>CM044010.1:15574824-15789824 GCA_024085815.1 Flaveria linearis
TTCCCCAAAATTTCTAATTTAAACAAATTATTATTCTTCAATATCAAACGCCTCATACCCTATTTCAAGATCGACATCTGTCATCTTCTTTTTTATGATTTTTATTTCATTATGAGCTATTTTTACATAATCTTGAAGATAACCCAACTCTCTCCTTTTCTTCCTTTCTTGTTTTGTGGAATTTTCATCAATTTGTGGTTTGGGTTGAGGAAACTTAAGGTTTCAGAGGCGCACCATTTGGGGATAAGTGTAAAGATTTGATCTGTGAGTCGAATATTCTACCAAGTTAGCCATGTGAGGTTTCTTGATTTTTTGTTGTAAAAGAGGGATTTTGCAGATTTGTTGATTGATTTGACCCAAAGTTTCTTGATTGATTTGACCGAAGTTTCTTTACGGATCCATATGTTTGGAACTCAAAGCAAGAGGGATCTATCTCTGAAATTCAATCACAAATACCCATCTTGAGACCAAGTATTCATGCCAGAAGGGCTAATATTACTGTGAAGTTTCAAGATCTTTATGGGTTTACTGTGGAAGGTAATGTTGATGATGCAAATATATTAAATGAAGTGAGGGAGGAAAGTGAGGGAACAGGGTAGGGTTTGGTGGGCATTGGAAGCTAGCAAAGGGGCAAATTGGTATTTGCAGACTCATGTAACTTCTGCCCTTAAATCATCCCTAAAGTTTTCAGCTTTAGTGAATGGTATCACCTCAAGAAGCTGATTAGAAAGGGGATACCTCCAGTTTTGAGGCCTAAAGTTTGGTTTTCTTTGTCTGGAGCTGCGAAAAAGAAATCGACTGTGCCTGATAGCTATTATAATGATTTGATAATAGCGGTTGAGGGTAAGGTCACCCTGCTACAAAGCAGATTGATCATGTGAGTTTTATGGGCTCTTTATTCTTGATATATCAATATGATTTGGTTGAATTTCTATCTTTTCTGTTTTGTTTTTGTTTTTGCAGCAATGCTTTATATTGGAATGTGAATTGCAGCTTGAATGTGTTATATTTTTTGATTTATTGCCTTGGGTGTAATTTTTATGTTATAGGTATCTTTACATGATCCAGAGTTTGTGAAGGTCATTGCATGATTATCTGTATAATCGAAGGGGATATATAAATATATAATAAACTATTGATGGTGAATGTTGATTTATCTTCCCATTGTAACTTCCTTTGAGTTCCTTAAGCTTCAAGAATCGAGAATTTAGGTTTTTTTACTAATTTTATTGTTGATGATGGAAGTTTCTAGCAATTGTATAGTTATATTGCCTATGGAGACTCCTAGTTGAAATTTCTAGCTTGCAGAATGATTATATTATATTTGTTACAACAATATAGAATGTTCCGATGCAAGAACCTTAAGTCCAGTTTAATTTCACAATTTGAACCTTAGGTCAATGCAGTTCTTCAGTTCTGTTTTGAAGGATATACTAAATATTTGACATTGCTACCTTAAACTACATGAGATATGGCTGCTTTCATAATCGACAGGGATAAGTTTTTTTTCCTTCCATCATCTATTGATTCTATTCACTTCTTGCTGTAGTGTTAATGTGTAATATGGTTGCTTTAAAATTCAGACACTTCAATTTCTCTACTTTAAGTTTTAGTATAATTTATCTACATCTTTAAGTACTCATTATTGGTTTATACTGTACACTCTTAACTGATATTGTACCTTGACTTTTTGGGTATGCATAAATGTAGGACCTACCACGAACTTTCCCTGGTCATCCATGGTTGGACACTCCTGAAGGTCATGCTTCTCTGAGACGTGTTCTTGTTGGTTACTCTTTTCGTGATTCTGATGTTGGTTATTGTCAGGTATGTATCGATAGATTCATTAACACCGTTCAGTTTCTACTTTCCTCAAACTTACAGAAATCAACAAGGAACTTTATTGACTTGTTTAATATAAGTCTTTGATAATCGTTATAGTTTAATACCTGTTCATGCCTTTGAATATGTGAGAGAATAAAATTTCTTATATGCACAATTATAAAAAAATTCTTAGATTTTGTGGTGTGCTATTTGAATGTCATCTCATGAACATGAGAACATGCCAACATGTTACTTGGTTTGTTATGATTTTATTATCTTTGACGTGTTGTATTTTTCTACTTTTCCATTTCACGTTTTTGATAATGTTTTCCAGTTACACATTTAATACATAACAGATTAAAGTGGCAGAAAAGGACAATATTATGAAAACCACAATAGGATATGAGTAGATGTGAAAATTTTGGTGGGTCAGGTTGGGCAATTCCACAAACACTTTCTAATTCATTTTTGTAATTTTAATTGATAATTAACATAGCAAATATTATTCCAAAAACTGTTTTATTACAATATGATCTAAACTTTTTGTTGCAAAAGAACACTCAAGAACAACACAATCGAATCCTCACACAACTTGAATCAATTAACCATTGAAACGATTACAAGACTAAGAGATGAAATCACAGTTATCTAATCTCACTATCAATACAGATCTTATCTTTCTTTTAATCCCAAGGCTAACGGTAATTAACAACCTCTAACAAACTCTTCTAGAGTTGACAGTTTCAACCCCTACACTTTATTACAATATTACTAACATAACCAAAACTATTAATGTGTTGGCTATGACCAAACCATATCAACAATCTCCACCTTTTGGCATAGTCAACCAATATTCAGCAACTCCAAACAAAATTTAAACTTGGGACCAGGCAGAACTTTAGTCATCATATCAACAGCATTCTCCAAAGTATCCACCTCTCTAATAACCAATTCATTAGATTCAACTTCATCCCGAATGAAATGCACTTTAACCCGAATATGCCTGGTCTTTTCATGATGTGCTGGACTCTTTGTCAAGAACACCACACTCTGATTATCACAAACCACCAAAGCATTATCCACTTTAATTCCCAACTCTGTTATAAACCTCTTTAACCACAAGCCTTCTTTAGCAGCCTCATTTAGAGCCATATACTCAGCCTCAGTTGAAGACAATGCAACAGTAGATTGTAGTGATGCTTTCCAACTTACCAATGAACCAAGCACTGTGAATGCATACCCAGTCATAGACCTACCTTTGTCTAAATCTCTTGCAAAGTCTGCATTTGAATAACCCAGCACCACACTCTCCTGGCAAGATGCTTGATTAAACACCAACCCAACATTCTTAGTACCACTAATGTATCTGAGAATCCACTGTGCTGCCTTCCAGTGCACCTTACCTGGGTTAGCTATGTATTTGCTTACCAAGCTCACAACATATCCTATATCAGGTCTAGTACAGACCATAAGATACATTAGACTACCAATTAAGTTTGCATAAGGCACATTACACATATAAGCTCTTTCTTCATCAGTTTTAGGTGAACCTAAAGCTGACAGCTTAAAATGTGAGGCCAATGGAGTTGTAGTAGCTTTACAATTCTCCATTCTGAACTTATGCAACACTTTCTTGATGTAAGCAGTTTGAGTAATCTTAATCATACCATTCATTCTATCTCTGAAGATTTCTATTCCCAATATCCTTTTTGCTTCCCAAGTTCTTTCATCTCAAACCTCTCATTGAGCATCACTTTGGTTTCATCAATGACTCTTTGTCTTTACATGCCAATAAGATATCATCTACATATAATAACAAATAGTCGACCTTCTGATGTGCATATTCCTTAAAATACACACAACTGTCATGAAATTTTAGGTTCCACTGCCTTGGGGACTGCTTCAAACCATACAATGATTTTGATAGCAAACATACCATGACCTCCTTCCCTTTTTCCTCGAACCTTTAGGTTGATTCATATAGATCTTCTCATCTAGATCTCCATATAAGAATGCTGTCTTCACATCTAATTGTTCCAACTCAAAATCATAGTATGCAGTTAGTGCTAAAATCAATCTTATAGATGTATGCTTTACCACAGGTGAAAAGATCTCTGAGTAGTCCACCCCTTCTCTCTGTGTGAATCCCTTTGCTACCATTCTAGCTTTGTATCTAGGTGGTTCACCCTTTAATCCATCTTTCACCTTAAACAACCATTTACATGATACCAGTCTTTGCCCTACAGGTTTCTCCACTAAATCCCACACATTGTTTTTGTACAAAGAATTCATTTCATCCTCCATGGCAGCTACCTATTTTTCCTTGTCTACAGATGCCATAGCCTCCTCAAAAGTAAGAGGTGCATAGATACTATCTTGTTTTGCAGCTGTAAACACAAAAGCAGATATATCTTCTTCATTTCTGAACCTGACAGGTGGTACTATTTCCCTTCTGGGCCTATTTTAGCTATAGAATAGCTAGTAGCAGGTCTATCTAAGAGAGTACCACTACTGCGCTCACCAGGTTGACTAGCACCAGCTTCATCTTTTGTATAATACATGACATCTTCCTTACATGTCACATTTCTGCTTACAATGATTCTAGGACTCCCATCTAACCTCCAAAATCTGAATCCTTTAACGCCCTCTGGGTAACCTACCATGATACATTTTTGAGCTCAGGGTTCAAGCTTCCCCTAGTCAACGTGTGAATACACCAAGGACCCAAATACTCTCAAATTATCATAGTCAACTTTCTTGTCTGACCATCTTTCCATGGGCACCAACATATCTATAGCTGAGGATGGGGACCTGTTAATCAAGTAGGCAGCAGTTGACACTGCTTCAGCCCGGAATGTTTGGGGCAACCCAGATTGAATCAACATGCATCTGACCTTATCCATCAACGTGCGATTCATTCTCTCCACTAAACCATTTTGCTGTGGAGTGCCAGGAATGGTCAGGTGCCTAGCTATGCCATGGTCTTTGCAGAATTGATGAAATTCCCCACTATAAATTCCAACCCATTATCTGTTCTAAGTTTCTTGACCTTCCTAGTTTTCTAAGTTTCGGCTAAGATCTTCCACTCCTTAAACCGGCCAAATGCTTCATGCTTGTGCTTCAAAGGGTATACCCATACCCTTCTAGAGGAATCATCCACCAGTGACAAGAAATACAATGCACCACCGAGTGATTTAACTCTAGCAGGACCCCACAAATCAGCATGCACATAATCTAGTACCCCAGCTGATAGGTGTCTACCTTTGTGAAATCTCACTCTATGAGACTTTCCCGTTACACAGTTTTCACAGAACCCAAAGTCACAACTAGTTAAGCCATGTATTACATTTTGCTTATGTAACTCTATCATACCTTGATTACTTATATGGCCTAGCCTTTTATGCCACAACACAGCAGTATCTGTCTTATTTGAACTGACAGCATTAGCCATGGTGCATTCTACATGACCATCCAGTATGTATAGGTTATTACCCCTCCTTGTCCCTGATAATACTACCATTGACCCCTTAACAACCCGAGCTTTCCCATTCTTCAAATTGACAGTATAACCAACACTTTCAAATGTTCCTAAGGATATCAGATTCTTAGCAAGGCCTGGCATATACCTGACATGGGAGAGCTCCACCTCAGATCCATTATCCATGGTTAAGGTTACTTTACCATGGCCTTTAATCATCTGAGGTCTGTTGTCCCCTAACTTTACTTCACCGAGTTCTTCATACTTCAATTCTTTAAAGAATTCTTTGTTTGGGGTCATGTGGTAGGAGCAGCCGAAATCCAAGATCCACTCCTCCTTTGATCCATTCCCAGTCACGACTAGAACCTCTGCACTGTCATATCCATCCATGCTATCATCAGACACTTGATTCCCTTGAACCTTGGACTCAGTTTTCTTCTTCTTGTTTCTATCAGGACACTCTCTTTTCAAGTGTTTTCTGATCCACATATGTAACATTTTCTTTTGAACTTTGACTTCGATCTGCTTGACACTCTAGGTTTGAAGGATCTTTGTTCAGATCTACCTCTAACAATTAGTCCCTCAGAACTTTCATCCTTTACTTCAGTCTTCTTTTGTAACTCTTTTGAGTTCATGGCTGCCAGCATATCATTCATGGTTAAAATGTCTCTTCCAAACATAAGTGTATCCATAAAATGTTCATATGATTGAGGCAGTGAAGCCAAGAACAGTATTGCTTGATCTTCGTCCCCAATTGTAACCTCAATATTCTCAAGATCCAGGATGAGTTTATGAAACTCATCTACATGATCATTGAGGCTTTTACCTGGGACCATCTGGAAGGAGTATAGTCGTTTCTTGAGGTACAGTCAGTTAGCCAGGGACTTTATCATGTACACTTCAGCCAAATTCCGGCAGCTGTCGTCTCTTTCGAAACCTCCCGGAGAACTCGATCGCCAAGACTGAGGATGATGGCACTGTGTGCCTTCTCCATCATGTCTTTCCACTTCTCCTGCAAGTCTGCAGTCTTCTCCGCCGTTGTATTTGCCGGAATCACCACCTTCCTCCCTTCAATGCGTCGACGACACCTTGGTGAACAAGGAGTGCACGCATCTTGAGCCTCCATAAACTGAAATCGTTTCTTCCGTCGAATTTCTCAAGATCAAACTTAGTCGACACCATCGTTTCCTTCAATCGATCGTTGATTCGCCTACGATTAAATTGTTGTCTTCCCTAATTGAGCCGTCGTGGCTCTGATACCACTTGTTGCAAAAGAACACTCAAGAACAACACAATCGAATCCTCACACAGTCACACAACTTGAATCAATTAACCATTGAAACGATTACAAGACTAAGAGATGAAATCACAGTTATCTAATCTCACTATCAATACAGATCTTATCTTTCTTTTAATCCCAAGGCTAACGGTAATTAACAACCTCTAACAAACTCTTCTAGAGTTGACAGTTTCAACACCCTACACTTATTACAATATTACTAACATAACCAAAACTATTAATGTGTTGGCTATGACCAAACCATATCAACACTTTTTCTCAATAGAAATGATTTGAGCCTATGCATTTGAATACATTTTCGAGGGACTTTCAGCCTGA
Organism: Flaveria linearis; assembly: GCA_024085815.1. Lineage (NCBI taxonomy): Eukaryota > Viridiplantae > Streptophyta > Magnoliopsida > Asterales > Asteraceae > Flaveria > Flaveria linearis. The sequence continues at coordinate 15,581,745 of CM044010.1, forward strand.
ATGACCCACTCAGTTCAGTTCACTGTTTTCCTATGTAGTTAGATCTCTTAGCTTAACCCATTTGCCCCTTTGAGATAAAGATATCACAAATTGAAGTGCTTATATGGAAATGGCTTGAAACCACCACCTCTAGCTTGAAAAAATACTTCAAACCTTTTTCAGTTTCTTTGAATCTCTGTTCTATGTTGTGGTGACCAAGATGTATTTAATGCAGGGTTTAAATTATGTTGCCGCATTATTGTTACTGGTGATGAAAACAGAAGAAGACGCGTTTTGGATGTTGGCGGTTCTTTTGGAAAATGTATTAGTAAATGATTGCTATTCAAATAACTTATCAGGTTGTCATGTAGAACAAAGGGTGTTTAAAGATTTGCTGAAAAAGAAATGTCCAAGGTATTACTCATTAACGTTGTTGATCTTATGTATTATTATAAAGTTGATCGCTTTTAAACTTTGACGATTCTGTGATGCAGTATATATGCTCATTTAGAAGCTCTTGAGTTTGATGTCTCCCTTGTTGCCACTGAGTGGTTTCTTTGCCTTTTTTCAAAGAGCTTGCCTTCAGAGGTTAAGATTACTGCCTCAACTCTTTTCCACACGCACACATACACATACACACACACACACACACACACACACACACTCTCTCTCTCTCTCTCTCTCTCACACACACACACACAAACACATGCATGTATATGTATCTTATCTATATGTACAGCATGTATATGTATCTCATGACTCATCTATATGTACATGCACATGTATGTATCAGAATATCTAATAGTTCTGTTCCTACTAAACTTACGCAGACAACTTTGCGAGTTTGGGATGTACTATTTTATGAAGGAGCAAAGGTTTTACTTAACATGGCTCTTGCTATATTCAAGGTGATTCACTTATTATGTCTTTACTTATAGACTTATACAAATGTCTACTCTTTCTATTCCATTAAAAATGAAATTGCAACTTGGAATTAGAAAAAGGTTTGATTATTTATGAGATGTCTAAAATAGCCTCCTATATACATACTACCTAAAGCATTTCCATCTTCTATGTATTGATCTTTTCAACAAAAATGTACTTTAATCCATGACGTCTCCTACACAGTACACACATAGACATGCTTAGAAAGTCAAGTGGGAGTAGAAGTATAACAATATTAAATAAACAGAAGTGAAAAGGAAATTTGAAATATCACTATGTAAATTGAAGGTTGCAACACTTAAATTAAAGTATGTTATATATTAACACAAAGTAAAACATAGTAATATACTTGATCCAAATTTAATGTCGGATATTAAAGTACAACTTACTTCATCATTATCAGTGTTAATTACCTTGATTAACTTTGGGAGTCCTATCCATCAAAAGTGAATGGAGCTGCTAAGCTTGTCATATTTAAATTTTGTCGATTTGACTCCCCTAGGCCGTGGAGTCAGGTGTCTATTGACCACCTCACCGAGTACAACTCTTTGACATGATGAGCCTACTTATAGGGTAGATCTCATAACACCACATACTCGCCAAGGATTACTCGTAGTGAATTACTTCAGAGCATGATATATCCATTGTCACTAATAGCATGCTTTGTACGCCCTGCCATCCTGCCACTCTATATCAAATGACAATAATACCCGACTAAATAGGCTACAAAATTTGAACTTCATACATTAACACCCTGGTTAGAAAATAATACTTCAAATGTGGGATTTTGAAAGTACATATTCCTACAAAACATCCAGGTGTTAAAAATCTTTTTTATGAAAATGTTGCATTTATCATAGATTATCCTAGAATGGAGGGGGTAATAAATTTGCAAAAAGTAATAAGTCTTGTGGTCCTACTGTTATTGCAGATGAAGGAAGAGGAGTTGCTAATGGCAAATCATGTCGGGGATGTAATCAACGTAATACAGAATACCACTCATCATCTCTTTGATCCTGATGAACTACTGACAGTAAGTCTACCCTCTATACATGTGTTTCTTGTTTTTTCACCACACTGATATAAACAGCTGTTTTGATCATACCGTAAAATGACATAATATTTTGATACTTACGAGTGCAGGTTGCCTTTGATAAACTCGGGTTTATGAGCACAAATATATCAAAGGAACGGAAGAAGCAAGAACCAGCCGTAATGGCAGAACTTGATCAAAGATTAAGACGGCTAAATTCTAGTAATCTGGACGATAATAGCTGACTTTTGTGATTTATGTTGGATTAAACCTTAATATACTTGGACATGGTGTACAAATGCTAAAGGCTGCAATGTTTAGCATGTTTGTTATGGACTCATATCTAATTATTTATGTTTATGAGGTAACTTGCCTCGCGAGTGCAATGGATTTGTTTTTAAATCTTGTAGCTTCTTTCGAATCTTGCTGTCTGTACTGGCTGATGGTTCTGTATGTTTTTTTGGAGTATTTGGTTTATAGAGGTGGGTGTATTGACCCACAAAACAGTATTCTTTACACATCATTTTAGATGTTATAAATAACTTGTTTTTATAATAAAGTTTTATACCTTTTAATCATTGCACATACATGTTTTATGAAGAGGTAAACCACCCCTCTTCACTGCAGCTCACATCTGGAGCTCTAAGCATACTGCCATAGTGCCATTGAACATAAAATGTCCTGATAATAGCAGGAAACTAGCTAACCAGGTGTACCGACAAACAGGAGCCATTGGCATACAGGCTATTGGTCGATGATACCTGCATGTGTGGGGTAAAACAGGAGATTGACAACTGAGGGTCACATAATTCTGAAAGCGTCATCTAAGCAAATTACGAACAACAAAACCCGATAATCTATCATCCATGCTTTGTCGATGTGTACACAAGTCTTGATAGTTTCTTTTAGCAACATTTTTGATAACCTTTTTTCTAAATCAAAAAACATCTTATATTGAATTATTAATGCATATATAGGCAACAGTATTCATCTGCGTGGCTTAAAATCTGTTAGTGAATAATATTCGCCGTTAAGAACAAAATATTTGGTTGGGTCTGATGATCCAAAAGGACCAAAAAGTTCCATACACTCGAACAACTTCAGGACACAATTATCCATTTCAACATTCCTAACAGAAGCATGAATCATCTTCCTCCTTTATAAACCCTAATTTAGCATCCTAATTACCAATCAATTAAAACCCTTAACCAAACAATGAACAAACAACCTTATCATCATCATCACCACTATCTTCAGATCCTTCAATCATAATCATCATGTCCGATTTGGACGACATTGACCTCAACCCAGAAGACTTCTCATCATCTCTTCCATTAAAAAAGGTCCCATACGGCGACGTTTACGAAGCCTCACGCGCCGGCGACGTCGATCGGCTGAAGTACTTATTAGAGTCCGGTGTTAACGTCAACGCGCGTGACCAATGGGACTCTGTGGCTCTGTATTACGCTTGTTTAGCGGGGCATCTTGATGCCGCTAAGATGTTGCTCGAGAATGGTGCAATCTGTTCAGAACACACGTTTGATGGTGATAGATGTCATTATGCAGCGTTGAATTTGAAGGTGAGGAAGCTGTTGAAGGCGTTTGAAGCTCGACCACCGCCGTTGGCCCCGTTGCAAGGGGCTTTGAGAGAAACGTTTCTTGGGTGTGAAGCTAATAGAGGGTATTTGGAACAGTTGGATGGGCAATCACAGTTTACAGGTATGGGTTGTTGAAAAAGATTTGAACTTTATGCATTTGATTATGATTCTTTGTTGATTATGCTGGTTAATCATCAAGTCTTTAAGTACTTGATTGATTATTGTCACTTGTTTGCCGTTATTGTTGTCCATTGTGTTCTTCTTGGTGTCGATTGTATAGTGCTTGATTATTGATCCTTGTATATTGCTGATCGTTGTATGCTTTTGTTTTTACTATATACTGATTGCTTAGTATGTGCTGTCTGATCAAAGTACCAGTGAGTGCTTCTTGTATCTTCTGTATATTGATTGCCTTGTTGAACACTCGCCCTATGGGTGACTGGATTTTATTGTGTCGGAGGTCTCGTTGGAAGCAGCCTCTCTATCCTTTGGAATAGATGCAAGGCTTGCCTACATCCTCCCCTCAATGTACATTGTATGGTTATGGTTATGCTACTAAGTCTTTAAATAGTTTGATCGCCGTGTTGCAGGTAGTTAGTTAGTTATCTGGTTTCTATTCTTCATCGTCATAATATTCACTATAAGAACTAATTTTTTTATATAGTTATAGAACTTATAGTGTTTTAGTGGATTTACTTGATAGTTGATAAGAAAGTGGTGATGACTAGGTAATTTGTCTAATGGAGGAACAAGTCCCAGCTATTTCCCTCCAGATGTTATATTTTATCTCCATGGAAGACCAATTGAAGCGCATAGAGTGATCTTGAGTGCCAGATCACCCTATTTCAAGAAGAAGTTCGAAACTGATTGGAGGAATCGGAAAGAAATAAGATTCTCGAGAGAGAAATTGTCTTATCCTGCATTTTACAGTCTTATTCACTTCTTTTACTCTGATAGACTCGAGATTGCAGTTGATGATATGGAAGATCTTGTTAGGATATGTAAAGTCTGTAAGTGTGAATCGTTGCAGACAGTGATAGAAAAAGAAGTGAGACATCAAAAGTATGCGGATTATAAGGCGTTACAAGATATAGATAATTCTCAGAGACGATATATATTACAGGGTAGTTCTTTACCTGAAGATGATCGTCTCCCTGCTGCTTTATCACGTGTTCTTCAAATATGTCTTAATAATTCAGTTAAAGAGGAAAAACATGATGATCTTGTGTCACGATTTGGCTCGGTGAACATAAGTGGTTTGAAGATGATCTTGCGGATGTTAATATCGAAGTTGATGATAAGATTTTCCGTTGTCATCAAGTTATTTTGGCTTCAAGATCTGAATACTTTAAAACCAGATTATCACGTATGGAGGATTTTCTTGAAGGGAAAGATGGTTTACCAGGTTACAATCTTCCACTTATTAAGGAAAATGATCTTAGCATGGAAGCTTTTGAGAAAATGATCGAGTACATGTAAGCTTCTTTTTTTTCTTCTTTATTTATACTTTGACACTGTTGGACTTTACTAAACAAGGTTTCATGATTACACATTTAGCTGTAATTAGTTTGTGTTTGGCAAAAAGATGATGGGTATGATTTTGTGACTTATTTAGGGACAAATTAGTTGTAGATTCGGAGTAGGTATGAAGCTGCTGTAAGAAGACTGGTTTTTGAGATATATATAAATTTACATGATGCTCCCTAGCTTTAATCAACTAAATTCGATTCTCATTCTTCAAGTCGCAATAATCACTATGAAAATGCACATTGAAACCGCCATAAAGGGCAACTTGTTTTCAAAAGGATAGATGCATATTTCAGTTGACATAAAGAAAACAAATTTTATCCATAAACATTATTAGTGCGGTTGTCAAGATAAGGGGGTCAACTGGGGTGGGTAACAAGTCAAAACAGGTACGTTTTAGACATGGTTATTATAGGTGGGCCGGTTGGGGTTGACCCGCAAACACTTTTCTATCCATCTTGTTATTTTATTTTTGACTTATTACTGCTTTAAATATAATTACAATTTACAAAACTATATTATTACATTAATGACATAAATTTTTGACTAAACAGCTCAGGAGGTTTAAGGTTGTATACTTTATGCATAAAAATATGTTTTCGCCGAGTTTCAATGCATTCCCTTTTAGTTATTTTTTTTATCTTCATCCATTTGAGATAAAATATAGCCCAAACTGGCCTGCTTATAAGTAGATGGGCAGAAATTACCACCTCTATTTACTATTGTCATGCCATAATGGGTAGTAAGAGTGAATCAGGAACATCTTGTTAGTTTAGTAATTATATTGTTTGTTAGGTGGAAAGAGTACATCATTTTATGCAACATCCTTTTGCTTTGCCACAGGTACACTGACAGTTTAAAGGATATCAACCCTGAACAGGTATTCTACGCACATCTTTAAAATTTTGTATAAACTGAAAATGTCAAAAATGTAAATACTAACATTTGATAAATGATTCTATTCTATCGAGCAGGCTGAAGAAATGTTTGATGCTGCATCAAGATATTTATTATTTCCTCTTAAACGTGCGGTAGCTGATGCCCTACTACCTCATATGGAAATGGTCCCTCCTTCAGAATTATGCCACTGGTTAACATTATCAGACATGTATGTTACCACGTGCTTATTTGATTAGTTCTTTAAAACTCGTACATCATATTTTAATTTATGAAAATGATTTTTTTGTAGGTATGGTGTTTTGAAGATTCGAGAATATTGTCTGGATGCAATAGCTTGCAACTTTGAGACGTTTGCAGATACTAAGGAATTCAGAGCAATGCTTTTAACACTGCCACCACCGTCTGGTGATTCATCACTTCGTACCACTGTTCCAAGTGCTCCTGGAGCAGAAATGAAGATGACAGAAGGAAATGTTCTAGATGATTTGCGTGAAAAATGGCTGGAAGTTGAAGCAGGAGAACTTGATAAAAGAGATGAAAGTGCATTACTTTTTGATAAACGCCTTGAGATGCTTATGATGGTGGCACAGCAAGAACAATCTGTAGCTGATACCGAGTAATTTTGTTCTTTAAAATGTTGAAATATGTTAGATTTCATCAATAATACACCAAATTTGTTCTTGTTCCATGATATATACACGTTTAATTGTTTGAAAGTAAAAAACATGAGCCAATTTTGCATGTATTAACCAACAAGGGGATCTAAAAGAGCCAGTTACAATTCTAATATCATATAACAAAATTTACTTATTGTTAATAATTAATATTACACTTATGTTTTTATAATTATTCATTATCATTTTCAACTGTTTCTTCTTTCTCTTGTGTAACACCATCTTCACTAGCAGCTTCATCCATGGCTGCATCCCCCCCTTCTTCAGGCGGTCTATCTTCTTCTTCAGGTGGTCTATCTTCTTCTTCAGTCTTAACCTTCTGTAGCAAACTCCAGTACATGATGCTTGCGGTCAAAATCAGGATCATCTTCGGGTTAACCTGCCAACAAATTGTACTTCAATTCATTACCCTTTGAAAGGTCAGTTTTTTTTTTAGTTTTTTTTAAAAAGGAGTAACATTTTTACCTCCAGAATGTCCTCAGGCAATAAGAAGATGGAACACCCAAGCTTTCTTGCAACACTAATTATATATGTCGCGTTCAACTTCTTATCTTCCTCTGTGATTTCAACAACAATGAATAAGTCATTACTTTTATGAAGTTCAAGGATTATTGCATCAAAATGATTAAAGTTCGAATTTTTACCATTCTCGCCCTTGGTAACAAGACCCCAGTTCACAACCCTTTTGTCCACTGCACTAAGAAGCTCAAGGAAGAAAATACCGTCTGATAGTCGTTTATCCTATCAAAAAAATCCATAGAATAAGATTCATGGTTAACTATTTTGGTCTTATTTGTGTTTTTAGTAATCAATCATCTTTGTTTTCTCACTCATATAAGGTAAAAACTTTCCAAAAAAATCAATTCGAGGTATTCCTTAACCTTGTTAGCAACATAACAGAAAAAAGTTAACGCATTCAAACTTAGACATCCTATTTTTTACCTTCTGTACAAACTACAGACAGTATCTTATATTGAATTTTTTGAAAGTCAGGTTTTTATGGGTGAAAACAAATATGGTTACCTAAGAATCAGACTGAAAGCGGTTAACCATATTAATGATTACCTTAAAGCTCTCCATTTGTGTGTTCCCTGACTGTTTGACTTTCATGTTTGCCCATTGTAGGATATCAGCATCAGTTATCTCTTTTCCTTGACCATGAGTTCTTAAATTTTTTAGCAGTTGAAGCATGCTAAATCTCATCAACTGCCATAAGAAAGCTGGTAACAAAACCAAACACATTTAATAATTTTGTTCAATTTATAATAGATATAAGTATATAACTGCGTGTAAATAACAATTAACCTATTATAAGTTTCTTGTTTCCTGAAACAATGTCAGCTCCAGCAACATTTACAAGAGAGAAATTTAATCCTTTCCCAATCCTTACAACTTGATTGCAATTCTCAACTTTTCTAAATGGCATCTTGATCGGAGGTTTTGTCGCTTGCTTCCACACAACCGACCCTGGGGCAAGTTTGTCAAGAACTTCAAGAAGAACCCATCTGAATGCGAAAAATATAAAAATTTAACTCCAAAAGGTATGAATCATTAACTGCTTATCATTATCATGCAAACACGTCCTTTTTAATTCTATTTTAATCTTAAGCTCACCCGTTTCTTACATCCTCCCACACGTTATTAACATGTGTTTCGACTCCAAGACTGTTGATCCACATTCTAAAACATCGTTCTTCCCTTGATGTGCTTTCATCATCAGTCATCATCTCGGCGAATGAAGACTTCGTTTATCTATAGTAAGCCCATTCCTGTTAATCAAATTACATTACATCTGATTCATAATTGACCATATTTATCTAGTATTTATACATTTAAAAGGAGTCACAAGACTCGCCTATGCTGAAATATTTGGGCAACAAATGCAAGATTTAAATTTGTGGACCCTTCTACAATATCCTTAGACGTAACATATCTTTTACAGTCCAATTTCTCTGCTTGTTCAAGAATCAAGTTTGCTCTTTCTGTGGGATCTTTTGTTTCCAAAGTTTTAGTGGTACCATGTTCAGGAGCAAGAACATTAAGTAAATGTGCATACGCCTCTCCATCCTACACGCGACCTAGATAAGTTAGCTAAAAGTGTGTAAATACAGCATTTCCACAATAATCATAAACAAATACCTTTAGATCAGTTGAAAAGTTTGTAACTTCCTTTTTGTATCCTGCTTTCTTTAACTGAAAGTTCATCCATTTTAGAAGAACTTTTTCTGGTGCCAAACCCATGAGTTCTTCAGCTTCCTGTTATATAACATTATCGAGATGTAAATCAAGCGTATAAAACTACAAATAAAAAGAAGTCTGCAAGCAACCAAACAAGCCCTCAGACCTTACTATCTTCAACCATTGCTGCAAGCTCAGGAGTTTTCTTTAGGTCAACAGTTGATAGAAGTTGTATCTGATAGTGCCAACAGTAAGAAATAAATATTAATACAAGCTGTGAACTAAATTGACCAAAATAAAGCCCATAAGTAAATTACCTTAATTATCTGAGATATCAATCCAAGTAATAGATGGGGCTGTAAACATGAACAAAAAGAAAAAAATTTAGTACAGACCAAGTACTATTAAGTTATTTATTACTATTATTATTGAAATGATATAACTCACTAATCATACCTGACACACTAGTTATTTTAAAAGACTAAAAATTTTATGCACAAAAGACGTTTTTGGTAAGCCCAACATATTCCGTTTCAACCTGTACTAAAAGGTACACATTTTGACCTGTTACCCAACCTGTCCGACCCGTCCATTTGTGATGATATGTTTTCAACTTACTCTTCCCTCAGCCAAGTCCTGTGTGCCAATGTTAACTACAGTGCAGCCTATAGCCTTTGCAGAATTAAGACAAAGAGTGTGATTCTCATTTCTTTCCCATGGATTGAGAATCTTTTTCGTGTTAATAGCTCGCTCGTCTATTGTACCCGGAACAGCAACATTAATTAACTTACTACAAAAATAATAATTAAAAGTAATCAACATAACTTCCATTAAATAAACAAATTAACAATAGAACTTTTGAATTACTAATAAATACCATAAAAGAACTCCATCTTTAGCAAGATCAAATAAAGCATTGGAAGAAGGGTCTAAAGGAAGAAAATTCTTCAAAAATTTATCTTCTCCGAGATAGTTGTTAATATGAGAAACATATGACGCCTTTTCTGTCTCACTAATGCTGTGTCGAAGGGTAGTTGTGGATGATTTCACAAATGATGCAGTCGTTCTGAAAGTTTTTGAAGTCCCCATTTTTGCACTTGCTCGAGATTGTAAGTTCAGATACACCTGTAATCATAATAGTTTTCTTCTAAAAAAATCCCACTTCCCTTTTCAATACTTGAAGACATACGAGGGTGTTTGGCATTGTGTTTCGAAAGTGAATATAGTGTACCCAAACACTAGGTACTGATAATTAGTGACTCGAAAGTGTGATACACAGATAATAAGGTTATAACGCAATGCCAAGCACCTTTAAACAAACTAGACCATCAAGATTGAGTTTCATGTGACGATAGTTGATCCACTCACCCGAAGGAAGGCCTCAAAGTCCAACTCTTTGTCCAAGTTAGAATAAGAGTCGCTTAGCATACGGTTAACATCATCCTGGCTTGCTACCTCATTAAAGGGTTTTAACTTTGCCAAATTGGTGGTAAATCCTGTATCGTGACTGTGCCAGATTCGCTTCTTGCTGAAATAAACTATATGGGAATCAATCAATCTATAGATTTATATCAAGTCAATGAGCAATAAACTATATGGGAATCAATCAATCTATAGATTTATATCAAGTCAATGAGCAAAGATATGAACATATATCGCGTACTTTGGTTCTAAGTTTACGAAGCTCCACTTGAGTGAATTGGCTTTGCAGCCATTGATCATTAACAAAGACACCTTCGAATGTAGACATCTTTCACTCGTTGAGCAAATCTTGAAACATATCAACGAAAATTAATCGTGAAGAACCCAGATGAATCAATGTCTGAAATGACTAATGCACATAAAAATTCAAGAAAAGAAAACTGCAAGATTGGATTTTTACCATCAAGAATCACAAGATTCAAGAAACCTGAGATAAGATCAAGAAAACAGATAACAAAACCTTGACAAGATTGATCATGGATCGATAATCCACATCGGAGAAGCCGAAGAATCGATGTGCGGATGGATATTTTTCGTTTTGTTTTTTTGAATGGAAGAGGATGGAGGGGGTGTGCGTATAGAGTGGAGAGAAAATCGCATTGCCTATGGTGAACTTTGGGGGATTGAAATCAAAAAGATGATGATGATTAATGAATTTGCATGTATTGTGTCTTCTTAATATGGGATTTGCTCACTTTGAGAAAATTACAAAATCAGTCCCTCAATGTTACATGGAGATTTGGTCATTTGACTTTGTCAATCAAGAAGGCCTTTGGTCTTGCAAATATGAAAATGTAAATAAATACACATATGACATATTAAAAGTGTAATGTAATATGCCTTGAATATACATGAGACCTCATTCAATAACATTTTACATATAAGCACTAACTTGAAATTAAATGTCCAATCACAATCATAGATGGTAGCAAATGTTAGTCATGTGCTTGCTAGAACAACTAAACTTGATGGTATATATAGATGAAACTGTTAAAATTGATCATTTACACAGAGATTAAAAACGATAACAACACCAATACTAACATTTTAAGGGAATTTTTAGAGTAAATCTCGGTTTTGGTCCCTGTGTTTTTCAAATTGACTCCACTTGAGTACCAACGTTTATTTTGTCTCCATTTGAGTACCAAACTTTAAAAAGTTGTCTGTTTCAGTCCTTTTGACTAACGGTGTTAACTTTTTCTGTTAGATTTTTTAAAAAGACCAAAATACCCCTAAGGGTTATAAAAATATCACCATCTCCACCACACACCACATACCACCACCACCACACCACAACCGCCGTCCGTCATGAATCCACCAACTGACCACCAACCACCGCCACCTCCACCGCCGGTGCTGCCGTCGCTGCAGCCACCACGCTCCTCCTTCAGCTGCGACCGACACCCCGGCGAAAACTTCACCGGCTTCTGCCCGGAATGCCTCTGCGAACGCCTCACCACTCTAGATCAATCCGCCAATCGCCAATGCCGCCGTTGCGTCGTCGTCTTCCCGTCGGAACTCCACTTCATCATCCGCTGCCGCTGCTGCTGCGATAAGGTCTATTTTCAGAGGCTCTTCGTCGGAAGCGAACAAGAACAAAACGACAGCGTCTGGAATCACGAGGAACTCATTCCTCCCGGAGCTCCGGCGGACGAAGTCATTCTCCGCATCGAAGAACGAAGGTCCATACCACACAATTCAGGTGGAAAAAAAACTGTTTGCACTTCTTGTTGGAGTACTTGACCTCCCTTCTTCTTCCCTTGATTTGGGGTTTTGAGTTTTGGGGGTTTTGAGTTTTAGGGGTTTTGAGTTTGACCAGCGAACAGGGTTTGGTGAGATACTAGATTCATCACCGGTGAGCTTCTTCTTCTCCGGTTGATCTCACCGGATCTGAATTTTCTGTGTGGTGGCGGTGGTGTGTGTGGCGGTGGTGTGTGGTGGCGGTGGTGTGTGGTGGCGGTGGTGTGTGGTGGTGGTGGTGGTATGTGGTGTGTAGGAGATGGTGATATTTTTATAGCCCTTAGGGGTATTTTCGTCTTTTTTAAAAAAATTTAACAGAAAATGTTAACACCGTTAGTCAAAAGGACTGAAACAGACAACTTTTTTAAAATTTAGTACTCAAACAGACAACTTTTTTAAAGTTTGGTACTCAAATGGAGACAAAATAAACGTTGGTACTCAAGTGGAGTCAATTTGCAAAACACAGGGAACAAAACCGAGATTTACTCGAATTTTTATATATGTAATATTGATCATCCATATGCATGTGTTTTAAAAAAGTAAAATTGAAACCATAGTAAAGAAATGAACCTTCAAGAAAAGATTCCTTGAACTGCTAGTGGATGAAATGAAAGAGGAAGGAAACGTGTTGATTGATGTGACGTGGATTGAAATCCATGTAAATATAGGTTGATTAGGTGGTATTTAAGAGTAAAAAATTATGATGATAGAAAAATTAAATGTGTAAATATATATTACATAAAAACTATAAAAATTACATTCTTGTTTAGGCCCATAGTATTCCTTAACACCAAAGGACATTGAACTCGATGTGGACACATTAAGGGCGTTAAACATCACTCCGGTGTGGTGTTAAGGGGCGTTAAGGGCCCTTCTTGTTAACATGTTAACGAGCGTGAACTGGGAGGAAAGTGAGTTTTAAGTGTAAAACTAAAACTAATATGTGATTAAAATTAATATATACTAATTAAATAAAAGAGTAAATTACCATTTGTATCCCTGACATTTGCCCATTTTAACCACTTGCATCCCTGCAGTTTCAAAATTGTCATCCGCCCCCTAACGTTTCGTGTTATCTTCATTTGAGTCTATACGTTTCATTTTTATCTCCATTTTAGTCCAGATGACTTAACACTGTTAGTTTTCCAGTTAAATTATTATTAAAAAGACGGAATTGCCCTTAAGAATACCCACATCATCCTTCTTCACTGACTCCAAAACACACACACACACACTCTCTCTCTCTCATCTCTTCATCACCCACCACCATAAACACCACCACCATAAACACCACCACCATAAACACCACCACCACCCATCACCACCACAACCTCCTCCTCACCACCACCATAACAAACCATCAGATCAACCCACACCACCACTGCCCTTCTGCAACATCATCATCATCAATTTCATCGTCATCATCATCATCATCAACACCACCACTGCCCTTCTACAACATCATCATCATCAATTTCATCGTCACACCACCCCTGCCCTTCTGCAACACCACCACTGCCCTTCTGCAACATCATCATCATCACCACTGCCCTTCATCGTCTTCAGATCCCCTTCTGCAACATCATCATCATCAATTTCATTTCACCCAATTACATCATCCGAAACCCTAATCTCATAATCATCTTCTTCAGCAGTTTCCTTCGTCTCCAACATCGAAAGCCCTAAATTCATCGATTCAACCCTTGAACCACCATCTCCTGCTCTCTTCGTATCATCAACAACAAACAGATCCGACAGAGTACTACGAGCCCTAACATCACACGACTTTCTCCTCGAATCCACCACCAAATCGCGATGGATGGCCGGATAGTGAACAACGATGTGCGTATAAGGTCGCACGTCGTTAAAACGTACTCCGGCCACCAACAAGAGGTTTGCCGGTTGAAGTGGTAGGCTTCGGGCCAACAGTTAGCTTCGGGTGGCAACGTATGGGACGGTTGATGGCTTCGGTGAACTCTCCGACCCAATGGCTTCATAGGCTCGAGGATCATACCGCAGCGGTAAATAATTTGGGTGATGGGTGGCGGTGGTGTTTATGGTGGTGGGTATGAAGAGATGAGAGTGAGAGTGTGTGTATGTGTTTGGGGTGAGATAAGATGGGTGGTCCAACAAAGGAATTTACTCAATTTTTTATTATTAAGGGTAATTTTGTCATTTCACACAAAGTTAACTGAACAGTAACGGAGTTAGTTATTTGGATTCAAACGGGAACAAAATTAAAACGTTAGGGAGCGAATCAAGACTTTGAAACTATAGGGATGCAAATGGTTAAAATGGAAAAACGTCAGGGATGCAAATGGTAATTTACTCTAAATAAAAAATGGATGAGATAAAGATTAGGGGCGTTAAACAATTTCCTCGGGGTCACGTGGAGTGAAGAAGGTAAAGTGAGTGATGTGACAGCTACGTGAAATCAAGAGGCATAAGAGTACACCAGACCATAGTCTTGCATGCCTAGTTAAATTTTATATATGAAGCTCGGGCTTGAACTAGTAGAAACTTCAGCTCGATCTAGCTTGTTTAAACGCGTCTTAATTTAAGCTATTAACAAACCAATCTCAACTCTCAACTAGGTCACTAATGTCAACTAATTTACAGTTTACACCCCTCGAACTACTAATATATTTGTAATAGTTTAAAAAAGGATATCGTTGCTAGCAGAGAACATAAAAAGTAGTATGCAAAAGATTTAAAAACGTATATTAGATATAATACAAGGGGTCAAATTGAGATATTAAAAACTGAAGGGTTTAATTTGAAAACTTTTGTGGTCACCCAATGTCAAATTGAATAATCGATAAACCCTAATCAGTGTTTTCACGGCCGGATCGGACCGGCCGGTCCGACCGGTCGAACCGGGGATCGACTTGGTGGCCGGTCCGGTCGTGTGTGATTCGTTTTGTGGGGGTCGAACCGGCCGGTTCTACCCGAGTCGGTGGTCGGACCGGGGAACCGGACCGTTTAAACGGGGTGTTGAACTACAAAATTAGTGTGCTAGATCAAAACGTAAAACCGAATTCAAAAAACGGGCTCGCACGGGCCTGGGTTTTTGAAGGTGCGGGCACACACGAGTTCGCTGGAAATCCAACCTTTTTCCCCATTTTTGCACCCCCCTGCGCGCGGGTAGTACTTATGGCAAAATATGTCATAAGGATACACTAGAGTGATAAAAAAATTACTTATAAACCAAACATCGCTTTGTCCCCACACCAATGTGGGACAAAATGTTCAATATAATCTTAAACATACATTCACACACACCCAAATATACTTAAATTTTATATATAACTATAAAATACATATATAAAGCATATATAAATTACTTATATTTAATTACATATATAAATATAATTAAAATATAGTTAAATCCGGTCCAACCGGTCCGACCGGTCCGACCGGTCCGACCACCAAACCAGTAAGGCGTCCGGTTCGACGTCCGATCCGGTTCTGAAAACATTGACCCTAATCATTTTACTATCTAATAGTACGTATTTCAGAGTTTATATTCTTGTTCTAGAAGTGTTGTTACCGATCATCTATTGTGTCTTATCTTATTCATTGTAGGATAAAACATTACTTTTATGATCATTTCCAAGACCATGACTTAGCATAACAAAACCACCGTGATATGAAACTAACATTAGTGAAGTTGTTTGGCGAGTTTGGTCCCCCGACTTTGGACTTTATTTCTTTTTCTTCTTTCGTCGGCTTCAAAGAAAATATCCGGACGTTACATTGGTTTACCAAATTTTTTTTTAGTTTTTTTTTTGGGTTACCAAATATGCTTTTATTCCGCCTTTGTTATCGAAGGGTTAATCTTGATCGGGTCACCAGGAGTTTTATTTTAGTCGCATGTTTTTTTTATTTTATTGTAGGTTATTTTTCCTTTTCCCTTAGGTGCAAGGGTTGTTTTTCTCTAGTTGATGTACCTTTATGTATGAACAAAAGTGGGTCCTAAAAGCAGTTAATTCTAATGTTTCATGTGAGCTTTTTTTTTTTTGTTTATTTGGGGCCGGAATCAACATTCATCTATGCTATCTGAATAAAGGTGATACTGTTATGTAAGGAAAAAAGTTTGTGTAACGTTCCACGGCCTTAGACAAATACGCAAGTATAGCTGCAGGATATTGAGATAAATGATTCGGCTTTAAAGGTACTTTAGTTTCATGGTGTTTTTTACTTTAGTGATAATTACCTGTTCTTTCTTTTCTTCTACCAAACAGGAGATCACTAAAATATTTTCAAAAAAAAAGGAGATCACTAAAAAGACATGACCATGATAACTATTAGTTTTAACTTGCTATATTCCTTCCAAAAAAAAAGTTTTAACTTGCTATATAAGCATCTGATGGCCAATGAGACACAGGAGCATAAGCTTAAACAAGATAGATGTCTGTCTAATCAAACATCACTTTATAACCTAATTATTTTCTTTTTCCATTCACCTTTTACTATGCCAATCTTTAGATGTCGATTACTGCAACTATCAATTGTCGCTTTGTTAGTTTTTTAATGATTTTTTTGCAAGGTGTCTAGAAAACATGGACTTTACACATAGGATTGCATCTAAGAAGAGTCATTGGTTTATCAACTGCATCATAACTGCCATGGTAAGAATCCGGTTTTAAGATGACTCAAAGCTGAAATGAGCACCAAACTCGGTTTGTATGAGCGGTATTTATGATTTCTGCCATATATAAGTATACATTTGTTATTTTTAGGTGACCATGAGAACTTGTTGCTGGTAAAACTCACGTGACTATTAATACCCTGCTACCAGCAGTATCAGGTAAATCACAGTTTGCGCTGACAGGTGGCCTTTCAAGTGCTTATGACTATAAACTAGTTGAAATGATGCAAGATTTGAACCTGAGACCTACTACCATCCGTTGAAGGTTTTTATTATAATTGTTATGGTGGATCAAACTGAGCCCAAGAAATACAAAAACATAAATTTCATGAGTTTCTCATTATTGTAGAGAAGTAAGTGCCTTTCTTTCATTTTCATTTACCTTTAACTTTAAGTGTATTACTTTCACTTTTTAGTAAAAGTCTATACTGACAGATTGGACCATCATTTTGTATGTTTTACAAAGATGCTGAATGCAACCTCTTACAGCCATGTAATAGGTCTGAATCTAGATCTAATATGCTTGATCTCCTTAGTATGATGAAAAATAAAGTGAAGTCACATAAGTAGAGTTGCATCATCCCAAAGTAGTCCCCATTAGACTTTTAAGAGTCAAAAGGAACGCGTTTAACTTCAAAATTAATAACAATCATTATGGTTTTATACACCTCATAAAAAGATGCTTGCAACACAATAAAGTGATTTATAAACCAAAAACATATTGAGATTCAACATACATATGTACAAGCATACACTAAAAATGTGTACTTTTTTTTTTCTAATACCATGCTATAAATGATATATGGCTCAACCCTGAATTTCCATGTATTGATCACTGTATAATTTGTCTACTACATGAGACGAAGGATAGAAATATACGAATATACCAACGTAAATATCTCATAATTCGCGTACTAAAGTGTACTAAAGTGATCACCACTACTTACAACTTCACATCAAGATGGCATAACGCATGCTGTCACTAACCATAAGATGATTCACCTCTGATACGCGCGTGTGGTCACCCGACACCCAAACGCCATCAGTACCGCCAGTTATATGTGGGTGAGAAGATATGCATGATACAAGTGAGAGTGGAGCTCTAACAATACTATGTATAAGAGAAAGACCGTTTCGCCCTTGCCTTGTATGATGAGCTATAATTGGAAACTCAGTTCCATTTGCTTCCCCAAACATGTTTTCATCAGCCACTTTATGGCTTTTCCTCATGTTTTCTATGTTCTGCCTCATCGCCGCAAGTATCCGCCTCATCGCCGCCAGTATGAGTAGTGTTTTTCTTTGATGAAAAAGAAAATTACACACTACTTCTCTTAGGTTGTGTAGGAATGAAGGTAAGAAAAAAAGGGCTTAAAAGGAGTCCTTTCTATAATGGCATGTTGATAGTGGTGGAGTTAGTGGTAGTACTTATCACAAAAATGTTTATGGAAGTGCTTTTATAAGGGCTCACTTTTGTTTTTTATATATATGGTATTTTGTAGGGTCACTTATAATCTTGATTAGTTATAACAAGACAATAATAATTTAATAAAAAAAACTAAAATTTCTTCATTTAAGCATAAAGAAGTTGAAACCTAACAAGATCTTGATTCTGATGAAGTACAATTGAATCTCATCATACCATCTTGATTTCTCACTTATCTAAACAGTTTGATGTTGGGTATTTTTATTTATTAAAATCAAATTTTATATGATATTTTAGTTTTTTATAGGGACACATTATTCTTTGATCATCAAGAAATTAGATCAGAAGAATATCTTCATAAAGAATCAATACTTTTGATAGACTTGTGGCAGAACCATGTTGCAAGTACCACAGGAATTGCTGCACTTTGTTCATATTTGATTCTTGCTTGCATTAAAGGTATGCACCTTAAAAGGAATGTAAAAATTCGTCATATATTTTTATCTTTCCACTGATATACTGTGTTCTGAGAGCATATCAGTCAATGTTCATGAGGCCTTAAAATTATATTATTTAATCAATTTTGATTATTTGAAAGATTATTTTATTTGGGAAGTGGTAAACTAGATGAAGCTAGTTACCAGATCATGAAAGTTGTTTACTTGACCATCTTTCCTCTTGTGGTAAGTGATATTGGCATCATTAATAATCAATTGTATACAAGACAAAAGAGAAACAAAAGAAAATAAGTTAAATATGAACCATTCAGAACTAATTGGCATATTGATTTTGTATGCTTTAGGCCAGCTCATCAAAACTCATCTTTATCCTGTTAGAAAGCTTAATTGCTTTTTAATATTCCATAATTTATTTTCAATATTTTGCTGCCTTTGAAACTTTGTATGCTTTGCATGCTTTGCTTGTTTCTCACGAGAGTTGTATGTCAGTTGCTTTAGTGGCGGATCCAGAAGTTTTTTTAGATGTTAGCCTCCCAATGCTATATACTTATATAACACATAAAATACAATTATAAGATACTGTGTAACACATAAGTTTCTATTTATTAGAAGTCTTCGCTGGTTTGCTAGATTTTTGTGACCACAATTTAATGATGAATGGTCTCTAAAACCATCATGGGTGTGTGAATACCAAAAAAGGGAGTCAACCACTTATTTACATGGAAAACCATTCATTTTGGGACATGAATCTTGATTGCACTTGCAGGGACAGCATCATTATCTTATCTCTTCATTAATGAATAATATATTTTATAGAAAAAAGAGGATTAGTGATTAAAAGAGGTACCAGTGTCAACACCAGTAGAGGTCAAAAGGTCAAAGATAAGTGGTATAATGTTGTTCAAATGGGAGCCAAACAAGTACCAACTTGTACTTAATACTATTTATGATTGGAATTGAGCTATTTTGATTGTACCATCCTTACACCTTAAGTTAAATAATTGCTTCCTCCACTAATATTCTTGTGATGATTCTTCATCTCCATGACTAGATGCCATTATCAGTATCTTTTTATTGCTATTGGTAGAATATTAATGGTAACTTAAGTAATTCAATCATCTATTCATCTATGATTGTCTTTATAAAGTTAGAACATAACTCTTTCATACAACATAATCATAACCACTTGTGTTTTTCGTGCAGTATTCAATCGTTGAGATTCGACGAAAGTTATCACAATTTATAATTCTCGAGGGTAGCATGGATGTCACGTGCTTGTATTAGAAGCAAAAAGGAGCAAAAGGAACTCCAAGGACTGTTTCTGCCAGTTTGATTACTACAAGGACTAACTATGCTAATAATCAAAGTTTGCGTTAAAATTCTCCAAGAACCGCAGTGTCACCATCCCAACAAGTGGCGTTTTCTATTTAAGGAGGAAAAAAACACGTTGATAGGATTGACGATTAAGGATTAGAACCAAAGGCGTGTTGATGTTACTTATAAAAGAAGTTTAGTGGCTTAAAAGACATAAGGAAAAGTAGAGTGACCAACTTGTGAAATTAATAAAAGTACATTGGTCAACTGTGGTCCATTCTCCACCATCTCATATTCCATAATAGCTGTAAATGAACACACAAAGAAGTAGAAAATCTATTTATGTAGTACAATTTTATTCCTTCACAATAATGAAGGTACATTGAACTTTTTTTTACATAATATGACACGAATAATACGACGCGTAATCATTTTTATGATGATCACAAATAAACAGTTAAACACTAAAGATTAGGGTGACTTGTGGTTTAGATATAGTTTGCATGTCATTATAACACAATAAACATAAGTACAGAAGTTGTTCAACTTAATAAAAAAAAATTAGTATTAATTTAGAGTCTTTATATTTTAAGGGCCTCAAGTTTCTTGATTGTATACTAAATCGTACTTTCTTTTTCGATTATTTGAATATGGTTTTGTAAATTTTTGTCTTGTCAATATTTGAGAAAGTGTTGTGAGAAGAACTCTTTTTTTTTCTTTCATTTACCGTTGTGATTTCTTTAACATTATTTAAACTATTATATCTCAATAGGTTATTCATGAATTTTGTTTAATTTTTAGTTTGACCCGGACAACAAATCATCAACATATAAGTAAAATGTTTTCTTTCAATAAAGCTCACTTCAACTCTAATATGTGTGATAGTGTACGTGTATTTTAGAAAAAATGAGTATTAATTACCAGACTCATTAATTGGTCCGCCGCCCTCGCCCGATAACATAAAAAGGAGGCAATCGACTCATTATTCGAAGTTAAGCCAATGGGTGAGGTTCGAACTACTATCTCCACCCTACAATCGCATTACACTCGTGCCTTGACTAGGGATTCTGTGACCGTTGTCATGTGTTTGTTAGAAATTGTTTATCATACGTGTGTTTCTTCGTAGTTCCATGGTTAAAGATCTTAAAAATAGAAATATATTTTATGGAAAGAACATCGGTTTTAGACTCCGATTTTGGTACCTAAAATAATTAAGTTGACCCTCCACAATTGTAGATTTGTGGGATTTCAATTTAGATTACATAATATAGACACACATATATATTGTCAAATCAAGTTTAGTTGCTTATTTTATCTTAGTATAAGTTTTAATTTATAGATAAACTGAAATCGCATAAGTTAATTGATACATTAGGTTAAATCGGAAACGAAAATACTAAATTTTTATACTTTTTATTTTGTTAAGAGCATTAAAATAATTTAGCCGCCTTCTACACTATATGTAATTTCATGAAAAGAATTTATAGTTTAGACCGTTGCCTTTTTAGCGTGTGACCTAAGTTAGGTGGACAACTAGGCAATAAAGTGTATCTATAATTGAGAAAACATTGTGTTTTTTCACATGAAAAGCCAAGATATCTAACTTTTTTCTTGAGGATAAGGATTTCGGGGCCACCCGACTTTGATATTTTGTTCGCGCAATGACACAAAGTCATTCAAACGCCATAAAGATTTGAAGATGGTCATATGAAGATGATGATAGGACCAATAATCGATTCAACTATGTAAATGGCTCTTTGTTTCCTTCATCCTTATGGTCTTTGCTTCATTGATTAAGCTTCTTAATTTACGTATTCAACTTT
Organism: Flaveria linearis; assembly: GCA_024085815.1. NCBI lineage: Eukaryota > Viridiplantae > Streptophyta > Magnoliopsida > Asterales > Asteraceae > Flaveria > Flaveria linearis. The sequence goes on from CM044010.1 coordinate 15,603,470, forward strand.
GATCATCTTAGTCTTCAAGAAATTAACAAGATATAAATGTGTGAGATATGATTGAGAAAACTCACAAATTGATGTAGAATTAGTTAACAGGAACGTAAATGGCAAAAGGAGGGTTCTTATAAGAATTCAGTTTAGTTGCTTGCATGTACGTAACAATATTACATTTAAAATAACATGAAACACTTGAATTTTCAGGAGTTATAACTTTTTTTATAAACATCAAACATGCATTACTTTATACCTATATTATAAACTTCTCCCTATCAGGTCTGAACATGTGTTTACTTTAAAGAGACGTTGCATTTTATCACTGGGCTACAACCTAAGTGACAGGAATTATAACTTTTATCTGAACGGCCCTAACTGCTCCCACATACTCCTAATTACACATGTGTCTGATGTCGAACCAAGGACCTCCACCTAAGAAGCAAGAATTATAACTCGACCTTTGTCGGTAAAACTTATTGGACATTAAGCAATCTGAACTTCTACTTGATAGACTCGTTTATGATCAAGGGTGAAGCTTAATGAGGGACGGCCCGTCCCCCTCTTTTTTTCGTCAGTGGTGTAAAATTTTAATCCGGTAGTGTAAATTCAAAATTCAAAGTGGACATCAACTGTGCTATTATTCGATTGTATTCGTAGTATTACATTGTGTGTTTCTATCAAAATCACTAATCATTTCATCAATGACCCAACAATCTTCATGTACAACCCTGTGTCAAACAGATGTTCGATCCTCAACAGCGTCCTTGATCCTTCTGATGAAATCATCAACACCCATCGTTCCCAGCTCCCCACCGAATCTAGATCTAACTGTAACACTCTGTGTTTCAACCTCCTTGGGTCCCACAACAGCCATTAACGGTATCTTTTGCTTCTCTGCATTTCTAATAAGCTTTGGCAGCCGCTCACCAGTACACAACTCAACGCGTATCCCACTGGCTTTCATCTTCTCAGTAACATCTTTGCAGTATTCAAGCTAAACAAAGGACAAAAACATCCTCGTTAGAATCTTGAAACTCAAATGCTAATTTAGAATTTAACAAAGTGTCAAACTTGATTTAAAATTTAAAAATATCTGTTTAATTACTTGTGTGTCGGTGACTGGTAGAATTCGAGCTTGAATTGGAGAAAGCCACAAAGGGAAATCACCAGCATAATGCTCTATAAGTACGCCAAAGAACCGTTCTAAAGATCCAAGCACGGCTCTGTGAATCATGATAGGCCTCTTCTTTTCTGAGTTTGAATCAATATATGTGATGTCGAAGCGTTGTGGTAAGTTGAAGTCAACCTACACAAACAAAAAATCTTGTTTAATTACCATTACACACACAACTTAATTGCAATGACTAAGTGGCAAAACAGGCGGGCATGATGAGTTGGGTAACGGGTGAAAATGGATAAATAGGTAATTTTCTATAATATATTTTACACTTTGGGTGGCTTTCAACCTGCTTGACTCATTTTGACCTGTTTTCTTTCTAGCTAGTTTCTTTAATTAACACATTAAAGGTAAAACATAATTTGGATCGATCCATTCATAAGTACTTACCTGTATGGTAGAGCATTGCCACTTCCTACCGAGGGCGTCCTCAATCTTGAGATCAATTTTCGGGCCATAAAAGGCACCACCACCCTCATCAACTTCATAAGCCCATCCTTTATCATCCAACGCATCCTTCAATGCGCTTGTTGCTTTGACCCATATATCATCATCACCAACCGCTTTCTCTGGTTTAGTCGAAAGGTTAACTTCATACTTGTCAAACCCAAATTGGAGCAACATTTGCTCAGTAAGATCCAAGACACCTCTGATTTCATCTTTGATTTGATCCTCTAAGCAAAAAATATGCGCATCATCCTGTAAATCAACAATATAAAGTAATTAACACACACATGTACAAAATACATATAGATCAAAAGCTGCTACAAAATCAATGATATAAAGGTTTACCTGAGTGAAGCCTCTTACACGAAAAAGCCCGTGTAAGCTTCCAGATAACTCATATCTATAAACCGTTCCTAACTCTGCAACCCGAATTGGAAAATCACGATATGAGTGAGGTTTTCGTTTGTAAATTAAAATATGGTAAGGGCAGTTCATGGGACGAAGCTGATAAAGTTCTTCCTCGATCTTCATCTGGTCATACATATTCTCTCTGTAGAAATCCAAATGACCACTAATACTCCAAAGGTCCGCCTTTGCTACATGGGGAGTATACAAAAGATCATAACCGCGTTCCGAGTGAATCTTTTTCCATAAATCTTCAATTATGTGCCTCACAAGAGCTCCTTTCGGATGCCAGAAGACTAAACCTCCACCAGCATCATCCTATAGATATAAAAAAAAGATCTTTTGAAATATAAAATGTTATGGTTCAGGGTGTAGGGTTTAGGGCTAACTACCTGTATGGAGAAGAGATCAAGATCTTGGCCAAGACGCCTGTGATCACGACGTTTAGCTTCTTCTTTGAAGTGTAAATATGCTTTTAACTGTTCTTCATTCTCCCAAGCGGTGCCATAAATTCTTTGAAGCATGGGTTTGGTCACATCTCCTCTCCAATAAGCACCCGCAACAGATTCAAGTTGTACAGCTCGCCTGTTGATATTTCCAGTAGTTTCAACATGAGGGCCAGCACAAAGATCCCACCATTCGTTACCTAAAACGTTGGTTGGTTTACATTAAACATCAAGTACATTGATTAAAAGTGTTGACTTTTGACATATGATGTTCAAAAAATGTAAGGTAAGTGTTACCAATATGATATATGGTAATAGGCTCTTCCTTGATACTGTTCAAGATCTCCAATTTGTACGGTTCATTAATGGCGTTTATTCGTTTTTCAGCTTCATCTCTAGTCACTTCTTCTCTGATTAGTGGTAAATTTCTACCAATGATGCGATCCTACACATGATTAAATAGCAAATTACATACCTTGAAACACCAATTTACTATTACATCCCAAGTTCTATGAGCAAAAGACTAACATGTGACAACATAACCGATGCTCAATGACATACCATCTCCTTTTTGATCTTCTTGAGGTCCTTATCGGTCAACGACTCAATATCAAAATCATAGTAAAACCCGTGTTCAATCCATGGACCAATCGTCACTTTGGCATCTGGGAATACCTTTTGAACAGCCATTGCCATGACATGAGCACACTGTATCCATACGTAAAATCATTTAGCTGATCTATCCTCTATGCATTTACACTAAAAAACATATAAGAACCAATACACAACTTAGAACCCTGGTGTTTTGAATCACAATTGGTTTATTCTACTTTCCATTGAGATGCATTTTGGCTTATGCAAGTCAAACTCCAAGTATATTTCAAATAGAATCATGATAGAAATTGTCACAAATTAACAGCATAATTTCTCCATTGCTAATTGTTCTTACAAGGGTTAACATCCTAACAAGAATCACACTCAAACACCAACATAATCCATCTCAATTTTTAGCTTTCAAGACTGAATTTCACATCCAAAAGTCAAAATGCACCTCTTGTAACCTAAACAATTCCATTCCAATAAACCAATCGTGTGTCAAAATTGAAATTCACCCTCTGGGTATCACATATCCATATCACTAAAACATAACACAAAGCATTAAATTCATAAAATAATAAAAAAGGTGAAATTTACAGTATGACGAATTCTAAGGAGTGTGGGTGATGATTCATTAGTCGGAAGCACCACTTTCTCCACCTCCTTCAGAGCCTCATCGTAGGCATTCTTGTCATCGGCGGAGACGGCGGTACCAGGGTCGACAGCGACGGCGGCCGGAGACGAGAAGAATCGATGATGGGGTTTCTTGAAAAGATAAAAAGATTTGATTTTTGGGTGATAGAATTGTTTGGAGATGGGGTTGAATATTAAAGATGAAGGTGAATGGGTTGTTGAGAATCTGAGGGATGAAGTGAAGAGAGGGTGAGAAGATGAAGCCATTTTGTGTATGAGAAACATGGTGTCGTCTTCTCTTTCTACTGGTTCTTGATCTTTAGCTTCTTCTTGTGGCCATGGTTCTTCCTTGTACGAACGCTAAGAAATGAAAATAAGAAAACAAGGTACAGACTAATTTTTTGATTAACTTTTAACTTATTACTAATATAATTAAAATTTTTGGTTGGTGGCTACGGTGCCACCGTACCAAAGGTCACACCCACCACACTCACAACCCTAAATCTCATTGCACCATTGTCGAACTCACTCATTGCTTCAGGTTTCAAAGTCTCTGATTTAGGGTTTTGTTTTCCGATGGAGATTCCATCGAAGGGATGCTAATCACACTAAATGTTATAGAGATCATCGTTAGGTATGTTTCGTCATCTTAAATGGCTCATAGCTGGTTTCAATCAACAGAAGGGGTCTAGACCGAAGGCCGATGCGAAGCTGTTGCCGTTACCGAGGGAACGTTGCTCAGGTGCTCGAAATTGGAAGTCGATGTTGGAGGCTGTTCATGAAGTTGCGATTTATATTCATAGGTTTCATAACCTAGACCTGTTTCAGCAAGGGTAAGAGTTATGATGAGCTTTGATCAATGTGTGAAACTGATTTTGACTTTGATCTAGAACTCGTACGGATTTTAAAGCGAAAATCAACACAAATTTAGCTTGAATTGCGGTATTTTTTGTAAGGATTGTTACAATTCTTGATTATTAGAAAACTTATATCGATATTGTAACCGAAAGTGTGATTTGATCGAGAACAGACTCAAATCTAGCTATTTTTTGGAACAATGCAGTGTTTTCAAAACAGACAGTATTAATGTATCTGTTATACTGTGTTACAGGTGGTATCAGATTAAGAGTACTATGAGATGGAAAGATAGTGATTATGCATCTTCAGTGGGTACCCCTTCAAGAGTGGTTCAGTATGATGGTACATTGTTCTTTAGTTCATTGTGCACGTCTATGCAATCATATTTGATTTGTTTGTTTAGTTATTATCCGGCATCATGATGTATAATGTTACTTAATCATAGTATCATACACTATGTGCTAACATATATCCCGTCTCTAATCGAGTTTAGACGTAGTTCCATTATCTCCATATTTCTGAATTCTGATCCTAATTCAATAAAGTGTAAGAAAACACATACAAATATCTTTAAGTCATGTCTATAATGTCTAACTTTGAGCTAGGTATAAGAAGACTTTAGAAGAAATAGTGGTTTGCTCTTTTGCTAATTTGCTTGTCACCCTGTATGAGTGTATAAGCAATGGCAACACTAGGTCACACATGAACATGATATAGCAAAAGTACAATGATGAATCTTACACAATTTGATACAATCACTTTTTATAATCTGAAATGAAGAAGGTATAGAAGGATACAGTTACCAATGAATGTTTGTGCAAGCTATATACATCTTTTAATCTAATATCATGTCATGTGATATAATAAATTTAAGGATCACAAGGAATATTGATGTTGGTAGTTTAATAGCCAATGACCATTGACCACAGCCAAAGAGATTATTTCCTCCTGCAATGTACCATGCTGAAAACTGAGATTTATATATAAGGGTCAGGGTTTAAAATAAATACCATGGAAAATAATACCCCAAAAGATTAAAAATCAGCGATGGTTACGTTGGTGGTGGTGTTGCGATGGTTGCCGCGATGGTGGTGCTCCGATGGTTGCGGCGGTGGTTGCGATGGTTGCGGCGGTGGTTGCGATGGTTGCGGCGGTGGTTGCGGTGGTGGTGCTGCGATGGTTGCGGTGGTGGTGGTGCTGAGATGGTCGCGTTGGTGGTGTTGCGATGGTCGCGTTGGTGGTGTTGCGATGGTCGCGTTGGTGGTGGTGCTACGATGGTCGCGTTGGTGGTGGTGGTGCGATTGGTTCGGTGCTGGTGGTGCGATTGGTGCGGTGCTGGTGGTGCTGCAATGGCTGCGGTGCTGGTGGTGCTGTGATGCTATGTGTAGCACCCTCAATCTCATAACAATATAATATAATAAGGAGGGTGCTACGAGTTGGGTTATAATAATAATTCAGAGGCTACAAACGCAGCGGAAATTTTTATGTATTAAAAATTTTTTACATCATTAACAATCATTACAACACTTCAACTGACATCTCAAAACTTTGTCAAACTTCATATACATCTTTCCCAAAACCCAACATTTAGCCAGTATCATACACCATAACCGGAATTTAACTCGGTGGGGCGCCTCCACGAACACTTCTATTAATACCTGGCATGCATAAGAAAACAAACACAAAATCAGATAAACTGGTGAGTTCTAACGTACACCATATTTCAATAATAACAACTCATTAACTGTTACAACACCGAATGATTCATAAACATTCATCAGTCCATTTATTCGTCTCAGTATTGATATGCATATCGAATATCCACAAGGTATTTATGGACATCTTTTATCGATTTTAATTTGGTGGGTCAAACCTCCACCTCGCGCGTTGACGGGTCAAACCTCCGTCTATAGTTTGGTGGGTCAAACCTCCACCTCGCGCGTTGACGGGTCAAACCTCCGTCTATAGTTGGCGTTGACGGGTCAAACCTCCGTCTATAGTTGGTGGGTCAAACCTCCACCTCGCCATTCATCACAATTTACCACTTTCAACTCTTATCCACATTTTCTATTTATTTATATGCATGCCAGTGCCCGATTTTGTCAAACAACATTATCAAACGGCATTAACACATAAAAGGACAATTAGAACTCACCTTAATGTTCTCAGCAAGTGGTTATCAATCCAATACACTAGGGCATCTAAAACTTCTTCTTCTTAATGCAGATCTAGAACCACAACCCTAACTTAGTCAAATCACCCCTAGCTGATCACTTCATACGACTAAGGCTATGCGACTGGACTCATTCGTACGACTGAACATGCGATTAAGCTTAGTCGTACGAATGGACCATACGACAGAGGTGCGAATGAGCTATGACAGGGTTTGTGCGAATGACCTCCATTCGTGCGATTAGTTCATGCGACTGAACTTCAGTCGCACGTTTGAACAATGCGATTAACTCAGTCGCACGAATGGGTCATGCGACTGGGCTCATTCGCCTGAAACGGATCAGCAGCTGTGTTCTTGACATATTTGATCCAAAAACTCGAGTTTTAATCATTTGGATTATACCATATTCACAACAGAACATATATACTTCATTTACAACCGTTTCGGGTCCTTATTTCATCAAATTTCACAAAAACTAGGATCCGAATCCTCACTTTTTAGCTTAACAGAAAGATTGAACAGAACCCCCGATTTAAAACATGTTTTTGGATCAATTTCAACCACATACACAGCTTAACATATTCAAGAATCGATCCGTACTAAGCGAAACTTACCGAAACGGAGTTAGCTTAGTCGATTTGGCAAGAACAGGGTGTTTGGGTTCGAAGGGAACACGGGGATGAGATTACTGCAGATAAAATCTGCTTTTGAACACCCTTAACCGCCCTGCTTATCCTACATGCCTATTTTAGCCGCCATACTCAGTCGCACGACTGGACCCATTCGCACGGCTCAATCATACGACTGAGCCCATGTGCCCGTCATTCGTACGATTGGGCCTCATTCGTACGCATGGCGTGCAACTGAGGTTCATTCGTACACATGTTATGCGACTGAACACTAATACTAATAAATAAATAAATATCAAACTTTTTGGATGTTACAAGTCTACCCACCTTATTTAGAGTTTCGTCCTCGAAACCTGGCTAAAACAACTGAGGGTAGTTCCGTCTCATCTCTTCTTCTGGTTCCCAGGTTGATTCAGATCCCTGGCGATGTGCCCACTGCACTTGGACTAAGCTAATGCTTTTATTTCTAAGTTTCTTCTCCTTACGATCTATAATAGCCACAGGTTGTTCAACACAATTGAGCTTCTCATCAACCTCAATATCATCTAATGGTACATATTGAGTTTCATTAGCTAAGCATTTTCGTAACTGGGAGACGTGGAAGGTTGGATGAATAGTACTCAGTTCTTCTGGTAGATCTAATTTATATGCTACATACCCCACTTTCTCTATTATTCGAAATGGTCCAATAAAACATGGACTTAGCTTGCCCCTCTTTCTGAATCGAATAATGCCCTTCCATGGAGAAACTTTCAACAAAACAAAATCCCCAACTTTAAATTCTAATGGTTTCCTCCTACGATCTGCATATGATTTCTGCCTGCTTTTCGCCTCTCTAATACGATTCTTAACTACTTCAAATTTTGACATTGTTTCTTCAACTATTTCACTATTCCCCAGTTCACGTTGCCCTATATCTCCCTAATAAAGTGGAGTTCTGCACTTTTTTTCCATACAACATCTCAAACAGAGACATTTGAAGAGTAGCTTGATAACTGTTGTTGTATGCGAATTCAGCTAAAGGAAGATGACTATCCCAGCTACCTCCAAAATCTATACTACATGTCCGTAGCATTCCTCCAATGTCTGAATAGTTCTTTCACTTTGACCATCTGTCTGGGATGATAGGTTGTACTAAAGTAAAGTTTAGTTCCCATGGCTTCGTGAAATTTTCTCCAATACCTGGAGGTAAATCTGGCATCTCTATCAGACGTGATACTTTTCGAAACTCCATGCAATCTAACTATTTCTTTAGGAAAGATATCAGCTAACTTTTCCACCGAATAAGTTTCCCGTATTGGTAGAAATAAAGCACTCTTGGTTAGCTGATCTACCACTACCCAAATAGTATCATAACCTTTTGGTCTACGGGGCAACTTCGTTATAAAATCCATAGTCAGATCGTCCCACTTCCAAACTGGAATGGCTAATGGCTGTAATAACCCATAAGATTTTTGATGTTCAGCTTTTACTTGGGCACAAGTCAAACATCTATTTACATACTGCATCACATTAAATTTCATCCCTGGCCACCAATAATCATACTTTAAATCTTGATACATTTTAATCATGCCTGGGTGAATGGAATACCTAGATTTATGAGCTTCATCTAGTACCCTATCGCGTAAAGCCAACGGAACCCACATTCGACCAAATCTGATTTTAACACCATGACTATTTTCTTTTAAATATTTTCTTGACCAACCATTCTTTCTCTCTTAATGTTATCTTCTTTTAATGCTTCCAATTGGGTTTCTTTCAGCTGTTGCATAAAATCAGGAGTAATTACAAGTTTATAAGCCTTAACCTTAATCGGTTCGTACTTCTCCTTTCTGCTCAATGCATCAGCAACCACATTTGCTTTCCCGGGGTGATACAAAATTTCACAATCATAATCTTTGATTAATTCCAACCATCGCCTTTGTCTCATATTCAAATCTTTTTGCTCAAAGAAGTACTTCAGGCTCTTATGATCAGTAAAGATGGTACACCTCACTCCATATAAGTAATGTCGCCATATCTTAAGAGCAAAAACTACAGCTGCTAGTTCTAAATCGTGGGTTGGGTAATTAACTTCATGGGTTTTCAACTGTCTAGAAGCATAAGCAATAACTCTCCCGCGTTGCATTAAAACACACCCCAATCCCTGATATGATGCATCAGAATATATCACTAAATCGTCTACACCTTCTGGTATTGCCAACACTGGAGTTTGTGTTAATCGGTTCTTCAGTTCCTGAAAAGCAGCTTCTTGTTCCTTATTCCATTCATACTTAACGTCCCTCCGAGTTAATTTCGTCAATGGAGAAGCAATTTTAGTAAAATCTTGAATGAATCTTCTATAATACCCCGCTAGTCCTAAGAAACTACGAATTTCTGAAGGACTTTTAGGAATCTCCCAGTTCATCACGGCCTCAATCTTCGTAGGATCCACCAATATTCCATCCGCATTTGCCACATGACCCAAAAATTGCACTTCCCTTAACCAAAATTCACACTTCGAGAATTTTGCATACAACTTATTCTTTCTTAAAGTTTCCAATACTTCTCGAATGTGACAAGCATGATCTCCTTCATTCTTAGAATAGATCAAAATATCATCTATAAACACAATTACCGATTTATCCAGCATCGGTTTACATACTCTGTTCATCAAATCCATGAATGCAGCAGGAGCATTCGTTAATCCAAATGACATCACCAAAAATTCATAATGCCCATATCGCGTACGAAAAGCTGTCTTTGGTATGTCCTCTTCTTTCACCTTTAACTGATGATATCTGGATCTAAGATCTATCTTTGAGAACCAATTAGCACCTTGGAGTTGATCAAACAAATCGTCTATATGAGGTAATGGGTATTTATTCTTGACAGTCAGCTTGTTTAGTTCTCTGTAATCTATGCACATCCTCAAACTGCCATCTTTCTTCTTTACAAACAGAACTGGAGCACCACATGGCGAAGTGCTTGGTCGAATAAAACCTTTGTCTAATAATTCCTGTAATTGCTTCAGAAGTTCCTTCAATTCAACGGGTGCAAGTCTATAAGGGGTTTTAGCGACAGGTTTTGCTTCAGGTACTAAGTCAATTCTAAACTCAATTTCTCTATCAGGAGGTATACCGGTTAGATCCTCAGGAAATACATCGGGGAAATCACAAACCACTGGAACATCTTCTAATTTCTTCGTCTTCTTACCAATATCAGCTACATATACCAAGAATGACTCGCAACCCCTACTCAATAATTTCTCAGCCTTAATCATAGATATGACCTTCACCACACTATCATGATCATCACCAAAAACCGTTACCAGATTACCATTTGGTGCTCGCAGCACAATCATCTTTCTTTTGCATATTATCTGAGCCTCAAACGTAGATAACCAGTCCATTCCCAATACTACATCAAAACCTCCTAATTTCATCATATGTAACCTAGCAGGAAATTTTACACTTTCTACTTCGACAAAACAATCGTCTATTACTTCACTAACAACTATAAATTCATTAGAGGCAGTTTCTACTGAAAAGGCAACATCTAGCTTTGATGGTTTAACTTTTATTAAGTCATGGAATTTCATTGATATAAAACTTCTATTAGCCCCCGAATCAAATAAAATTCTAGCTGGTACATCATTAACAAGAAACGTACCCGACACGACATCTGGTAATGCCTTAGCCTCCTCCGTAGTTATTGTAAATGCTCTCCCCGCACTACCGCTACTACCACTCGCACTGACTTTACTCGGTCCTCCCACTGCACGAATAGGGACCGGTCCAGGTCTAAACTTTGGACATTCAGATTTCATATGTCCCATCTCCCCGCATTCATAACACCGAAGTTCTGGACATCTGGAAACGAAATGTCCAGGCTTCACGCATTTACGACATGCCGGGTGATTCAATCTACATTCCCCTCTATGAAACTTCCCACATCTATTACACCGAGAAGGGGGACCTACAAAGCCCCTAGCATTAAACTTCCTCTTCTGCGGCCCACTCTGTCCATACATAGGCCTAGAACTCAGTGAAGTTTCCTGACGATTAACCACTTCTTCTTTCACCTCAGGTTTCTCGGACTCAGCAACTTCCTCATACATGTCCGCAGCCAAATTTACCTTGGCTTGGTATGTAGAAGGAGAATTAGACTTTACTAGCATTCTCACCTTAGGGGGTAGTCCCTAAATATATCGAGTAATCCTTTTCGCCTCAGGCATTACTAAATGAGGTACCAAGCGAGCCATTTCTTCAATCTAGAAGTATACTCTTTATGACTTAAACTGCCTGCCTGAAACTGCAAAAACTTGATCTCAATTCTGTCCATCTCGCCTTTCGGATAGAACTTTTCTATCACCAATGCTTTAAAAGTTTCCCACGTCATCTGGTTTACGGTGGCCTCACCCATGGCCTGTTCTACTGTATCCCACAAATACAACGCTTCTGCTTGAAAAGAATGCACTGTAAAGCCCACTTTCTGGTCTTCCTTGCATCTACTAAGTTTAAACGCTGCTTCCATCTCTTGTAACCACTTATAAGTTACTACTACATCCTTCTGGTCTTCAAACTTAGGCGGGTCACATTCTTTAAAATGTTTATATGACACTGGTTTTTCCACTACCGGCTCAACCACAACAGGTGGAGGAGTTGGTTGGGACGACGATTCACCACCTTTCCTAAGGTCACTTAACATTTCAGGTAAAGTAGTACGCAACACTCGGGCGACTTCATCACCTATAGCCGCCTTAAGTTCATCACCTGAGATCATAGCTTCAAGTCTAAGGTTTGTATTACCAGTTTCCTCCATCTACGATAAGAAATAAACCATTATCAAATAATGAGTGATACCAGGATGTTGCATATAATGTAAATTGCTCATAACATTGGCCAGGTGTTATAAATTATTTACTTATTCACACCATTGTCACACCCTCAAAATCCACGTGCGGAGTTCTACCGCGAGGCGTGTGAACAAACCAGGATCACAGTCAATAGTTACTTGGAACGACTCTATATGCAACGTTTAACATAACAAACCAAAGTTTAAACTTTATAATTCATGCGGAAGCATTTAAACAAATAAAACAAACTCAAAATATAAAGATAAACATATATATATCATTGTTTAAGCGTTAGGATGCATGCTTGACCCGTGTAGTGCTCCTAACAGCAGTCCAGATTTAATGACCTGAGAATAGCATGCTAAAAGTCAACACACGGTTGGTGAGTTCAAGAGTTTGCGTTTAAACATAATAGTTTAACAAAAGTGTATATCAACCCAATGGTTGATGTGTTTCAAGAGTTTGCGTATAAACATAACAGTTTACCAATAGTGTGTATCAACCCAATGGTTGATCAGTTCAAGAGTTCGCAGTTAAACATCCCAGTTTAACAATAGCGTGTATCAACCCAACGGTTGATCAGTTCAAGAGTTTACAGTTAAACGTCACAGTTTAACAATTGCGTATATTTAAGCATGTGCATTGTAATGGCTAGCTAGCCCATTCATAAACGATATTAAATAGTGATTTCGACATTAAAGCTGACTGTGTTATGTTTGCCTCCAGCCACGATGTCAGATCGTGACTAATGTTCATAGGACAAATTGCACCCGACTGACCTCGAGTCACACAGATGGGGGCGTCACACCCAGTAGTACTACCCAACTTTCCCCGCTATCCAATATTAACAATTCGAAAGTGTGAGGACTTTTATAATGATAAACAGCACTATATTAATATCATACACATCTTAAATATATAATGAAAACGTTTGTAACATTACCAGTATGCTATCTCCCCCAAAAGAGTTTTAATAAAATGAACTTACCCAAAAGAGATTTAGTAAAATAGTGGGGCATGAACTCACCTTGAATTGATGTAATGAAATGAACAAGAACTTCAAAGAATAAGGCAATGCACGATCAAACACGATCAACACCTATTATTAATTGTAATTAAATTTCTAAAATGTGTTCAACGTGAATAAATATATTTGGTCGGATTCGGGTCGGTTCGGTTTGACGTACACGATTTGGTATACAAACAACACCATGTCTTAATCATATTACCAATATTGATATTAATAATAACAATGGCGTGATCATAATTATAATGATAATATTCGTATTTGTAAATAATTTATGAAATTTATTAAATATAATTCCTTCATTTATCATAATAAATCCATAATTAAAATAATATAATCTTTATTAATAACTTGATGATTTAAATCATCATTTAAAATCCATTTTTATAAAAGTAACTATTTATAACACTTGTAATAATTATATAAATAAATAATTAGATAAGGTATTTAAAGAAATAAATTTCCAGAAATTAACTATATAATTTCTAAAATTACCAAAGTTTGTAAAAATTATTTTTATAATTTTAATAATTTTTCTATATTTTTAAGAGACTTAAAAAGGTTTTAAAAAAAAATGTGTTGGGGGCAGGGTTCGAACCCCTGACCTCCGATTCACCATCACACACACAAACCAGTAAACCAAGGCACAAGGCCGCGATAGGAATCCGTTTCCAATTCTTTTAAACACACCTTTAAACCAATCCCAATTTCCCTAGAACCCTAGAATGAAAATCGAACGAATTGATCATCAATTCGTTTGTGATAATGAAATCAAGATTAGGGCTTTTAATCCCCATGTGATTTCGAGTCTGTGGACATGATTAATTACCCGAATGGATGTTTGAATGCTAAGAACAGACGCAGAAAAGCTTCGATCGATGCTCGAACTCGTTTGATGTGAAACTCTTGATGTTAACCGAATTAAACTTGCAGTAAGCTTTCTTAGTTGATGAGAAACAATAACCCTATGCCAATTTCGTACAAGAAAACTCGGAGGTTCGACTTCAATTAAGTTGCAGGTCCGAAAGAAGGAGAGTAATTGAATCAGAGATTTTGTATGTTGTAGTTTGATTTGAGAGTTGCATTCGATTATAGACAGGTAAGGTTCTAGTGGGTTGATTTAATTTGATTAAATCTGTCGTTTGAGTGAAAGTGGTTAGGTATATGTTTAGTGGAGTCGATTAATGGCCAAATACCTAATACCCGGATGCTTTTGTCTAATTAAAGGTTATATTATGGTTGGAAACTTTCCCACGATCGAAATGGTGTGATTTTTGAATTTAAACTATGCGTTTTAGGTCGTTTCGGGGGTCGCCGGAGCCGCGCCGGAACTTCGCCGGCCGGCGACCGGAAATGCGGGGGAAGGGCGGGGGGTTGGGTTGTAATTTCATAAGTTACACATTGGTCCCTGTAGTTTCTGTTTTATTATTTTATGTCCAAACAATTTTTTTAAAGTTTCAAAAATTACAGAATCCCCCCTGGACTTATAAATTAAATTTAATAATTTTTATAAATTATTTTTATTAATAACATTATTATTATTATGTTATGATTATTATCATTATTAATATTATTATTTTTAATAATATCATTATTATTATTATTTTGTTTTTATTATTATTAAATAATAATAAAAACATAAAAACAAATTGTAAATTTTCATGATTATATAAAAAAAAAAAATTTCGGGTTGTCACATCATCCCCCTGTTAGAGGAATTTTCGTCCCGAAAATTAAGATGTACTGGCAACATCCTTGAAACGGCTAGGATACTTACGCATCATTTCGTCCTCTCGTTCCAAAGTGTACTTAGGACCATGCCGGGAGTTCCACCGAACTCTGTCAATCAGAATTTTTCTATGCATAAGTTGTTTAACTTATCGATCCATAATTTCCAGAATAAAATCTCGTGGTAAGGTGATGTCTAGAAATCAAGATAAGACCAATAATGATAAGAAAGGTTATCCGTCGGAATTTAAGAATCCCAAACGTCACTATATGAAACGATCTTAACGCATATCTTGTGAATATGTATTTCTCCTTTGACCAACCATCGGTCTAAAGAAATAATAAACTATGCGAAGATCTTGGAACGGGTTCACGAAAATGGTTAAGAATATTATTAAAACAGAAAATGAATCAATCATTCAGAATAACGATTGATGTTTTAACGTCATAACACGGTGTACGGATGCAGGTTAATTTCTCGACGTTGTGAGATAATGGGTTTGCTTTTGCATAAAGATTACTCTGAACCTTTCCTTGGTGGTTAAACTCGATAGCATTGCTGATCAAGTGGGTGAGAATTTGTCTAATCCGTAAAACATCACCATTAACCTCCACTGGGACATCACCTCTTCTTGGCCTAAATTTTGTGGCCTCCAACCTCAGAACTCCTGAATCAACTTAGGAAAAGTCGAGGATGTCACTAATAAGTTGAAGGACTAGATCATCAGAAGACAACATGACACTCAAAAGTTGTTTCTGATTTTATCAAGTTTTGTTGTTGATAGAATTTCTACTATGCTAACGGCCCTTGATAATGGAGATCTCATCTCGTGTGACATGGTTGCTAGCATTTGTTTTGCTCTCATCGTTACCTCTGTAACATGAACAGTTTTATTAAGTTCTGTCTCCTTGGCCTTCTGTACAGCTATTTCTTCTCTTAGTTTTGCCATCTTTTCTCTCTTTTTCACCTGATCAGTGATTTCCATGCCCATGTAATTAACACCAATTTCCTCCCCATCTTTGCTGAACACGGGTTCAACATATATTAAGAATGTTTTGGCTCCAAATAACTCAGTCTCAAAAGTAATTCCTCTCTTTACTGGTAACTCTCTCCAGAACTTCTCTTTTAAAGTCTTGTTGTTCCAATAGAAATTTAATGATTTTCAAGCTTAAGGATTCAAAGCGATTCAAGAAGTGACTTGAACAATAGGAAAGGTATTTGAAGACATGTTTTGCAAGGTAGCAATATCTAAGTAAGTTTACATACGTAGTTCAACAAACCATAAGCATAGTTGAGAACATTTGTATGACTAGAAAGTCATGAACATAAGTTGACAATATCTTCAGCAGAGAGAGTGTTTAGGAGGGCTACCATCGCACAATCACGTTTTGATGATAGCTCAAAATGAAAGTCGATGGATAAGGAATAAATGGTTCCATATAGCTAGGTCAAATAAGGATAAAGGGAGATAAATCAATTTACGAAGTTAAGTGCTCCAAGCTTAGAATAAAAAATCAACCTAAAACGATTGGGTCTCCTTTCAGGTTCAGAGATCATGCTTGGTTTGATAGGTTGAACCACCTTCTCCTGACGGACTATCTTGGTTTCATGCTTCGATAACCAATTCATACAGTATTAAGTCTATGTCGAAGACATGACCTTCTTGTACTAATTACTACCATTGGTTATTTCTACTAAGTAAAATGATTTCTAAGCAACTAGGGTTAATGCTAAGTTAAAGAATAATTCCAGAAGAATCAAAGCTATTATCAACCCTGGTATCAAATAGATGTGTAGCTATTGATGATAAGGTACGTACATGTAACAACACTTAGTCTTGTCAAATGTGGCTTGCTTCAGTCATAAATGTATGACCGCGGGATGTATTATTTTGACTTATATGACCTTTATTTCCATAATTTAACTGTTCTTACTTTCTAGCTATAGCCATTTCCTAATTCTGATGATTTCTAACTTGTCCTGGGGTCCTAATCGACCTAGGGCACGCTTATAGTAATGGTCGGAACTCCAACCTTCTTAATGTTCCTGTTTAACGCATTTTAGCTTAATCGTATTAACCAACATAGCTAGGTTTACAACATTAGCATTCTTGTCTACCTTACCGCTAGACTGCTTGTTCAACCCTCCAACTTCTTTCTACTACTCACTAGATTTTCCTAGTGTCTTTCTTAATTCTATTTGGTCTAATGTCATAAGGTATGACATCAGCTTTGTCAATTCCTAGAGTTTGTCAGTATAAAAAGCACAACCTAACCCTACCATTGCATGATTTTAGAATTACAATTCTAACTTTTGCTTTTCATTCCTTAATCACCAAGGCTTTGAACTTACCTCACTAACCCTATATATAAGCATCACCGGTATACTAAGAATGTGCTTAAACCGGTTACACGACATCCTAATTTTCCTTAGCATCATCCCAAAGAATATGTACAATGAGTTTCATCACTCTTCTATATTTCCTGTATTCCACTTCCATTCTAAATATTCAATCAGTTCCTCGGTTACCGAAATACTAAGTGGAGGAATGTCTCTTAAAATGATTGGGAATACTATGAAGGCTCTAAGTAGGACAGGACTTAAGTAATAGCAAGTGTCAGTAATGTTTTATTACCCTTAACAAGGTCTTACTAGAATTATGATCCTAGCACCCTAGAGTATAGAATAGAAACTTGTAATGTTCATGATTGTCACTTCTCTCGCGTCCACGTCCTCTTCCAGACATTCTTTGGATTACCAAATATCAAAAGCTATCAGTCGTATAAAAATAGACCTTTTGTCTTGAAATGAAAAGGAAGAGAAATTCAAGGATTTAAAGAAATAGACAAGCTAGAGAATCAGTCCGAATCCGTGGGATTAACACAAATGTCATGGTTTGAATTTCGTCCAAATTCAAGGTAAGGTGAGCATTCCTATAAGTAGAACTGATAGATAGTTAGTGGCTATGTTCTATGAAGACCGAGACTTTCTTGCTCAAGGTGTAGGAATGATGACTTATACTGACTACAATGTTATCACCCGACCAGATTCACCGGACTTAGCATGCACGACAAATTACAATTACGTGTGCACCCGTAATGGTAACTTGCTTTGCATGATCACCCGGTTCCTCCTATCAGGTTAACATATCCTGTCAAGTATAGTGGTCATCAATGGTTGAAGTACCAAACATGTATGTGTTGTATTGGGGTCGATCATTCAAGGTATACGAAAGGATCAGTAAAGTTTGGGAATTATTGACACACCAAGGTAATTTGACCCATTTGCCATAGAGACCTGTGTATTGACCATAGTTTATCACTCATCCCAGAAATCCCCAGGTAAGCATACCAGGTCTCGCAATGAGATATATGTGATATGCTAGCCTTAGCCGAGGGCCTTTTGCCAGGAAATCCAGAATACAGGTGTCTATGTGTCACACAAGTTCATTTGGTTCATGGAATTCAAAACCTCGACAAGATTTTCATAGATTAGACATAAAGTCTAAGGATTAGAATCCGCGATGATAAGTTAAGTTTAGGAAGACTAGGAACAAGTAACTAACTAACTGTCTGCGGTTATAGTCTAGTGTGTATGCAACCTAGTTCTCTATAACCAATGGCTCTGACACCAATCTGTCACACCCTCAAAATCCACGTGCGGAGTTCTACCGCGAGGCGTGTGAACAAACCAGGATCACAGTCAATAGTTACTTGGAACGACTCTATATGCAACGTTTAACATAACAAACCAAAGTTTAAACTTTATAATTCATGCGGAAGCATTTAAACAAATAAAACAAACTCAAAATATAAAGATAAACATATATATATCATTGTTTAAGCGTTAGGATGCATGCTTGACCCGTGTAGTGCTCCTAACAGCAGTCCAGATTTAATGACCTGAGAATAGCATATTAAAAGTCAACACACGGTTGGTGAGTTCAAGAGTTTGCGTTTAAACATAATAGTTTAACAAAAGTGTATATCAACCCAATGGTTGATGTGTTTCAAGAGTTTGCGTATAAACATAACAGTTTACCAATAGTGTGTATCAACCCAATGGTTGATCAGTTCAAGAGTTTGCAGTTAAACATCCCAGTTTAACAATAACGTGTATCAACCCAACGGTTGATCAGTTCAAGAGTTTACAGTTAAACGTCACAGTTTAACAATTGCGTATATTTAAGCATGTGCATTGTAATGGCTAGCTAGCCCATTCACAAACGATATTAAATAGTGATTTCGACATTGAAGCTGACTGTGTTATGTTTGCCTCCAGCCACGATGTCAGATCGTGACTAATGTTCATAGGACAAATTGCACCCGACTGACCTCGAGTCACACAGGTGGGGGCGTCACACCCAGTAGTACTACCCAACTTTCCCCGCTATCCAATATTAACAATTCGAAAGTGTGAGGACTTTTATAATGATAAACAGCACTATATTAATATCATACACATCTTAAATATATAATGAAAACGTTTGTAACATTACCAGTATGCTATCTCCCCCAAAAGAGTTTTAATAAAATGAACTTACCCAAAAGAGATTTAGTAAAATAGTGGGGCATGAACTCACCTTGAATTGATGTAATGAAATGAACAAGAACTTCAAAGAATAAGGCAATGCACGATCAAACACGATCAACACCTATTATTAATTGTAATTAAATTTCTGAAATGTGTTCAACGTGAATAAATATATTTGGTCGGATTCGGGTCGGTTCGGTTTGACGTACACGATTTGGTATACAAACAACACCATGTCTTAATCATATTACCAATATTGATATTAATAATAACAATGGCGTGATCATAATTATAATGATAATATTCGTATTTGTAAATAATTTATGAAATTTATTAAATATAATTCCTTCATTTATCATAATAAATCCATAATTAAAATAATATAATCTTTATTAATAACTTGATGATTTAAATCATCATTTAAAATCCATTTTTATAAAAGTAACTATTTATAACACTTGTAATAATTATATAAATAAATAATTAGATAAGGTATTTAAAGAAATAAATTTCCAGAAATTAACTATATAATTTCTAAAATTACCAAAGTTTGTAAAATTATTTTTATAATTTTTAATAATTTTTCTGTATTTTTAAGAGACTTAAAAAGGTTTTAAAAAAAAATGTGTTGGGGGCAGGGTTCGAACCCCTGACCTCCGATTCACCATCACACACACAAACCAGTAAACCAAGGCACAAGGACGCGATAGGAATCCGTTTCCAATTCTTTTAAACACACCTTTAAACCAATCCCAATTTCCCTAGAACCCTAGAATGAAATCGAACGAATTGATCATCAATTCGTTTGTGATAATGAAATCAAGATTAGGGCTTTTAATCCCCATGTGATTTCGAGTCTGTGGACATGATTAATTACCCGAATGGATGTTTGAATGCTAAGAACAGACGCAGAAAAGATTCGATCGATGCTCGAACTCGTTTGATGTGAAACTCTTGATGTTAACCGAATTAAACTTGCAGTAAGCTTTCTTAGTTGATGAGAAACAATAACCCTATGCTAATTTCGTACAAGAAAACTCGGAGGTTCGACTTCAATTAAGTTGCAGGTCCGAAAGAAGGAGAGTAATTGAATCAGAGATTTTTGTATGTTGTAGTTCGATTTGAGAGTTGCATTCGATTTATAGACAGGTAAGGTTCTAGTGGGTTGATTTAATTTGATTAAATCTGTCGTTTGAGTGAAAGTGGTTAGGTATATGTTTAGTGGAGTCGATTAATGGCCAAATACCTAATATCCGGATGCTTTTGTCTAATTAAAGGTTATATTATGGTTGGAAACTTTCCCACGATCGAAATGGTGTGATTTTTGAATTTAAAACTATGCGTTTTAGGTCGTTTCGGGGGTCGCCGGAGCCGCGCCGGAACTTCGCCGGCCGGCGACCGGAAATGCGGGGGAAGGGCGGGGGGTTGGGTTGTAATTTCATAAGTTACACAATTGGTCCCTGCAGTTTCTGTTTTTATTATTTTATGTCCAAACAATTTTTTAAAGTTTCAAAAATACAGAATCCCCCCTGGACTTATAAATTAAATTTAATAATTTTATAAATTATTTTTATTAATAACATTATTATTATTATTATTGTTATGATTATTATCATTATTAATATTATTATTTTAATAATATCATTATTATTATTATTGTTTTTATTATTATTAAATAATAATAAAAACATAAAAACAAATTGTAAATTTTCATGATTATATAAAAAAAAAATTTCGGGTTGTCACAACCATCCTGCCTCTTCTCATTATCTTTTCACAGTTTATTTCTAACTCTATCTAAACCACAGAATCATGCATACACATAATACTAATCTTTTAATTCAAACAATCACTTTCATTCAACAATTGACTGAATTATCACTAACAATTAAATACTCATTCACACAATACTTCACCCCACTTCCGGTTGTAGATACTGGCACTTCCCATATATTCAGTTAAAGTTTGAAACAATTAATTGTTCAAATCTCTTTAACTAAGGCTCTGATACCAACTTGTAACACCCTCAATCTCATAACAATATAATATAATAAGGAGGGTGCTACGAGTTGGGTTATAATAATAATTCAGAGACTACAAACGCAGCGGAAATTTTTATATATTAAAAACTTTTTTACATCATTAACAATCATTACAACACTTCAACTGACATCTCAAAACTTTGTCAAACTTCATATACATCTTTCCCAAAACCCAACACTTAGCCAGTATCATACACCATAACCGGAATTTAACTCGGTGGGGCGCCTCCACGAACACTTCTATTAATACATGGCATGCATAAGAAAACAAACACAAAATCAGATAAACTGGTGAGTTCTAACGTACACCACATTTCAATAATAACAACTCATTAACTGTTACAACACCGAATGATTTATAAACATTCATCAGTCCATTTATTCATCTCAGTATTGATATGCATATCGAATACCCACAAGGTATTTATGGACATCTTTTATCGATTTTAATTTGGTGGGTCAAACCTCCACCTCGCGCGTTGACGAGTCAAACCTCCGTCTACAGTTTGGTGGGTCAAACCTCCACCTCGCGCGTTGACGGGTCAAACCTCCGTCTATAGTTGGCGTTGACGGGTCAAACCTCCGTCTATAGTTGGTGGGTCAAACCTCCACCTCGCCATTCATCACAATTTACCACTTTCAACTCTTATCCACATTTTCTATTTATTTATATACATGCCAGTGCCCGATTTTGTCAAACAACATTATCAAACGGCATTAACACATAAAAAGGGCAATTAGAACTCACCTTAATGTTCTCAGCAAGTGGTTATCAATCCAATACACTAGGGCAGCTAAAACTTCTTCTTCTCAATGCAGATCTAGAACCACAACCCTAACTTAGTCAAATCACCCCTAGCTGATCACTTCATACGACTAAGGCTATGCGACTGGACTCATTCGTACGACTGAACATGCGATTAAGCTTAGTCGTACGAATGGACCATACGACAGAGGTGCGAATGAGCTATGACAGGGTTTGTGCGAATGACCTCCATTCGTGCGATTAGTTCATGCGACTGAACTTCAGTCGCACGTTTGAACAATGCGATTAACTCAGTCGCACGAATGGGTCATGCGACTGGGCTCATTCGCCTGAAACGGATCAGCAGCTGTGTTCTTGACATATTTGATCCAAAAACTCGAGTTTTAATCATTTGGATTATACCATATTCACAACAGAACATATATACTTCATTTACAACCGTTTCGGGTCCTTATTTCATCAAATTTCACAAAAACTAGGATCCGAATCCTCACTTTTTAGCTTAACAGAAAGATTGAACAGAACCCCCGATTTAAAACATGTTTTGGATCAATTTCAACCACATACACAGCTTAACATATTCAAGAATCGATCCGTACTAAGCGAAACTTACCGAAACGGAGTTAGCTTAGTCGATTTGGCAAGAACAGGGTGTTTGGGTTCGAAGGGAACAAGGGGATGAGATTACTGCAGATAAAATCTGCTTTTGAACACCCTTAACCGCCCTACTTATCCTACATACCTATTTTAGCCGCCATACCCAGTCGCACGACTGGACCCATTTGCACGGCTCAATCATACGACTGAGCCCATGTGCCCGTCATTCGTGCGATTGGGCCTCATTCGTACGCATAGCGTGCGACTGAGGTTCATTCGTACGCATTTATGCGACTGAACACTAATCCTAATAAATAAATAAATATCAAACTTTTTGGATGTTACACTATGTCTGCCGTGCTGGTGGTGCTGCGATGCTATGTCTGCAGTAGTGGTAGCTCTGCGATTGTTACGGTGGTGGTGGTGGTGGTGGCGACTTGAAGAAAAACGATGAATTGGAGCATGTGGTTAGGGATTTGAAGTAAAAGGTGAAGAAACAGAGGATTATAATGAGGTATTTTGGTTTGAGGTGTGAAAAGGGGCCATTTTTATGGTGGAATTGATGGATTTCGATGTTGTAACTGAGGTTTAAGGAGTATTTATGAAGAATTCATTAAGGAATTGATGTTAGGGTTTGAGAATTGAAGTGAAGAAGTTGTGTGGAATGGTGAATTGAGTGGGTCGTGGTGCTGCAAGAGTCTGATACTCTCACTTTTGCTCAGTGTGTGCTGACATGGGGAGTAGAAGAATAGGTGGGGGTGGTGCTGTTGTCAAATGGTCCTTAAGTTTCTTTTATTGACACTTTACTACATCAATTCTTTTTTGCTTTTATTCACTACTACAATCGATTTTTTATAAGATATTGTGATAGTAAAATAACGTACTTTATGCGGTGTAACTTCGGGACAGATTTGTAGCATGATACAGTTTTCAAAAAGAAACCGCGACAACGCGCGGTTTTCATTTCTAGTAACTTTTAAAAAGTTTATGAATTAATAAGTATGTTTAATAAAATTTTAAAAAGTTAATTTTAAAGAATAAATAAGCTATTTTAAAAAGTTAATAGGATTAACTTTTAAAAAGTAACTTTTTAAAACTTACTTTTAACAAAATAAACAATCTTAAACATGGGCAAGGTCTAATGAAAATGAATCTTATTGTAAGAGTTTCTTTAAATAGTTTATTAACTTTCTTATTATACAAACATACTAAAAAATAATAATCCTTCTCGTATAATAAAAGAGTAACTATGGATGACACATGACAATATACATTCACTAGCTTTAGTAAACCCGTGTATTACACGGGTTGAGTAAATAAAATATTAATATAATAAAATTTAATAACTTTAAGAGTAAATTTTGTTGTGGTCCCTGAGGTTTTGGGGAATTTACTAGTTCAATCCAAAAAGGAATCCTTGATCAAATCATGCCCTATGGTTTATGTTTTATAACGAATTTGGTCCCTGACCCTAACGCCTTTCATAAAATCTGTTAAGTACATGCACGTGCCCCTCACGTGAGGGGCTTTTTCGTCTTTTCCAACCCTCTATGCATTAAAACCCCTTGAACTTAAAACCTTCCACTCCATTGATCCTCTCGGAGATTTCATGAAGGCTTGACTGTAAATGTTGAAGAATCAGTGAAGGCGAACGATTTGATGCAAGAATGGTGCTTACACTTTGGTTTCTTCGACCTACAGGTGAACGATTTGATCCCTACGCTACATATGGAGACAACCCTACTTTATTCAGTTTGAAGATATTTCATGGGGGAGTTTTCATCACGGAACCAGCTACAACTTATGTGGATGGTAAGATCAACTATGTGGACATGATCGATGCTGATGAATTCTCTGTTATCGAGGTAAATGCAATGGTCCAAGAGTTAGGTTATCCTAAAGATCAAATAATGTTTTATCATTATAAGGTTCTTGATATGAACTTAGAATTTGGTATTAGAGCACTAGGAACTGATCAAGATGTCATATCTATGTTGCAATATGTTGAACGATTTAAGATCATTGAGGTGTATATAGAACATTGGGTATCAAGACTCAATGTATTTGACAAGTCCCCTAGTAAAGTTAAAATTTGTGAATTAGAACCTCCTGATACGAGTTCTAGTCAGCCTAAACCATCCAACTGAAACCCTTAAGAAAAGCTTGTAGAAAGCTACCACTTCTAACTTTGAATGAGGGTTCAATTATGAATGAGCAGAATGTGTGTTCAAATGTGAATGTGTAAGATTGGGGATTAAGTGGGGGTCCAAATACGAATGAGCAGGGTGAGGTTCAAAATCAGGTTGAGCAGTGTGAGGGTCCAATTATGAATGAGTAGGGTGAGGGTGAAAATACTACAGAGCAGGGTGAGGGTCCAATTATGAATGAGCAGGGTGAAGGTGAAACAACTACAGAGCAGGGTGAGTGTCAAACAACTACAGAGCAGGGTGAGGGTCAAAGTATGAATGACCTGGGTGAGGGTCCAAATGAACATTTTTTATGGATTTCAACTGTAGAATGGAACAAAGTGATGAGGGATTGAATGATGTTGAAGCTGAACCAAATGATGAAGCTGAACCAAATGTTAAAGCTGAACCAAATGATGAAGCTGAACCAAATGATGATGATGCGTGGCATGATGAAGCTGAACCAGATGATGAAGATTTGCATGACACAGATAACATGGTTGAATATGTAGATGTTGACATGAGGTCATTTAAAGCAAATTTTGATGAGGGATTGAATGATGTTGATGAGGGGGAAGATGATGAGGATGATGAGGAATTTGAACTAGATGACTTTGATAGTGGAACAGATGAGGAAGATTTGTTGATTACTGCTGTGAATAAGTTTAGAAAGAGAAAGAAGAAATCCAAGAATCTAGATGCAGTTCCATTTTATGTGGGTCAGTGTTTCAAAAACAAAGAGGATATAAAACCTTTGGTGAAAAGCCATGCTGTAGTCACTAGGAGGCAACTATCTATCATAAAAAATGATAAGTTGAGGTTTAGGGTGATAATGTAAATCCTGTTTTATTGGAGGTCAAAATTATAACACAACCCAAGAAAGTGGGACCCAAACTTTAAGTCAGTCAACAGCTAGTGCCTCAACATTTGAAAAAGGTAAAGGTGTAAAAAGACAGAATTGTCCTTGGACATTACACATTTCTAGAAAAAAATGTAGTAGATGCTTGGGTAGTTAAGACATTTAATGAGAATCACAAATGTTTACAAACCAGAGAAGTCAAGTTATACACTGTGAGTACACTTGCTAAAGAGATAGAGTCAACAGTTGAATCAGACCCTGGAATACCCATCAAAGTTCTTCAAGATCTGGTCTAAAAGAAATATCAAGTGCAGATCAGCTTGCAGAAGGTTTTTAGGGCAAAAGTAATGGCTACAGAGAAGGTTCAAGGGGACTTCACAAAACAATATTTACTTTTAAGGGATTACTGTGATGAACTGCTAAGATCCAATCCAGGGACAACAATTAAGATTGAAGTTGAAAGGGAATTCAATCCTACCAGTGAAAGTAGGCAATTTAAAAGAATATACATTTGTTATGCATCATTTAAAGCAGGCTTTAAGCAGTGTGGGAGGGAGGTGTTAGGTTTAGATGGTTGTTTCATGAAAGGGCCTTTCCCTGGTTAGATTCTAACAGCAATGGGTGTTGATGCTAACAATGGGATCTATCCAGTAGCTTTTGCAATAGTTGAAGCATAATCATGCAGTTCATGGACTTGGTTCTTAGAGTTGCTTGGTGCTGACCTAGATCTTTGTAGCCAATCAAATTTCACATTCTTGAGTGGACCTTGGAATGATCAGTGTGTTATGGATGTGAGTGCCAAGACTTGCTCTTGCAGAAAATTGGAATTAACAGGCATGCCTTGCAAGCATGCTGTAGCTGTTAACTGGGATATGAGAGTGAATGGGATAGATGTTGGAATACCTGAGTCTTGGGTAGATGAGGTATATTGGCTGAGCACATGAAAGAAAGTTTATGAGAACACCATTGACCCAATCAATGGCAAAGACATGTGGACTCCATCAGCTTGCCCTACTTCATTGTTACCACCCAAACATCACATCCAAATAGGAAGGCCCAAGAAAGCTAGAAAAAAATCAATTGAAAAGTTATCACAAACAATAAGTGCTGGTGGGAAGATGACCAAGAAGGGTAAGCATGTTACTTGTACACCATGTAATCAAAAGGGTCACAACAAAAGGGGTTGCAAATTGAAAACTGCTTCAACAACAACACAAGATGCAAATCAAGTGTAGTGTGTGTTTGCCTTGGTTATTTGGTTTGTAGAAGTGTAGGGTCCAGTGTTTAAGGATGTTTGTATTTATTGGTATTGAACAATGTGTGGTTGGAATGTTTGTAACTGGTCATTAGAACCATTACTTTTGGGATTAATATTAGCAGTACTCTACTTATTTCACTTTATATTCTATAATTTGTAAATGATCATTACAAGCACTTGTATGTTAACAGTACATAAATGTATTACCAATTCAAGAAACAAAGTAACATACAATGTAAAGTCCAATACATTTCCATTACATCAATAAAAGTAACAATACATAGTTATCATTAACCAAAAGCTTGACCTTTACACCAATTAAGCTCAATTGGAAAATAAATACATAAAAAACAACATCCAACTTATGAAAACCACTAACTTAAGCCTTCGATTTCAGCAGCCTTGTGGTTGATTTTTCTAAGTAACCCCGGTACAATAACATTACAACTATCACAGACAGGAGGATCAGCCAGGCTACAAAACCACATACCTGCAATTGCAGAAAGGGAGTTAGGGCAAGACAAAAAATTTAAAAAACAGATGAATAACCTTGCGTGAACAACAGTGAAACCTTCGACCAGGGTTTGCAGACGTCCAAGAGGTGCGAATCGTAGTAGGCGCACCACATTTACAGATCACCATGGTGGTGATGGTGAACAACAACGAACACAGGAGGGAAAAGAAGATGAAATCAACGTACGTACGATTTGGGGGTTTTAAAATGCATAGAGGGTTGGAAAAGACGAAAAAGCCCCTCACGTGAGGGGCACGTGCATGTACTTAACAGATTTTATGAACGGCGTTAGGATTAGGGACCAAATTCGTTATAAAACATAAACCATAGGGCACGATTTGATCAAAGATTCCTTTTTGGACTGAACTAGTAAATTCCCCAAAACCTCAGGGACCAAAACAGAAATTTACTCTAACTTTAAAATGATACTCTAATAATAAAATAGTAATATCAACTTTTAAAATTTTATTTATAAACTTTTTTTAAAAAAATAAATATTTTGTTCTAAAAAGATCGTATAAAAATGTCATTTCTAAAAATTTTCCTATTATAACTCTCAATTTGGATTATATTTTGTTTTCAAAATTGAATTTTTAAAAATACGAATTTTAAAATATTTTATATTTTAAAAAGTTTTATGCTTTAGAAAAATTTATTGTGTTATAAAAAATATTTATTTAGAAATAAAATTAATAAATAGATTTCTTTCTTAATTTATTAAATCTAAAAAGGTGTTAAAGAAATATTATTAGTAATTAAGGTAATTATTTAATAATAGAGAGAGGCGAGAAAATTTTAGTGAGAATGATTGTGGTGTTGCCACGTGTCATCCCAAAATAGCTTTTTATTAAAGTAGGTAGATTCTCACAAAAAATTTTCCGCTTCTCTCTCTTATTAAATAATAATTACATTAATTATAAATAATGTTATTTAAGTCTTTTTTAGATTAAAAATGGTTTTCTAATAATCTAATAAAGATATCTTTTTATTAATGTTAGTTATTTTTAAAGAAACAAATTTTTATAAAATAATTTTTTTTCTAAAACATCAAACATATTTAAAAATATGAAATATTTTAAATTTAGTGTTTTTAAAAAGTAATTTTTTATAAACCAAAAATAATTAAAAGTGAGAATTATAATAAGGATATTTATAAAAATGACAATCTTTTTAAACAAAATGTTTTATTTTTTTAAATTTAAAAAGTTGAAATCGTCGTTTTATTACTTATAGTTTTTACTCTTACGTAATTTAAATCATATCTTATCTTAGAATATCGTTTTATAATTAAGTAAAATTTTATTATATTTAATTTTTTATTTATTTAACTCGTGTAATACACGGGTTTATTAAAGCTTTATATATATTTCTTTCTAAACTTATAAAATTATATATTTTCTCAAATCATGTTTATAAAATATTGTATTTATACATTGAAAACTTGTGTTTTGAAAAAAATATATGTAATTTTAAGGGTGGAGAGAAAAGATATGTAATTCTCCAACTAAAAATGTTCATTTCATGGGTTAAAAAATCACTTGTCATTAGTTAAAAATTACTTTCCAACAATAATTGTAAAAGGGAATATATTTACTTTACAGAAGATGGTAAAATAGGTAGAAGGTAAAAAACTAGATGGCACAGTAAAATTAGAAGTTCAGACAGTTTGGTGAAATATGATGAATGGGTAGGTGGCGATCGACAATGATGTGTGTGTGTTTTGTATAAAATTGGATGTTCAGATAGTTAAGTGGGATAGATTTGATAATTTGCCCTCTGTTAAATAGGGTTAATAGAGTTTGTTTCGTACCGAATAGTAATGGCCTTAAGTCGGGGGTTTCGATTTCGAATGTACACCCGTAACAACTTAGTAATTTAAATTGGAACAGGTCTTGGGTTCGAATAGTACATGCGAGAATCAAGGGACCGTTTAATTTGGTTACAATCGACGTTTTGGTATGGTTTGGTGGTCGCAGAACGCGGGCCTCCCTCTACTATCAATAAACAAAAGAAACATAGGAATCGAGAACTAGAGGAAAACCATAAAAAAGAAAGACGAATATTCCTTGCTCATTATCAGTCAATCACTTATTCACAAACTTCGTGTGAGACTAATAGTTTTCATTCCCATCTCATGGAAAACCCTTTTTCGCTCTGCTTGGCCTGACGCAATTAGAGACGCTTCGTTTGTACCTTCAAAGAAGAATCAAGTTAACCACTCTTATCATTGGCTTCCCACATCCTTAGCGGGACGAAGAGCCGGTAGATCGAGTATGGAATTCTAGCTCTTTTGAGGCATCAACCACAGCACAAGTTGCAGACCTATCGAGATGCTTCAGATGTTGGCCGAAGGGGAACGACGGGGAGGGAGTTGGGATGTTTAAAAAAAATTACACTTTGGTCCCTGTGGTTTAAAGAGTTATTGTTTTATGTAAGAAACTTTTAAATTAAGTTTTAAAAATTACAAATTTAACCCTGGATTTATAAAACCCAATTTTCTAATTAAATTATTGTTTTATTAAAACTTTATAAACTACAAAAATTTAAATAAACTTTGTATTTTAATTATTCATTTTAATTAAATATCAAGATCACATAATTAACATTAAACTTTATAAACTTAGATAACTTTATAAATAAAACTTCATAAATTTATAAAACATTATTCTAATAATTATTAAATTATATAAATTGATTAAATGATATAATAAATGTAAATTGAATAATAAAATTAACAAAATTAGTTAAATAACACATTTCTTGTTTTTAAATAACCAAATTAAATAAAATTGTTTAAATAACGTGTTTGATTTTCATAATTGACCCAACGGGTTCAGGTTTACATTTTCTAAATGGACAAATATTACACGTGCTACCAGGAAGGAAGTGTGTTTGAAGATAAGTTCGATGTATCCAGATCTCTTTGATGAAAAATATGATATTATGGTGAGTTTCTTATATATTAGATCAGATTTTACATAAAATAGAATAGAGAAAAAAACTTCGTGGTTAGTTATTAGTTGTTATATTTCATTGAGATGTTTTGTTTTATCCATGGGATGATTTTACCTCATGTATCTAAATTTAAGTTTGCACTTTACTCGCGATATCACAATGTCCTAACATATACGTCAAAGTCAAGTCATCGGATTTTGATACATGAATACATAATTACAACTAATATCCAATATATAAATCATGAAAACAAAAAATATAACCTTAGAACATAAAATCATCTAGCCATCGGTCTCACCTCTAAGCTGACTGGCCATACCCATTGCCCGCATATGCTCTTTTCTCTTCCTTTTTCCTCTTCATAACAATAAACCATGTATAAGCTTCCAGCATAACCGTATTAACTGCTAAAAAGATAAGTAAGCCAATATAGGCTCTCTTCCACTTTTTCTCAGGGTCCAAAATATCAAACCCTTTGAACACGTTGATGATGCTTAACAGGATCACAGTATATCCTATACTGTGGTGGTAAATATTCCAGTAAAACCTGTACTTGTGGTCAGGTTTGGCCTTAGGAGCAGAGCACACACCTGTTTAAAAAATGATTATTCGGTTAACTGATGGTTTTAGTTTTAGAAATAAAATAGGATGAGTTTTGAATTTACCTGAAGGGTCCCTAGGGTGAATAGCGCGATACCAATGTTTCGATGAGTGTTGTATTTGATACCGGTGGACTCACTGCCTAACTTGAGCCCGGTGCCCCAACCGGCTACACCGATGACATAGGCGGAAGCTTGGCAAGCAACATGGATGTAGAACCAGGCTGGGTTAGCTGACTTGAACACTTTTAAATATCTTGCAGCCATGGCTCCCATTGGCATCATGACTCCCCAGCTCATAGCATTCAACACTCCATGTGTCTGTCAACAAATTGTCTTCTTTATTATTATTTTTATCAAATTGGTTGGAAGGCTTTGACTTCAAGTTTTATCAAAGATTATTATTATTATTATTATTATTATTATTATTATTATTATTATTATTATTATTATTATTATTATTATTATTATTATTATTATATTATTATTATTAATATTATTATTAGTTTTTTATTGTGAGAACGAGTAAACTAGTTTTTTGTCCTTTTAAGTTTATTCTAAATTGCATTTTTCGTCTTTAACTTACGGGGAATAATACTATAATAGAAAACTTTTTTAATGTTTGTATCCCGTCTTGATTAAAGTTTTTTTCACTTTTCATCCTTTGAGTTTACCTTGAATTTTTTGAAAACTGTCTTTTATTTTAGTGAAAAAGACTTAAAAGGATGATATAATACGTTGTCAACTATATACTTTGTTATTTTCTTAATTTAAGAAATGAAAAGTGAAATTTAGAGTAAATTCTAAGAACAAAAATTTAATTTACTCTTGTGAGGTCCTATTACCCGATAACTTCTAAGATTCCACCAAAGGATCGACTAAAGACCTAAAACACACACTTAGTACCACCACGCCCCAAGTTTCACTAATATTGGGTTCTTATGCATCAAACTTATGTATCAAGATGTTGTTTTCACAAATTGAAAAGGGATACCCGGTGCACCATGTTCTCACATGCCCACGGTCTTGGGTGCGTCGGGCCAACTTGGTTCTAATGTAGCCTGTAGACATACTTACCCTACATGTGCAATACCTTTTTCCACGATTTAAACCTATGACATTTAAGTTACATAACAACAATCTTATCATTGTTTTAATGTCTTCACTATTAAAATATACTCGAAGGAAAGTGTTTTTATTGGTATTTTTTTTCTTTCATGCGCAAATAATCATGATTTCATCTAGAATTTTGAATCTTAAAACAAACTAAAACAAAACATGATATGATATGATAAACCAACTTAAAACAACTTACATTTCTCCGGTGACTCCGTGAACCACTACCACCGCTACCACCATCATCACTAGTCAAACCAGTAGCAAAATCCACCGTCCCAACCGAGTTCCTATTAGCCGAACCCATCTGATGCACCGCCGGAGCTCCGTCACGGACCGGACCCACCTGCCACACCTGGTTAAAACTAGTCCTCCCACTAGGCAACACCAAAGTCCATAAACCACCACACCACCATCAACCCTTTCCACCATCACCCTTTGAACCTCAAAACTCAACTCACTGGGCTGCAGCCTCGTCCCATAACCCGCAACCGACGACGTATAACCTCGAACCGACCCATTCGAGCTCACCACACCCACAAGAGCCTGGGCTCCAACCATACCCGACCCACCAACGTTAACCGCCCAAGCCACCCATTGCGAGTCTGAGACCCCGGTTTGGCGGTACGCCACGTCAACGGTGGCGTTGGTGGGGTGGTAGTTCCAGTGAAGCTGTGAGTTTAACACAGGTAAGTTGACACATGTTGCATACTTGTTGTTTGAGAATTTGTATGTGGTGCAATCTTGAGCATAAGATATTGTCAAGATTGTGATTAAAATGCACAAGATTGGATGAATTGATGTACCCATTTGAAAGATGTGTGTGGGTGTTGAAGATCAATAGACAAAACAGATAAAAATCGAGTCTTTAAGATATGGGATTAATCGATCTTGTTCATGTGAGTGATCTTGAATTAATGAATTGGCATGTTCTTGATGGTAAAGAGGAGAGATGTCTGTAAGTTGTGACAACAGATGAATGTGTATATAACTATATAAGATGATTTGTTTGTTTGTTTATTAAGTATGTTGATAGTCTAATAATGTGTTGCTTATTTTTAAAAAAAAGTTGAACATCGAAATGTTAATGAATAAAATAACAAGTGGATCGTGGAATACGCGTGGTTGTCGAGGCCATCTTTCGTGACTGTCTAATAACACCACTACCTATCACCTAACTTGGCTCCTTCTGAAATCACCAATTAAAATTTGAACCTAAAATATATGTAGGTTTGACTTTTATCTTACTCAAACATTTACATATAAGTTAACTGAATTGGTCAAGAAGGCTACACTTTCTGAGGCACAATTTTCTAACCGTAAAATATACGACTCTGTTTCGAAGGGTATTTGTTATTTAAATGTGTCACATTTATTCGTTTTTTAATACCCTCTCAGAAAAAAATTCACAACTGGGAAACCCTTTGACTCATTCTAGAGCATTTTTGTTTCGAGTGAGACTCGAACCTAAGACCTTCTTATTTTTAATTGCTTGGGTACTTCTTCTTAACGACTGGGGATGAGAATCATTGATCATTTGGTCTTTCTAAGGCACATAAGAGGGAGGGGGGCACATAATAAGGCTATGTATGAGCGCTTTGGCTGAAATCTAGTCAAGATAGAGCCTTGTAGCTGAAATCTAGCTAGCAGGCTACGTGACACTCTTTAGTGTTTTTGATTGGTTTTGTGATGGATTCCATTGTACTTTTTAAGGTTCCTTTTTTGTGCCGGTTATATAGTCTTTTTAGTCGGTTAAACTTATGAAGCATTTTCTAATGGGAAAATTACAAATATAACCATTTGACCAAGTAAATTTATAATTTTAGCCATTAAAAATAGATTTTACCAATTTATTCAACCAATCAGAGGATGCCACGTGTCTTAATATCGCTGACCAGCGATACAAAAGCATGTTCGTATCGCCTGTATCGCTGAGTCAGCGATACATAGATGTGTTTGTATCGCCAAAATTAAAAAATAAAAATAAAAAATAAATATGATATTGCCAGCTAACGATACATAAGTGAGATTATATCTTCAAATTTTGTTTCACTTTAGTAACTTCATCTTTTTTTGATTTCACTTTTACCCCTTAATATTTTGTTTTTAACATTTGTATATTTTCTTTTACCCATTATTTAATTATAAAAATATAAATTAGTTTTACACACAACTATAATAAATCAAAACTAAAAAATTAGTTTAATAAATCAATTTCATGGCAAAAAAATTTTGAAAATACAAAAAATAAAAATAATATACTAGTTTGAAAGTTACATTTTATCTTGAAGATAGTTTTTATTGGATTTACATATCTTATTTTTTATATTTAACTATTGCATTTTGATTGAATTTAAATATGGCATTTTGCTTGAATTTAAATATCGCATTTTTTTTGGATTTCAAATATTGCCTATTGTTTAATGATCCAAAAAGTTATTTGAAAAAATGACTTGTTTTAGAAAAAGTTAAAAAAAACCCTCAAAACAAACGTTTTTTAAAAATAAGAATGTTTTTTAAATAAAAAATTGATTAAGATAAACAAATATTTATCTAAATAATGTTAAAAATAAATATTTTTTTATATATTTGAAAGTTGATGTTATTAGAACTTATTAATTTAAAGTATTTTGAAAGTAAAAAGAAAATAATTGATAGTATAGTGTTGTTTGTGTAAATTATTATTTGAAAACTCATTGAACCCACATGGGCGATCAATGTTTTCAGAACCGGATCGGACGTTGAACCGGACGCCTTACTGGTTTGGTGGTCGGACCGGTCGGACCGGTCGGACCTGATGGACCGGATTTAACTATATTTTAATTATATTTATATATGTAATTAAATATAAGTAATTTATATATGATTTATACATATATTTTATAGTTATATATAAAACTTAACTATATTTGTATATCCGACGTACTAATTTATGGTTTAACGGCATGTTTTAAATACATAATCACGGAACACTTATAACGTTTTGTATAAATTGAAACTAACGAGAAACGAATTTTAACGTTATGTGCAATTTAATCGAGCGTGTCCGACCTGTTAACGAACCCATTCCTTTAACCTGCTATATAAACAAACCTTTCTCCATTTTAGGGTTTAGAATCAAAAATTGGGCAGAAAAGAGAGGAAGAGAGAGAGGGCCGGTCGCAGCCCTATTTCCCCCTCCTCCGGTTTCCAGTCGATTCCGCCCCCCCCCCCTCGCGCGGGTCTCCGGCGAACCTCTCTCTCTCAATCTTTCACAAATCGAACCTGGGGGAAATCACAATCGAAGTTCTTCGCGGGCTAAAGGGAAGCAATCATTGGTATGTGTCAAAGATGAGGTTCGATTGGTGCTGAAAAGGCTGATTTGGGGATTCGATTGACAGGTGGGCGTCGTGATTACTGAGGACGACTGCTGCGGTGGAGGTGGCGATGGATGTTTTTACCCACTAAAATGGAAAACCGGTCGGAACCGGCCCGGTTCGCCGGTCCAACCGCCGGTTCGGTTCCAACCGGCCGGTTCAAAGCAACCAAAACGAACCACTCTGGATTGGATCGGCCAGACACCCGAATCGCGGTCCGATTGGTCGGACCGGCCGGTCCGATCCGAGCCTGACAACAGTGTGGGCGATACAATTGGGGGTATGTATCGCTAATAAGCGATATTCAATGTTAAATTTAAAAAAAAGTCAATGACTAAAATAATAATTTTGTTTGGTCAAATAGCTAATTCAGTAATTTTCCATTTTCTAATCGGTTGCCTTTAAAGATGTAGTCTGTAGTTAAGTTTTAAATTGTATTGGGAAACAATAAAACAAACTATTAGGCTCCATAATTAAGTTTAGATTTATTATAAATTAATCCATCTTAAAGATTGGTAGGTTTAATCATATTAACAAACTTCGTCATATTTTTTAAAATTTAAAATATCTTTCTTACTATATAATGCATATTGAATGGGCAACAAGGTAAATTCACTACCCCGGTAAGACGCGCCCCTTCCCCTGCTGCGACCTGCTTCCGATCGTCGGTTACTTCCGACCGTCGGCTTCCTCCGATCGTCCGTTACTTCCCCTACCACTCCGCCTATGGATACGTATCGCAACCCCACTTCAATGCCTTGGCCGTTCGACTGGAGTGTTGTGTTGTCCGTTCAGATATGGCCGAACCCTTTCCCGTATATACACAAATCCAAAGTCCCCAAATTCATCTGCCGCCGATTCTGAAGATATCCGGTACGCAGTCCATTTGAAGGTGATGTTTCTATTCCCGACTTACGTTTCTTGATTTGCACTATTCTTCATACATCCATTGGTTTCCCTGATTTCATATACCCGTGTTTTATGTTTGATTCATTTTATTTGTGTGCATGTTTGTTTAGAGATGGTTGTTAAACCACTATGTCTGTTTCTCATGCCTACCAAGTGCTCGACGTAATGCCTGATTGCAATTTGGCTGATCTCAAAGCAGTTTTCCGGGCCAAAATATGTTCTTACAACATTTGTTTGTTAGTTCATTTGCAGGAATTAATAAACAGTATAGGAACGATGTATTGTCTGTGGTAATATTCCATTGTTCTACATGTTTAAGTCCATTTGAAAAGAAGGATTAATGTTTCTTCAATCAATTAATATCATTTTGAGTATGATTCTGATTAAACTTTTAATTCCTAAACTCATATTTACACACCGTTTCACAATTGCGGAAGGATTTTGATTACATACTAAAGGGTTATATTGGTAGGGAAAGCCATCTTAATTTTGCCAAAAGACTCATGATAAAATTCAGTTTATTTGAGGTGGAGAATTTGTTTCAAAGTATGCAGTTTGATTTAGTTTCAGCCATTTGTACCATTCAAACTCTGTTTTTAGGCATGTTGAATTTGGTTATACTAATTCTTGGCAGGCCACTTAAGTATTAAGTGGTTGCTGTAAACATGGACAAACATAAAATTTATATATTTTCACTTTAGCAGCTTCTTGAATGTAGGGTCTTCTACAAATAACTTTATATTTGTTACCTTGATGACCACCTGAGTCAATTGATGATGTTTATAAAACTTCAAATCAACTATTACAAAACCAATGTTACAGAATGATTTAATTTCTTGATGAACTCAAACTTTCTATCACTCATGTTAGCACAAGGTCAAAGACAAATACTACTGTTCGAATTCCACTAAGTTTCGCTTCTTTCTAATCTTTCATGCTCTTTCCCCCTCTTATGCAGCCGCTGTTTGTTTTTGAAGCAGTTAATCGGCCGTCATTCCACTTCCGGTAAGGTTTCGTTCTTCGTAATGTCTAATGTTCTTTTCCCCCCTTATGTACCCGATGACTGATTAATATACCGACTTCATGATCTTCTCAGTTTCCTGATCTCAGTTTCATGATGACAACACAGGTTGTGTGTTCTTTGTACTGCTGACTTGGTACCCTTACTAGGTAATATGGGTTTGTTTGTTGAAATTGGTTGAAATTGGTTTCATACGACTCTGTTATCTGTATTCCAGTTTCATGATCTCAATTAGTATTTATGAAATTAGTAATAGCTCCTGCCAAATATTAGAATTCTGCTACATTATGGGTTTGTTTGTTGAAATTGGGTTCATAGAAATCTGTTGTTGCATTTCAGTGTAATGATCTAACTTACTATTTATGAAATTAGTAATAGCTCGTGCCCAGTATTAGAATTATCATACATTATTTGTTTCTTTTGATCTTTTCACTACACTTGGTTTCAATAGTAGAGTGTGATTATTATATAGAATTCATGATGTTTTCAGTTTCATGATCTCATTTTCATGATCATGACAAAGGTTGTGTTCTTTGTACTGCTGAGTTGGTACCCTTACTAGGTAATATGGGTTCCTTTGTTGAAATCGGTTGAAATTGGTTTCATACGACTCTGTTATCTGTATTCCAGTTTCATGATCTCAATTAGTATTTATGAAATTAGTAATAGCTCCTGCCAAATATTAGAATTCTGCTACATTATTGGTTTGGTTTGATCTTTTCATGATCATAACAAAGGTTGTCTTCTTTCTAATGTGTACTGATGGTTTCCCCACTTATGTGCCCGATGTTTGTCTTTGAAGCAGGGAACAAGAATACTGTTTTACTTGTGTTAGGTCTAAGCAAGTCAAAGCTGGGCTGGTTATAGGTAACCACTGTTTTATTTGTACCTGTTTGCCTTGTCTTGTATCATAAAGCCTTGAAACCTATGACATATACACAGTGTTAACAAAATTTGCGAAAGTGGATAGTACGTGTTAAGAATACGACAATAGGTAATTTCTTAAGGTTATCTTGGGTTTCACAGTTCCTCGTGATAATAATTGTGTTATATTCTAAAAAAACTACTACTTGAATTGAGAAATCAAACAACATATGCAACGTATGACAACCGTTATAAGTGATACTTTGTCATTGTAGGTTTAAAAAGTGTTACATAGCATAATAAAAATGCCAATCAGCCTTGGTATATGATTGAAAAGTGCTCATTTTACTGCTTCCAATACTGAGATAAAACCTCAAATAATGGAATGTATTCTCAGTGGCACCTTTCACTAACCATGGCAAATTTAGATATTATTATAGTCCTTCTGTTCCTTCTGTTCCTTTTGTTTACCATGGAAGTGTTCATTTTATTTGTGTGCATGTTTGTTTAGAGATGGTTGTTAAACCACTATGTCTGTTTCTCATGCCTACCAAGTGCTCGACGTAATGCCTGATTGCAATTTGGCTGATCTCAAAGCAGTTTTCCGGGCCAAAATATGTTCTTACAACATTTGTTTGTTAGTTCATTTGCAGGAATTAATAAACAGTATAGGAACGATGTATTGTCTGTGGTAATATTCCATTGTTCTACATGTTTAAGTCCATTTGAAAAGAAGGATTAATGTTTCTTCAATCAATTAATATCATTTTGAGTATGATTCTGATTAAACTTTTAATTCCTAAACTCATATTTACACACCGTTTCACAATTGCGGAAGGATTTTGATTACATACTAAAGGGTTATATTGGTAGGGAAAGCCATCTTAATTTTGCCAAAAGACTCATGATAAAATTCAGTTTATTTGAGGTGGAGAATTTGTTTCAAAGTATGCAGTTTGATTTAGTTTCAGCCATTTGTACCATTCAAACTCTGTTTTTAGGCATGTTGAATTTGGTTATACTAATTCTTGGCAGGCCACTTAAGTATTAAGTGGTTGCTGTAAACATGGACAAACATAAAATTTATATATTTTCACTTTAGCAGCTTCTTGAATGTAGGGTCTTCTACAAATAACTTTATATTTGTTACCTTGATGACCACCTGAGTCAATTGATGATGTTTATAAAACTTCAAATCAACTATTACAAAACCAATGTTACAGAATGATTTAATTTCTTGATGAACTCAAACTTTCTATCACTCATGTTAGCACAAGGTCAAAGACAAATACTACTGTTCGAATTCCACTAAGTTTCGCTTCTTTCTAATCTTTCATGCTCTTTCCCCCTCTTATGCAGCCGCTGTTTGTTTTTGAAGCAGTTAATCGGCCGTCATTCCACTTCCGGTAAGGTTTCGTTCTTCGTAATGTCTAATGTTCTTTTCCCCCCTTATGTACCCGATGACTGATTAATATACCGACTTCATGATCTTCTCAGTTTCCTGATCTCAGTTTCATGATGACAACACAGGTTGTGTGTTCTTTGTACTGCTGACTTGGTACCCTTACTAGGTAATATGGGTTTGTTTGTTGAAATTGGTTGAAATTGGTTTCATACGACTCTGTTATCTGTATTCCAGTTTCATGATCTCAATTAGTATTTATGAAATTAGTAATAGCTCCTGCCAAATATTAGAATTCTGCTACATTATGGGTTTGTTTGTTGAAATTGGGTTCATAGAAATCTGTTGTTGCATTTCAGTGTAATGATCTAACTTACTATTTATGAAATTAGTAATAGCTCGTGCCCAGTATTAGAATTATCATACATTATTTGTTTCTTTTGATCTTTTCACTACACTTGGTTTCAATAGTAGAGTGTGATTATTATATAGAATTCATGATGTTTTCAGTTTCATGATCTCATTTTCATGATCATGACAAAGGTTGTGTTCTTTGTACTGCTGAGTTGGTACCCTTACTAGGTAATATGGGTTCCTTTGTTGAAATCGGTTGAAATTGGTTTCATACGACTCTGTTATCTGTATTCCAGTTTCATGATCTCAATTAGTATTTATGAAATTAGTAATAGCTCCTGCCAAATATTAGAATTCTGCTACATTATTGGTTTGGTTTGATCTTTTCATGATCATAACAAAGGTTGTCTTCTTTCTAATGTGTACTGATGGTTTCCCCACTTATGTGCCCGATGTTTGTCTTTGAAGCAGGGAACAAGAATACTGTTTTACTTGTGTTAGGTCTAAGCAAGTCAAAGCTGGGCTGGTTATAGGTAACCACTGTTTTATTTGTACCTGTTTGCCTTGTCTTGTATCATAAAGCCTTGAAACCTATGACATATACACAGTGTTAACAAAATTTGCGAAAGTGGATAGTACGTGTTAAGAATACGACAATAGGTAATTTCTTAAGGTTATCTTGGGTTTCACAGTTCCTCGTGATAATAATTGTGTTATATTCTAAAAAAACTACTACTTGAATTGAGAAATCAAACAACATATGCAACGTATGACAACCGTTATAAGTGATACTTTGTCATTGTAGGTTTAAAAAGTGTTACATAGCAGAATAAAAATGCCAATCAGCCTTGGTATATGATTGAAAAGTGCTCATTTTACTGCTTCCAATACTGAGATAAAACCTCAAATAATGGAATGTATTCTCAGTGGCACCTTTCACTAACCATGGCAAATTTAGATATTATTATAGTCCTTCTGTTCCTTTTGTTTACATATGACAAGCTCCAGTTAACGAAAATGTCAAGTTAGGATATTAAAGTAGAAAGTAATAACCATACATTTTGACCTTTGTTAAATACTTTGTCACTATCACCATTTGGTTTTCTAAATTAATGTTATACTATGGTTACAAATTGATGATTTGCTATATTTTTGTCAATTTACTGAGATGAACTATATGTTTTGGTTGATACGTATCTGTCATCTTGATAATAGTTTGCTTAGCACCAACATGTTTATGTCATCTTTTAAATTCTAAGTGTGTTGATTACAAATGATGGGTTTTTATGTTTTTAATTCAATGGTTAATGTGTTTTGGATTATTTAGGGTCGTATGATAATTTTGAGAATTTTTTTATACCGGAGTAAAATTATCTCATAAAAGATTATTTCTTGCAACTATTCTTAAACCAATTATTCAAAACTGACCACTAAATAATCAGAAGTAGAGTATGCTCATTCAATGTTTATAGATAATTACTTTTCAAAACTCAAATCCAAACACCCTTTGATATGATTGTTTACAATTTTCTTGGTTGTGTTGTTCTAATAGGACCTCGATATGTATATGAAAAAAGGGAGTTGTGGATGGAGATTTACTAAGGTATCATCTGATGTTGTTCTTTTTTTTGTTTTTTGTGTCTAGACTATGTTAGTTGCCATTAAAATGGAAGGCATGAGGCCTGGAAACGAAATAGTAGCTGAAGGTTGTATAGATTTTCACATATGTTCTTTTATTGTCAACCATGGCAGGCCAACTGAGGAGGTAAGTTGAACAAGTTATACATTGAGTGAAAGAGACGCAGTTTTATTTATTCCCGGCAAATCTTAAGGTAATTTGCTTTTATCTATTGTACAGTTGTTCTACATCCTTTTTTTTGTTATCTATATCTATATTTTCTTATTTATATTTAGGTTGATTGACATTGCCTGTGTATCATTCTTGATTTCTTTCATTTTGATTACTTTGACTATTTGAGTGATTGGATTTGAAGACTTATGAACACCTAATATAAGTCTGATTTTAAAGCGATGACAGAGATGAAGGTTTTTATTAAAGTTGAATTCTTTGGAGTTGATGCTATTAGATTTGTGTTG
Organism: Flaveria linearis; assembly: GCA_024085815.1. NCBI lineage: Eukaryota > Viridiplantae > Streptophyta > Magnoliopsida > Asterales > Asteraceae > Flaveria > Flaveria linearis. Next base: position 15,645,844 of record CM044010.1, read on the forward strand.
TTGATTGTGTTTCTTGTTATTTCGATTCTTGAAAGTCATTGTCTTTGAAGTAAGATTTTAAGGAGCTTTGACTTATTGCTAGAAGACAACATAGATAGTTGTACCGTACAGAGAAGATAGAACATAAGAAAGATGCACTTTATATAATCAATACACATCATGATTAATGAATTGCCTTAGCTAAAATGAAAATTGCTTTACTGGGTCAAAGTGGATGAAAGTCACCCAAAGTGTATTCACAAATCACAAAACCCCTCAAGTTAAAATTTTTATTTTGAAACTCACTGATTGTTAAGCAAGGACACAAATCTTGAAGTTATTACTAGCAAGAGAGCTTTATCAGGGTAGGTTCATTCATTCTACTTTTAATATAATATGTACAAGAAACTGATCAACTTTAAGTTAGGCCGTTAAAAGGAGTCAACTTTAATGAATTGAAACCAAAATCGACCAGTTTTAATCCATATTTTTTTTAAAATTTCAAGTTTAGGGGATGAGGCTGCATTGAAGTAATTTCTGTTTTATCAAAGAGAGGTTTTACATCTATATATTTATGCCTTTTTTGGTGATTTATAAGTCCTCTAAAATTGATTCTAAGGTTGGGTTATAGTTTGTACTTGTTTTATTTATTTTATTTTTGTTACTTTCATATGTGTTTCTAATCTTTACAAACTACATGGGTGTATTACTTCTCATTTTGTAAACAAAATACAGGCATTTATCATAAGCATGTGCAAATAATACATTTTCAATTTTGTTAATTTAGATGAGTAGATAAACTTATACGCTTTCAGAAACCATTAGTGGTAAATGTGGACCTGAGTTCCATTGAGATTATCTCTGTGGAAGTTGCTTATAACATGCTTCACTTGATTAGAAACCATAAGCTACTGATATGTTGTTATTGTACATTAGTGGTAAATGTGGAGCATTATACAACATACTGTCATGGCACGTTTTTGTGCTAAACATGATCTGTTGCCTTCATATCATTATTATCATTTTTATTTTATACCAAACTTGCTCTGACATTCTGCAGTAGTTGATTCTTCACCTATTTTCCCAAACCATATAATTCTGCATGAAATTTAAGACATATTAAATTGGGTAATCAACCTGTTTGATTTTGTATCAAGTATGTTCAATACACACTGTCATAATATGAGTCCTGTGCTATGATCTTATGCTTCGACATACTTTGCTTTCCAATGCCTAAAATTATGCTGTTTTGAGCCTGTTTTTATACGATTCACATTAACAACCCTACATGCTAATGTACTACGGATATAATGAAAAATGCCTAAAATTGATCCACCAAATGCCTAAATTTTTGTTGTTTAGAGGCTGTTTTCATGTTGTTTTGCTGCTATTCTTGGTTTCAAGTTGTTTTGCTACAACTTTCATGCTGCTTTTAAACTGTCTTCACGATACTTTGTTACTGTTTTCATGCATGTTTTACCCTTCTCATCCCCAATTTTATAGTATGTTTTAAATGTAAGCACTATTACTGTGCAAAGTGGTATTGCCTCTCCTGGCACAACCATCCGGTTTTAATGATTACGATCCAGCTACGGTGTTTAGGCTGCGTATGGCGTTCAACTGCTGTTGTCGCCTGATTACTCCATCCATCTACGGTGTTTACGCCCTTTTCCCTCACTTGAAAAAACAATTTGTTGTGTGTTTACATCCTTAATTGTGCACATGCATTTGCTACCTTCGTACCTCCGCTATACCTGAATCTAGCAGGAAATAACATTATTCTCACATCATGATTACTCCCCCCCAAATATGTTGTATTTCTATATGCTTTAACTGCTTGCTGCTATTTTGTTCCTACTAAGTAGTCTAATTGGTTTGGGAAATGTAGATGGCCTTATTCTTAGTGCTATAAATAATGACCTCTTAGGTAACATTATTAAACTATATATTGTTTAAACCTGCAGTGCGAAGATCAGAAGACTCTTCTAAGTTATGACATTTGCTTGTAATATTTGGGTCAATATTCTTGTGCTTTAGTATTTCACTTAGTCTTCAAAGTTAGGATTATGGGAGCAGTTATTTTAAGGCCTCCTGCAATTTATTATCCAATACCAACTACTCCGTTATATGTTTTCACTTCCATACACAATGGTGGTTCTGTTGGTCATGCTTTTTGGAAATTTGAATTAAAAATGTTCACCATCCGATTCCATATTTTTGGTGTTGACGTGGTGTCGTCTTACGAAAAAACCAACAAAATCCTTCATTGCCTTTTAAATGGATTATCACCCTTGTTACACAACGACGCTCCCACTAACTCCAACTAATGCTAATGTGTTTTCTCTCTTTTCTCAGAGTTTTACCCATAAGGACGTCCAACCAAATCCAACATGAACCCCTTACCCACGCCCAAATCAATCATTAAGCCCTTACCCACCGATACAATCATATTCGGAATACTTTCCAGGGCAACGACAGAAACCGTTGGAAGGTGCAAGTGTGTCTGCAAGGAGTGGTACGCTTCACTTTCGGCTCCAGAATTTGAGATAGTTCGCCGGTCTCGTCCAATACTCGCAAGCGAACAAAGAGCCTTGATAATTGACGATCATAGTGGTGTAGTACATAGACTAAACTTTGAGACCGGGGAACATTGTGCAGGAACCGCTATTACATGCCCATTCAGCCCTAACATCACGAACATCTCTGTTGTGTCACATTTGGACGGGCTGCTGTGTGTTTGGGTGCACGACACCCATGCACTATTCTTGTGGAACCCTACTACTACTCGGTACAACAACCTAGCATCCTCAGATGAAATGGGCATCTATCTTGATTCGATTGACACAATTGGATTGTACAGACACTCGAAGCATGACTACAGGGTTATTCATATCAGCCGGACTTCGCACAGCTTCGACACCAATATATACTCACGGCAAAAAGCAAGTTGGAGAAACATACATTTCAATGCAAGGACTGAGTACATTCAACGTCATTACTATTGGTCCCCTGGAACACAGTGTGGCCAAACTGTTTACTTCTCCGTTTATAATACTTTAGATGTACATCAAAAAATTATTGTGACCTTTGACATCAACACAGAAGAAGTTACAGAGACACACTTCCCACCTGTTACCTCTGTAGGGGTCCTCGTAGCCAACCTCATCACAATCGACGATAAGCTACACATGTTCGTGACAACCGGAGTACATGAAATGCTTCTCCGTGTGTGGGTCCTCAAAGGAAACCAATGGATTGACGCCTTCTCAAATTGTTATACCACCCGTATCCCACTAACCATTTGGGCCCACAGCACACACTACATGTCAAACGGTACGTGCTTCCTCATGAGTAAGTCGATGAAGGTTTTAGAAATTGGGACACATAATGACCCCGTTAATTGCTTCCACTGCGTCTCATCCAGCTGTGACAATGTCTCCACATTGTTCCTCCAAACACTCGTGTCACCGACTATATAAAGATCGCTATTGAAGCCTATACCACATCTTGTTTTGTGGTTACCTTGCTGAAGTTAAAAATAAATGTACTCTGACATAGGTCAACCTTCAATTGTATGCATTGTATGACATTATGCTTCTATTTAATTTCGTTTCTAAAAACATGCACAGTAAACGATGCTTGTAAGGAAACAGATAGTTGATACTAACATAAAACAATCATACGTTTTTCCAGACTACATAGAAAAGTGCCGATCTCAGTAAAGCATGGACGTTCATTCAATTGTCGATTGTTTTTCGTCACTGACAAACCCTGAAAGTTGGTACACTGTTCCCTTTGTTTGGGTGGAATTCATATCGACTGCCACCGTTCCAAACAAACTTTTGCTCATATTTCTCGATCAATACGTAAGCCATTTTGTACACCAATTGCTTAAAAACTATAAAAGGCGTACTCATATTCTACATTATCACCATTGCTTTTATTTCGTAGAGACAAAAAGTAGCTGCGTTTGTCCCAAAACATTTAACAGGGTATTATAACAACAGTAGTTTGGTAGGCAGTGTATACGTACTTAGTCGTTTTCAAATTCAAACCTTCAAATATGAAGAGTACCCAACCCATGAAAACTATATCTTGCTTTGCGGGGAGTTCAAGATTATCATAAGTGAAAACACTAAACTTATTCCGATTCAAACTCCACTTCCAAGAGATTTTTGCCTGTACCCATCAGTTCCATCTATTCAGGTCCTTCGGCATGATAGAAGACAACAAAAGTTAATAACTGGTACGTGAAACCTGCCCAATGTCTGTACTTTTGTTAAACATATCACGTACACCCTTTAATTTTTGCAATAACAACACTTATTATCATTGTAGATGTTGTTGGGCGCATTGTCACGGGCATACGTAAAAAAGGCCGATACCATTTCAGCTTGGACCTTCAAGATGCAACGTAAGTTAATGCTTCCATAATTTATATACATTTCTTTACGCCCGTCATCCAAACAAAACCATACCCCACTTCTAAGTCTTTCTAACCTAAAACACATGTCTCAGCGGTCATAAAATACGGATGCTTTTGTACGACTCAGCCCACACTAATATGTTCTCAACTTATGTCGCAATTGCAACAAATCTTATTGTCTATGCATCTCGCGTGAAGTTGGTTCACCTAGCAGAGGGTATTTATATCTTACACATATACTTTCCTAATACCTATGCTATTCTAACCACATTCATACATTACCTAAACTTATCCATTCTTCTTTGTCTACAGAAAATATCTTGATTTCTACCGAGTTAACAACAATCACGTACGAACCAAACATGCCTGAGACATGTGACATTGAAAGAATCAATCATTGTTAGGCTCCAAGTTCAACTTCACACCTACAGAACGAACCTTTTCAAACAACCGTTCATCATTTACACATACGTTCTAATGGTTTACCTCGTGTAACCTTAAAACGCCATGTAATGGACAGAGTAACAAGTTACATTCCGATGCCATGTGTTGTGCCGGATATTATGACATTTACATAGGATGCAAACAAAAAACCAAACGCACATCAAGCGGTTCGGTACGAACGAATAAATTTCGAACAACAGGGTCGGAACTCGCCGATAGGAAAGGAGAGAAAAACAAAGCAATGCCAAGACCTCCGTCAATCCGTTGTTCATCGATAAAATGTGATAAAACCAAACATTAAAATTCAACATTCATTACTAGAACGAGAGTTGGACATTTTATTAACCTTGTGCAACATTCAAGATTCATTACTACAAGGACAGTTGGAAATTTTGTTAAGATTGTGCAACAGAATCAACATTACGTCATGGTAGCAGCCTAAAAGTTAAGAAAAAAATCAATATACACATGTACCCAACCATTAAAATTCAACTGAAAAAAATCTGATTCAAAGAAACATTAAAATTCAACATTCATTACTAGAACGAGAGTTTGACATTTTATTAACCTTGTGCAACATTCAAGATCCATTACTACAAGGAGAGTTGGAATTTTTGTTAAGATTGTGCAACAGAATCAAAACTACGTCATGCTAGCAGCGTGGAAGTTAAGAAAAAAAAACAACATGCACATGTACCCAACCCAAAAAAAAATTGTAACTCAAAGATTTCCTTATCAACCGTGCTGATTTGTAGTTCCTCCCGCATAAAAAAAATCAATATACACATGTACCCAACCATTAAAATTCAACTGAAAAAAATCTGATTCAAAGAAACATTAAAATTCAACATTCATTACTAGAACGAGAGTTTGACATTTTATTAACCTTGTGCAACATTCAAGATTCATTACTACAAGGAGAGTTGGAATTTTTGTTAAGATTGTGCAACAGAATCAAAATTACGTCATGCTAGCATCGTGGAAGTTAAGAAAAAAAAACAATATGCACATGTACCCAACCCAAAAAAAAAATTGTAACTCAAAGATTTCCTTATCAACCGTGCTGATTTGTAGTTCGTCCCGCATCTAACCTTTCTTATTGAACATGTTTACTTCCTTGCTCAACGTGTTCACTTATATCTAAATTCTATAAACACTCGGTTCATTTCCTTAGCAACACTTTACGCTTCTCGGTTGTCATACGTTGGACACACGAACTTGATTGCCTTTTAATACCATTAAAAACCCTAACTAACACTGTTATTATGTGTTCTAATTTTTTAAGCTTCTACCCAAAAATTAAATTACTAACTAACCTTTTCCACTGTCTCGTTAAAATAATTGTAGTTCTATTTTCTTTCAACTCTTGAACTAAACAATTCAAATACTTTCCTTCTCAAGTTAGTCCATTTTATTTAACGCTTTCAATGTCTTATACAATATTTTTGTATAAATCTTTAAACCAAAGGAAAAAGTAAGTGGGACAAATGAAACATAGTTTATTCATCCTAAAGAACCGAAAACTATATCATATTAAAACAAAAAGTTATGAACATCAGCAGATGTTCGTCATGTCACTACATACCTTCAAATGTAGTTGCTGAGATCCTCATATTAAAACACAGCACTAAGTCTTCATTAAGCATAAATACGTTAACCAATTTACCTTCGTGTGTAAAATGCAACTACAATCTCATAAACACATAAGTTAGGTCAATAATTATTAATCAAAAAAATTTAGAGATGTTAAAAAAAACCAAAACTGAAGATCAATGATATTATCTTTTCAATCTGTTCAAACATGCTTATGAAATAAGCCAAAAAAATTTAGACATGCTAAAAAAAACCAAAACTGAATATCATATATATTATCTTTTCAATCTGTTCAAACATGCTTATGAAATAAGTCATACATTACTGGTACTGACATTGAAAAGCCAAATCAGAAAACGAAAAAAAAATTTTAAATGAAAAGCACCAAAATTTGTTAATTGTTGCTAAAGTTTTAAGCAAAATAACATAAAAAAAACAATATGCACATGTACCCAACCCAAAAAAAAATTGTAACTCAAAGATTTCCTTATCAACCGTGCTGATTTGTAGTTCGTCCCGCATCTAACCTTTCTTATTGAACATGTTTACTTCCTTGCTCAACGTGTTCACTTATATCTAAATTCTATAAACACTCGGTTCATTTCCTTAGCAACACTTTACGCTTCTCGGTTGTCATACGTTGGACACACGAACTTGATTGCCTTTTAATACCATTAAAAACCCTAACTAACACTGTTATTATGTGTTCTAATTTTTTAAGCTTCTACCCAAAAATTAAATTACTAACTAACCTTTTCCACTGTCTCGTTAAAATAATTGTAGTTCTATTTTCTTTCAACTCTTGAACTAAACAATTCAAATACTTTCCTTCTCAAGTTAGTCCATTTTATTTAACGCTTTCAATGTCTTATACAATATTTTTGTATAAATCTTTAAACCAAAGGAAAAAGTAAGTGGGACAAATGAAACATAGTTTATTCATCCTAAAGAACCGAAAACTATATCATATTAAAACAAAAAGTTATGAACATCAGCAGATGTTCGTCATGTCACTACATACCTTCAAATGTAGTTGCTGAGATCCTCATATTAAAACACAGCACTAAGTCTTCATTAAGCATAAATACGTTAACCAATTTACCTTCGTGTGTAAAATGCAACTACAATCTCATAAACACATAAGTTAGGTCAATAATTATTAATCAAAAAAATTTAGAGATGTTAAAAAAAACCAAAACTGAAGATCAATGATATTATCTTTTCAATCTGTTCAAACATGCTTATGAAATAAGCCAAAAAAATTTAGACATGCTAAAAAAAACCAAAACTGAATATCATATATATTATCTTTTCAATCTGTTCAAACATGCTTATGAAATAAGTCATACATTACTGGTACTGACATTGAAAAGCCAAATCAGAAAACCAAAAAAAATTTTAAATGAAAAGCACCAAAATTTGTTAATTGTTGCTAAAGTTTTAAGCAAAATAACATAAAAAATAATAAAGTACAATCAACTAAACCACATCCACAAAGTCAACACTTCTGTCCTTGCCCACTCCACATTACCCTGCAAAACTTGTGCAGGTAGAAGAACACAATTGAACATCACCGAACATTTGCCGGCAAGGGAAAGTCGGCGCCAGTTCGTGCGCATGTGGACCTTCACCCCACATTAAATTCGAAATTAAAGAACAACCAACCATCGGCCGTCGGTTACGATGTTCAGCGGTTACAGCCAACTGAATGCACAGCGACGTCCGCTTCAATGCCCCGACCGTTTCTGCTCCACCCTTCACTTCTGCTCTCCATATGTTGTGCTTCAACTCTACAACGTATACCCATCTGCACTTCCACCGTGGTCATCGTCGGAAGTACTCAGGTATGCCTTCTCATCCATAATGCCCCAATCACCCCCCATTATGACTGCGCCCATCCAAATTAGTGGCTTTCTCCACCGATTTCAGCCATTTAAAGTATGCACATCTGCTGGCTGATCTTCTTATATGTGTTTTTCCTTTTCGCAGGAAGGAAACCAACCGGATTCTTCAACTGCTAAGGTCTTTAGTGGATACATGTAGCTTTTCTTATTTTTATTGTGCATTAAAAACAAATGATGGATATATGAATGTTGGTAACCTGCTTATGGTAATTACCCATAACGACCTTCAATTTCATTCACAAAACATATCCCCACATAAATTCACCCAGTGTTGTTTATAATGATGTTACCATAGACCTAAATTTTGTTAACATTTTGAGAAGTCCATAATCTGTTAAAAAACTTTTTTAGTCTTCACCGCAATGTGTCTTATGTGTTGAGCACACTGAAATTATATGCTGAAATTTGTCATTTACTTGAAAGGTAGTAAATGAACACGTCAAATTTCTTATACTCATAAGATAGTTCAGATTAGTCATACATATTTGGTTGTTTTTGTGCCTCTGTTGATACGCTGCGTCTTATCTGTTGACAACACTGAAATTATATGCTCAAATTTGCCATTTACTTGAAACTACTAAATGAACTGGTCAAATTTGTTATACTCATAAGATAGTTCGTCTCGACCACACAACAACCACCTACCTGACTAACTCCCTTTTCCCTTTTGCTTCCCTTTTGCATACTCATTTGGGCCCCTCAAAAGCATGGCGACCCTGCCTACTGAAGTTGTCGTTTTTGACATCCTGACAAGGGTGCCCGCAAAGGATGCTGCAAGATCCAAAGTTGTATGCAAGCAATGGTATGCCTTCCTTTCCACACCAGACTTTGTGAGAGCACACTGTTCACGGGCATTGCAACCGCATAGGCAGAAGACACTTTTCGTACACGACCTGCGCTGCATTATTCAACCAATTGACTTTAAAAGCGGCGACTATGGACCACCAACAATCACACCCCTGCCATTCCAGCCGAACATGAATAACGTGATGATACTAGCCCACTTGGATGGCCTACTTTGTGGATGCTTCCACAATACTAATGAGTTAGTGTTGTGGAATCCCACAACCACTTTACACAAGCGCCTTGACACTGATGATGGCCGTGGCATGTATGAAGACTTCTTAGACACTGTTGGATTATACAGCACACCATCAAATGACTACCGCGTGCTACACATATCCCGACAATCAAACGTGCTTTCAGCCGATGTTTACTCCCGAAACATGGGAACATGGAGGAGAATACCCTTTGAAACAAACCCTACATACACAACCCGCCCTTTCTACTGGTCACCGGGGACCCTTTGTGGTGACACGTTGTACTTCACAGTCTGTGAGTGTTGGGTTGTAGGCAAGAACGCTATCATTGGATTTAACACTATCACTGAGCAAGTAATAGAGATAAACTTCCCCCCCGTGCCGTCAGCGGGCATCTTCCAAGGAATTTTAGTCAATGTCAAAAACACCCTTCACATGGTTCTAACAACTGGCTTCCAAGACATGTCGCTTACCGTATGGGTTTTGCAAGGAGAACACTGGATAAACCTATTCCCAACACCCCCAATGCCAACAATTCCATTGTCAGAATGGCTAACAATTACACACTACATGACCAATGGAAACTGGTTAGTCATGAGCAGCTCAAGGAAGTTATATGAAATCCAAGTGGAGAATACGTCATTACAATGTTTATACCCAGTGACTTGGTTCCGTGGCCATGTAGGGGCGGTTTTCCACGACACCCTTGTCGAACCAACTGTTTGATTTACGTTCCATGTAATGCAATTACTTGTTTCTTTGTTTCCTATGAATGTGATTGTTAAGAAACCTGTTTACTTGGCTGTTTTTATGTTGTGTATATTTTGATCTTTTCTTCTTGGTATTTGCAAATATATTATTGTTTATTTAGCCTGCTGGGTTTATTAATTAGCCTATTCTCATGACTTCATGCATCACAATTATGTATATGACCGGGTTAGTTACCTTTCATGCATCACAATTATGTAATACGTAAATATTGCCATGGATATCGTGTCATGGTTGTGAAAATCCACATGAGAACATTTGAATCTTTTCTTAGATGATAAGGACCACAACTGTTGGTGGGTAGAACATTCTTCCTAAAATTAGGCTGACATTGATTTTCTCTCCATTTAGTCCATTTTTCCATTGACTCTGTTGACCTAAGATTTGAAGGGCCCGGAAGACCCATTGAAATGGCAAAGGCTGAGGCTTGATCACCTGCAAGCATTGTGTGCTCGGTGTAGAGCATCACTAATCTTGCAGCTTTGATGCCATCCTTCACATATCTCATGGCAGCAACAGCTCCAACCTCCATTGTTGCCTATATGAATCTTAGCAGTCACAATATACAATGCATAAGATTCCATTCTATGAATCTATAAAGTGTTTTAAAAGAATTGTAACATCTCATAGAAACACGTAATGGTATATGTATTTATTATTGCAGAAACACAATGCAATGTTATGTGCTGATACCCCATTCATGATTAAGGCATCAATTGTACTTTCTCAATTATTGTTGTGAATTTGAATGTGCTCTGTTGATGATCTTTGCTTTGGTTATAACATTTAGACATTCCCTCTAGAATTTATATAATTTTTGATACTATATGATTATAGTAGTTGAAGAATCATGTTGAAATTATGTATATTGATCCATGTATATCTTTGTTTGAATGATAAGGATCATTAAATGGATGTAGAGGATTATATGAATAATTATATTATGTTGGAACTAATAATGCCTACTAGGTGTTTGTTGAAATGCCTCAACTATAAATTTTACTAAAATAATTCTTACCAATGTCAAAAACACCCTTCACATGGTTCTAACAACTGGCTTCCAAGACATGTCGCTTACCGTATGGGTTTTGCAAGGAGAACACTGGATAAACCTATTCCCAACACCCCCAATGCCAACAATTCCATTGTCAGAATGGCTAACAATTACACACTACATGACCAATGGAAACTGGTTAGTCATGAGCAGCTCAAGGAAGTTATATGAAATCCAAGTGGAGAATACGTCATTACAATGTTTATACCCAGTGACTTGGTTCCGTGGCCATGTAGGGGCGGTTTTCCACGACACCCTTGTCGAACCAACTGTTTGATTTACGTTCCATGTAATGCAATTACTTGTTTCTTTGTTTCCTATGAATGTGATTGTTAAGAAACCTGTTTACTTGGCTGTTTTTATGTTGTGTATATTTTGATCTTTTCTTCTTGGTATTTGCAAATATATTATTGTTTATTTAGCCTGCTGGGTTTATTAATTAGCCTATTCTCATGACTTCATGCATCACAATTATGTATATGACCGGGTTAGTTACCTTTCATGCATCACAATTATGTAATACGTAAATATTGCCATGGATATCGTGTCATGGTTGTGAAAATCCACATGAGAACATTTGAATCTTTTCTTAGATGATAAGGACCACAACTGTTGGTGGGTAGAACATTCTTCCTAAAATTAGGCTGACATTGATTTTCTCTCCGTTTAGTCCATTTTTCCATTGACTCTGTTGACCTAAGATTTGAAGGGCCCGGAAGACCCATTGAAATGGCAAAGGCTGAGGCTTGATCACCTGCAAGCATTGTGTGCTCGGTGTAGAGCATCACTAATCTTGCAGCTTTGATGCCATCCTTCACATATCTCATGGCAGCAACAGCTCCAACCTCCATTGTTGCCTATATGAATCTTAGCAGTCACAATATACAATGCATAAGATTCCATTCTATGAATCTATAAAGTGTTTTAAAAGAATTGTAACATCTCATAGAAACACGTAATGGTATATGTATTTATTATTGCAGAAACACAATGCAATGTTATGTGCTGATACCCCATTCATGATTAAGGCATCAATTGTACTTTCTCAATTATTGTTGTGAATTTGAATGTGCTCTGTTGATGATCTTTGCTTTGGTTATAACATTTAGACATTCCCTCTAGAATTTATATAATTTTTGATACTATATGATTATAGTAGTTGAAGAATCATGTTGAAATTATGTATATTGATCCATGTATATCTTTGTTTGAATGATAAGGATCATTAAATGGATGTAGAGGATTATATGAATAATTATATTATGTTGGAACTAATAATGCCTACTAGGTGTTTGTTGAAATGCCTCAACTATAAATTTTACTAAAATAATTCTTACTAGGTGTTTGCCTAAATGCCTCAGGTACCAATTTTACTAAATTGGAGTATTTAATCGGAATAAGTTCATAATAGAAGTTTAATCATGTGTAAAAATGATTATGATGTGTTCATAATAGAAGTTTAATCATGTATCCAGTTCATAATAGTTTCAATCAAGATCTCTATTTTTAGAAGGAAAAAAGGTATCTGAAAGGGAGTTTCAAGGTATCATATTTCGACTTCTATGCTTAAAATCTTTATTAGTGATGTTTAATTTTGCTTGCACTTAGTCTATTTTACAGGCGATAGAGTATTTAGTCGAAATATATGCTAGGAAATCCAGTTCATAAATGCTATAGAAGATGCAAATGCTGCTGCTAACTAGGATTGCCATGTACAAGGGTTTGACTGTTTGACATGTTTTAATCAAATTTTATATGGTACTTATCATATATTGATTATGCGTTTATTTGTATGTATGATTTATATAAATCATTTTGTAATGTACCTTGGGAAATAGGTTACAAATTGATGATTTGCTATATTTTTGCCAATTTACTGAGATGAACTATATGTTTTGGTTGATACGTATCTGTCATCTTGATAATAGTTTCCTTAGCACCAACATGTTTATGTCATCTTTTAAATTCTAAGTGTGTTGATTACAAATGATGGGTTTTTATGTTTTTAATTCAATGGTTAATGTGTTTTGGATTATTTAGGGTCGTATGATAATTTTGAGAATCAGAAGTAGAGTATGCTCATTCAATGTTTATAGATAATTACTTTTCAAAACTCAAATCCAAACACCCCTTTGATATGATTGTTCACAATTTTTCTTGGTTGTGTTGTTCTTTGTTGCATTTCAGTGTAATGATCTAACTTACTATTTATGAAATTAGTAATAGCTTGCTGCTAGAATGTATTTGGTTTCAGTACTGGTTTGTTGACTTTGTTTTTATTGTTATGTTAGACTATGTTTGGGATTTACAACCTGACAACTACATGTAAAAACTTTACAGAACTCTATCCTAACCCATAAGAGTTTAATGGTAATAGACTAACATTTTCTAGATCAGGTTTTTGGTGCTACAATTGATATCCAAACTCAACCAATGACAAGCCTGCACCTTTTTAACTGTTCACCTAGAAGCAAACAGTTTTTCTGCAAGGAATACAAAACTGCATGTTCATCATTCATTATAGTAAAAATTTCAACAGTTTTTCTATGTAGGTGTTGTTTACAATTCAACCGACTTGAATTCAACACTGTTAACAAGTCAATAACCAAATATAGCAGTCATTAACACATGAAATAACACATTCAGCAACAATTTTATACATGTAATGAAATAACACATTCAGCAACATTCATTAACTGTTCACCTTGAATGTATTTGGTTTTAGTACTGGTTTTTGACTTTGTTTTTATTGTTATGTTAGACTATGTTTGGGATTTACAACCTGACAACTACATGTAAAAACTTTACAGAACTCTATCCTAACCCATAAGAGTTTAATGGTAATAGACTAACATTTTCTAGATCAGGTTTTTGGTGCTATATATATATATATATATATATATATATATATATATATATATATATATATATATATTTAAATGGGTTATGTTTAAGAGTTCGCCTAACATGACTCATGTAGTTATGGGTTATGTACGGTAGTGGATCTGTTACACAAGTGATGTTCACGACGCAGTTGTTGATTTTCTTTTTATCTGTAACATACTAAAATCATTTGTTATGATGAATTTACTTATTACTGTTAATTTCTTTACGTGCAACATCATATGTAGTGATTAAATATAATTTGCCGACCTCATAAGCCTAAAAATGTTAGAATAGAATACAAATTTTATTATATTGATAAAGTACGTCTAAAGATACGCATCTTTTAACAATAAATGTAACTAAGCCCTATAGGGGGGAAATAATAAGTACGTACGCCACATTTTTAAAACATAGGCTCCGTCACACATTCACTGAAATAGCATGTACACCCATTTACAGAAATCATACACCACCCACAAATGCCGAACCAACATAAAAGGGAACGGTCTGATCCCATGACTTCACGCGAACTACGTAGAGAACGTAACAAACGATACAATGCCTCGCGAAACGCTTCCGCAGAAGCCAAGAAAGCAGCTTCAACAACTGCAAGCCATGATCCTACACCGTCAGAAATCAGCGTTACACCTCCCGTGGATAATACAACCTCAGGTTACTTCTCACACACCAATAACCTCCCGCGCACACTCTATTATTCGAAATACACTGATTCCCACACATCCTTATACAGGTACTCAATCAGGGTCAACAACACTCATACAATGCCATTCAACACTTGTTGGTAGCCCTTCAACTATAGGGGCCACGAATGCGGAAACCGTCCCTAACATCGCGTACGTAGATTTACCCGCCACCCATCGTGTCCTCCCGCAACGTAGCCCGTGCTCCTTTTGCGAAGCACAACGTTTCCCATTCGAATTTCCAACATTCTGTTGTATGAATGGAAAAACACTGCTAGCAAACACTGAAATCCCAGAAGAGCTAAAATACCTTTTCACAGCGCAAGATGACGTTGGCAGGACCTTTCGGGAAAACATACGCGCGTACAACACAAACTTCTCTTTCACGTCAATGGGTGTCTCGCTAGACGAGACAGTAAGCAACATGCGAGCAGGTGTATACACATTCCGGGCCCACAAAGGAATATACCATAAAATAGACCAGTTAGTCCCCCGGGACGGAACACCAAGATACCTACAACTATACTTTTACGACCCAGATACAGAGTTAAACCACCGCTTGGAATGGCCAAACTTGGATCGCACAATTACTGAGATGCTAACACGCGCCCTAGCAGCAAACCCATACGTGATGACATTCCGCCGCCTCGCAGAACTGGGCCCATTAGACAATTACAAAGTAAGCCTAAACGCATCGGTTGAGCTTGACCAGCGTGTTTACAACCGACCAACAACATCCGAGGTAGCGGGTATCTGGGTAGAGGGCAACGACAACATCACCTCATACAAAAGAAGCATCATTATCCATGGCAGGTCAGACCATCAACAAAGTATACAACCATACTATGGCTGCTACGACCCATTGTCATATCCTTTATTCTTTCCGAACGGTGAGTCCGGCTGGCACCCAAATATTCCCCGCCAAGGAGCAGACCCTGTTGCATACCAATATGACGAGGAAGCCATGTACGCCGACACAGAAGGTAGGCGAAACCGTAACCCTTTCTTTCCTCTATAACTTCTTACAAAACTACAAAGCGTTCCTAACAATTATCATTGTGCAGAAGGGACAGATCGAAGAGGGAGAAACAACGTCTCTATGCGAGAATACTACTGCTACAAATTCCAGACACGACCAACAGAAAACGTTCTGTTGCTGGGGGGAAGATTGCTCCAACAGTTTACGGTCGATGTATACATAAAGCTAGAGACTTCTCGCCTACAATTCTGTGAACATAACCAACCTAGAATACGGGCGGAATTGTACCAGGGAATCGTTGATTGCGTAAACGCTGGAGACGCACACGCCAGCCGAATTGGCAAGCGAATTGTCCTACCCGCATCTTTCATCGGTGGTCCTCGTGACATGCGCCGCCGTTTCCTAGATGCGATGGCATTAGTACAAGACGAGGGAAAACCAGATTTCTTCCTAACAATGACATGCAACCCACAGTGGCCCGAGATATCTGACAGTTTAAAAATAGGTCAAAGTGCACAGGACCGTCCCGATCTCGTGTCAAGAGTGTTTCGTGCTAAGTTGGAGGACCTAAAGGAGCACCTCTTAAAAAAAAACGCTTTAGGCGAGGTTAAATCATACGTATATGTGATCGAGTTCCAAAAACGTGGACTGCCCCATGCACATTTTCTTCTTATAATGCACCCACAACACAGAATCAATACCCCAGACCAATACGATAGATTCGTCTCAGCTGAAATGCCCTCGAAGGAAACCAACCCTCAGTTGCACGATGTTGTTGTGAAACACATGATCCATGGCCCCTGTGGCCACTTGAGAATGAGTAGCCCATGCATGCAAGGGGAACCTAAAGCTTGTCGGTTTCGTTACCCAAGGCAATTTAACAACCATACGATACAAGGAGAAGACGCGTACCCGTTGTATCGACGACGCAACAACGGCATAACTGCCCACGTCAGAGGGAGAACATTAGACAATAGATGGGTCGTTCCATACAACCCTAAGCTACTGATGTTGTTTAACTGCCACATTAATGTGGAGATTTGCTCAAGCATAAAATCCGTAAAATATTTGTTCAAGTATATTTACAAAGGGCACGACAAACAAGTTGTTAGCATAGACCCTGCTACAGAGGAGGTCAACATCAATGAAATAAAGCGGTTTCAGGATGCACGATACATCTCACCACCAGAGGCAATGTGGCGTATATTTTCATTCCCCCTTTCTACCATCCACCCACCGGTTCTAGCATTGCAACTACACCTACCGGACCAACACACGGTCACATTCACAGACCAAGCAGTCCTTTCTGAGCTTGTACATAAAGAGCGAGACAAACAAACAATGCTCACGGCTTTCTTCACCAAAAATAATTCGGATGAAACAGCCAGGAAATATTTGTACAAGGATTTCCCAACCTACTTCACATGGAATTCGGGCTCCCGTTGTTGGAATCGTCGGTCAAGAAAACCACAAAAAGGACGTATTGTTTCAGCAAATCCATCCGAGGGGGAACGATACTACCTGCGATTGCTGCTATTAAACGTAAGAGGTCCTACTTCGTTCCAACACCTTCGCACAGTTAAAGGTACGGAACATCAGACGTTTCGCGCAACCGCACTCCACCTGGGATTAATTGAAAATGACAACTGCTTATCACAATGCCTGGACGAGGCCGCAGTTTTCCAGTTTCCGCCTGCCCTGCGCCGTTTATTTGCAACCATTCTCGTCTTCTGCGAACCTGCCAACGTACGACAACTATGGAACGATCATTTTGAATTCCTAGCAGAAGACCATCAACGCGTTTGTCAAAATACAACGCACATCCAAGATATGGTTCTTTCAGAAATCAAAACATTCCTGCAATCCATGGGTAAAGAACTCATACATTTTGACCTACCCACGATATCAAACAACCTAATCATGCAGCAAGGACAACACAGAGAGATACAGGAAGAGTCAAACATCGTTGTCGACCCCGCACACATACGTGCAAAAGACTCCCTCAATGTCGACCAAAAAGTTGTGTTCGATAACATCATGGACCACGTCTCAAACGACCGACCAGGTGTGTTCTTCATAGACGGTCCGGGTGGAACAGGGAAGACATTCTTGTACAAAGTCTTGCTCGCTGAGGTCCGCTCACGTGGGTTAATAGCGTTGGCAACAGCTTCATCGGGAGTTGCCGCAAATAACATGCCTGGCGGCCGCACGGCACATTCCAGGTTCAAGATCCCGATTAACGTTGAAAAAAACTCGATGTGCAACATTAAAAGACAAAGTGGCTTGGCTCAACTAATCAACATGGCAAAAGTAATTATTTGGGATGAGGCATCAATGTGCAGGCGCCAATCAGTAGAGGCGGTCGATCGCACATTCCAGGATATCACCGGCAAAATACCCCATTTGGTGGAAAGATAATGGTAATGGGAGGTGACTTCCGACAAGTGCTACCGGTTATTAGACGAGGCACACGCGCCCAAATAGTCGATGCTAGCCTCCGAATGTCACCAATTTGGATGGAAACCCAAAAAATGCGTTTGTCAATTAACATGAGAGCTCTCACAGATCCTTGGTTCTCAGAATTCCTACTAAGAGTGGGCGACGGAACAGAGCCAACCATCGACCAAACAATGATTCGGATACCGGAGGACATGACCATTCCGTTCACGAACAAAGATACGTCCTTGACACAACTCATCGACGCCATCTTCCCATCCATCGGAATTAACGGACAATCTTCTGAGTACATAACATCAAGGGCAATCTTGACCACTAGAAACGACAATGTTGATGATATTAACAACCGCATGATCAACATCTTCAATGGTGTGGAATAGGTTTACTATAGCTTTGACACAGCTGACGATGACTGCCATAACCTATACCCATCCGAGTTCCTAAACTCCATCAATGTCAGCGGCTTGCCTCCACATGCTTTGCGTTTAAAGACTGGATGCCCGATCATGCTTTTACGTAACATCGATCCCTCGAATGGTCTCTGCAACGGCACAAGGCTTATTTGTAAAGGTTTCCAACCAAATGTTATTGATGCAGAAATATCCACAGGTGACCATAAAGGAAAACGAGTGTTCCTACCAAGGGTTGCGCTATGCCTGTCTGAGGATGACATGTTCCCCTTTAAACTTAAACGAAAACAATTCCCAGTCCGTCTAAGCTTCTCCATGACAATAAACAAATCACAAGGCCAAACAATACCATTCGTTGGTATTTACTTACCGGAACCAGTTTTCTCACATGGCCAGCTATACGTAGCACTGTCAAGAGGCACATCACGTGAAAACACAAAGGTCCTTGTCACCGGTACACAGAACTTCAAGGAACATGGAGTTCACACTTGTAACATCGTATATCGGGAGGTCCTACAGTGACACAACTTTACCTCCCTACACACGAAGGTAGACCAGTGAAAAAATAACAAAATATACACCCATTTAAAAAACTAAAAAATCACTCCAAACATTAACTAACATTACTTCCTAATAATTACACCACCTCCCACAGCACAAACGAGCACTACGATATGACATCCATCTCACATACATGACTAAATTATCTACCTAAATTCAACAGATAGTAGAAAATATCATGGACGCTACAGGAAAAGGCAACGGGACTGCAACAGGTATGTAACCTAAACTACTTCCGTTAAACACTTCGTACTATCACGTTTCACCTATAACTATTTTCATATTTTTATTACTGCATTATTATTATTACATTACATAAAAGAATTACGCCTAACCCACTCAGGCAAGCAAGACAAAAAAAGAAAGCGCCCAACTTCCCCTACGGAAAATTTGAAGGAACACAAATCATCCACTGATGGGAAAAAAGAAAACACAAAAACAACAACAGCTGGTACGCACAAAAGACCAAGAACACCACATTTCTGAATATATACTTCTCTCCATACATACACACACACACATAAACCTGTATATCGGCACACATACATGAGGTGAACACAACAACTTATACGTTCTATTACTACTTGCTAATTAAATGTTCATTCATTTCAGCGTCGCCTCCACCAAAGGTAACCACACCATTGAAGCGTGAGAAAAAAATAGAAAATCCCTCCACCTCAAAAAATGAAATCATTGAAGGTAACAAGGACGCTACATCAAGTGATTGGGATGACGACTGGTGGAATACACATATGGATGAGATAATCGAACTCTGCAAGACTTATGACAAACCATGAGCTACGTACAACATCAACTCTAAGCTGTGGAACGTCACTACGTGACGTCTCAAAATAATCTAAACAAAAAGAACACTTTATGATGTTTCCTTTAAAACCTTGCACAATAACATAAACTCTTGCACCAAGACATTTCATATTTGGTTATGCGATAAAAATACGGTCATATGTTGACTTACTATAACCTCCTAACACATGTACCTCACAAAGCAGGAGCATTGTCGACCCTCCGAATACAACATCGACATTTACATGTATGAACGCACCCCAGTTACAACAACACACCCTTATTAATTTAAGATAACGACTGCGCCGCAACGCGCGCGGGTAACTACTAGTAATTTATAATTTGTGTTAGAAGAAAGCAGACGAACCGTTGTTGAGAATGAAGTTATTAAAGATGAATCAAGGTGATCGAGACCAATTAGCTTCTTATTGGGTTTAGTTACAATGTCATTGGAAAAGAATGTGACTTGCATTATCGTCAAATAGAATAGCACATATGCTTAATTTCCTTCGGACACTATCCACTATGTATGAAAAGTTAGTACTTTGAATAAGGTTTTTCTTATTTATTAATTGATTAACACGTATATGAATGAAGGAGTGTCTATCACATATCAAGTAATAAACTTAATCCAACATTAACATGATTAGCTTAAGTTGATTTTAAATTCGATGACATGATACATTTGCTATTACTGTTATCTTCATTGTCAATAGTAATTAGTTTTGTATAATTAAAACAATAAATAGTTTAAACAGAAGTACAAATTTATGTTCGAATGGTTCCTAGATTTGAGTCTCAAGAAGGATATCCATACGTGAATCTCTCTTAAATTACCGAATTGCTTGCTGATTATCAACGACATGAGCATAAAGGAGAAGCAGGATGGTGGTGGATAAAAATTCATGAAAACTGAAATATGATAAACGTTAATGACATTAAGAGTTAGAAATGCAAACAAAGTGATTGTTTTGAAAATTAATGCAAATCACCTACGAACGGGAATGATAAAGATAAAAATAAGAATCTAAAAATTTAATGACACACAAATATCATGTTGAGTGTTCGCGTAAACCCTAATTGTGTATTATGGTGTGTTTGTGAAAGTGGAGATTTAACTTAGACATACTTTTGACAAGTTACTCTTATGTTTAAGAGTAAATTACACAAAAGGACCTTTATCTTATAACTATTTTATTTTTTTAATATTTATTTTTAATAATTATACTGGACAACCTTTATGTATATGGTTTGTTTCATCTTTGATCATTTAGTCTAACGATCGTTAATTTGCATCGTTAAGTTAGGTCATGTGATTATTATGTGAGTAGACGTATAAAAAATCCATGCATTGCTATACAAAAGCGAATCGATGTATTAGGAAAATATGATTGGTAAAACGTTGAAAGCAACAAGTAACACCTCAAACAAATTATATCTTTTTTTTATCATCACTTTTTCTAACTACTAGTTTTATAAAAGAATGATTCTATCATATGATTTACATATTAATAATAAACTTAATTCATAAACATTAGAATTCATATCACATGAAACAATTTAAATGCTTTCCACATTCATATAATTATGGAAATCTTATGATATAATAAACTTTTATAAAATTTGCTTACTACTGTGAATAAAAGCATCTAAATAACATTATTGTGGCTTGCATTCTAATTTCTATATGTTAAGTTTATTATCGATACTTAAATCGTATGATACAAAAAAATATATAAACCTAACTTTAAAAAAAAGGATGATAAAAATATATAAAATTGGTTTAATATACTAGTTAATCTTAATGTTTACTGTTCATATTTATCTAATTAATTTCATGTACCTTGCATTCTGATTTCTATGTAGTAAGTTTATATTGATATTTAAATCATACGAAAGAGTAAATATTTATAGAACTAGTTTTGAAAAGGATGATGATGAAAATATATAAAATTGTTTGAGGTTTTATTCGCTGGTCTTAACGTTTTACTGATCATGTTCCATAATACGTCGATTCGTTTTTTATTGTGTCACCTAGATATATGCTTTTTTAACACATCTACCCTTATGTGATAACGACGTGATCTAACTTCACAATGCAAACTAACAACTGATAGACTAAAGGATCAAAGATGAAACAAAGATAAGGTTTGAAAAGTGAAAATTATGTGTCTGTGCATAAGCTTCTTAATGTGTATGTTGAATTTGAAACAACAAATGTGCATACTTACTTTTGCTCTCCATCTAAGGTTAGAATTGAAGAGCTTAGTGATGAACAAGTAATGATTATGGAAATGGCTAATGTCAGTAGATGTAGATTGTTGTTAGGGTGGACTGATAATACTGGTGAAAGTAGTGTCCAACAAGATCAAATTGAAATTGGTTTAGATGATCCAAACTTGATCCTTTCTTTGGTAGTGGTAATGAAGAAGTGCACATGGGAAATGATTATAATATAGATGGTAATGAAGGAGAGCATGTTGAAGCAAATAAAAGAGAACAGTGGAATAATATAGATGGTAATGAATGAGAGCATGTTGAAGCAAATGAAAGAGAACAGTGGAATAATATAGATGGTAATGAAGGAGAGCATGTTGATGATCTAGATGGTAACACAGGAGAGCATGTTGATGATCTAGATGGTAACACAGGAGAGCATGTTGATGATCTAGATGGTAACACAGGAGAGCATGTTGATGGTCTAGATGGTAACACAGGAGAGCATGTTGATGATCTAGATGGTAACACAGGAGAGCATGTTGATGATATACCTGTCTAAGAATATAGTACATCAGGCTTTCATTACTAAATCATTACATATACCTGTCTAAAATAGTTGTTTGATTATAGGTAGGGCAATCTCAGATGTCATGCTTAATAACATGTGTGAAGTTATGAATTCCAAGATTTTAGATGGTAGGGACAAACCCATAATCACTGTTTTAGAGTACATAAGGGAGTATTTGATGAGGAGAATAGTGAATGTGCTTAAAGTTATTGATAGAAGTGATGGTTTATTAACACCATATGCTACTAAATTGTTTGAGGCAATCAAGAAGGATGCTACCAGGTTAGTAGGTCATTATAAAAGTATGAATGATTTTAAAATTGAAATCATATGCTACTAATATGTTCTATTAAAAACTTATTGATAGGTATACTGTGATTTGGAATGGGGAAGAACACTATCAAGTATGTGGACCATTTGGAGATCAGTGTGTGGTGAACATGAGTCAGAGAAGCTGTGCATATAGAAGATGGGAACTCACTGGCATACCATGCAAACATGCAGTGGCAGCCATCGGGAACAAAGCTGCAAATGGACAATCAGTTGGCTTACCTGAAAGCTTTTTGAATCCTATTTATAGGATGGAAAGGTGGAAAGAAGTTTATAAGTTCAAGATCTATCCAATTAATGGCAAATCAATGTGGCCAAAATCCCAAGTGCCAACAATTATCATACCACCTATTTATCACAAGCCTGTTGGGAGGCCAAGAAAGGCAAGGAAGAGATCAGTAATAGAGTTAGAGGATGTGACAAAAGGTGGAAAGTTGTCAAGGAAAGCAACATCAGTGACATGTGGCAAGTGTAAAAGAACAGGCCACAATAGCAAGACTTGCAGAGGACAAAGCTAGTTTTGAAGTCTTTTGGTTTAATGAATTGTCTACGGTTTATGTAATGAACAAACTTATGGTGTATTTTGATAACTGTCCTTTGGTGTCTGTTTTATATGTATGTTGATAGACTTTGTTGGATCAATGGTCATTATGCAATATAATGGTTTATGTTTGGTTAAATGCTTTTGGTGGTGTCTGTTCATTTGTTGGTTGTATGGCACATTAGTCTGTTGGTTAAATGCATTTGGTGTCTGTTTTATATGTCTGTTCATTTGTTGGTTTATGTCTGTTCATTATGCATTTGTTGGTTTATGTCTGTTCATTTATATGTCTGTGTATTTGTTTGATCATCATTGATATTCTTATAACCATAGTCATTATGCATTTGTTGGTTTATGTCTGTTCATTATGCATTTGTCTGTTCATTATGCATTTGTCAAACATAAAAGAGGAAACAATATAAGATTCAAAACATTGCTTGCATTTCCCATAACCATAGTCAAACAGTACATTAGTCCTAATATTTTACATTTGCTTAGAACATTTGCCTAATACAAAATCAGTTGAAAGCAACATCAGCTTAGTACATTTTCATAGCAGCTAACAACACAATAATCCCAATCCAGCTCATAAACAAACACTTCTTCCATTTCCTTGATTCAGCTTGACTAAGTTTAAGATCTTCTTCAAGTTCATTTTTTGCCTTCAACAGACCTGGAATAATCACTATTGATCTTTCACACATCTGCGGATCAAACCATCCAATGAAACGACAATTTGATCCCTGCATTACAACTAAACTTTTTAGAGAAATGGGGACGAAGAATAACTAAGAAATGATCTCTGCATTACAACTGTAAGTAAAAGATGAAGGAGACTTACCTTTACAGGACATCCATAGAACCGACGACCAGGATTTCTAGGGGTCCACGAGGTTCTTAGAACAGCTTGCTTGCCACACCAACAATACACCATAATCGTGTAACTGTAACACCCCAACCCGGAGAGGCTGACGTGTCACTATTACAGATATCAAATCAAAAAACCAAATCCATAATATTAAAGAGATAATTTCAAGCAAACCAGATAATCTGAAAGAACCTAGTTAAGTTATTCATTACATCAATTAAAGAAAAATACAATCTTGATCTTCAACCACTCTTCACTGATTTCCCGGATCCCCTTGATTACCTACAATCAAATAAGAAAACACCACAAAAAGGAAACACGGCTGAGCCAAAAGTTGCTCAGTGACGGAAATAACAATAGTAACGATACGAAGTATAAAATACTTATATCTGAATACTGAACGGATCATATGATACTGAAACGGAAATCTGATTCTAAACATATAATACTGATACTGAACTGAACATGTAATACTGATACTGAACTGAACATATAATACTGAACTGAACTGATCTACACGACGCGTATATTCAAACGAAATAAGTCGTGTATTATAAGAAGTACCCAGAGCCAAAACTGAACTGATAAGTACATAGCTAGCTAGACTATGCACTAATGAGATGGTGTGTGGGGCGTACACACATGCTTCCATCCCCCGGAACTGAACTGAACTGAACTGAACTAGGATCGATCCATCCGCCTCCCAAATAATATGGCCAAAGTACTACCTGAGTACTAACGTGTTAACGGAGACGCCGTGAACTATTTATTACACACCGTCACGAAAAGTGTCACATCATTGACGCCACAATGACATGTCGGAGAGCTCGGGTAACAGAGTATTAATCAAATGGTAGTACAACTACCAACATATAACGTATCAATGGAACATTTATAGGAACATGCAATAATGAGCACAATTCATAAAATATATATTGCATGCTACAGGTCTCACTAAATAACACTAATGAGTCGAACGAATCGGAGTATAATTAAATAATAAGGATATACGACTAATAAAGGCTAAACGATTCATATTAACGGAAATAACATATCAAAAATCCGTACTACAAAGTAACGGAACAGAATTTATACTATGATAAAGATAACCAAGAATCCGCACCTTATACACGAGTGACAATAATCAGAAACAAGTCTAGGCTCGGTTAACGCCGCGAGAACCTACGATAACGTAACGCAAGTTATAGTTTGGAAAATTCCAGTTCTGCCCTTGTCTTTTCGCACTCGTTAAAAATACTAAACGACGTTTAAAAATTCTGAAAATCTCCAGTTTACTAGATTAGTGATTTCTAAACAACTTTCATTTAGAAAAGTTTCTGATTGGATTACCGAAATATGAGAAAAACGTGGATCTTTACAGCTGCGCAGAACTGCTAGCTGTTACGAAAACGACTATTTGGAGGTCTAAACGAATGAGTTTTTCGATGTTTTATATATCAACAGATTCATTTTTCGACGAGCTTCGTCATGGACATAAGGTTTAACTGTTTTGAATCTGTTATGAAAAAGTTATGGCCTCTGTAAGTTGGCTGTAAAATACGAGCCTAAATCAACTATTTAAAGTTTATTTTTAAACAAAATAAACTATTTATAAGGTTTGTTAATAATATAAAGATAAATTGTTAAGGTTTTTAACAAACTAATTTACAGAAATTTAATTGGGTACTTTTATAAAAAGGAGTTTGTATTTACTCTGATTTTTACCATTTATTTAGAAGAATCCATAAAAGAATTAAACTAATTGTCTTTGTTATATAAATTTTATAAAGGTTTAAACTTAAAGGAAATTACAGAAAATTAAGGTTGATGATTAAAAAAAAATAAACAGAGCTTATAAAAGGATTTTTATAATTTTTGAGAATTTTTCTGAAATTTTTAAAGGTTATAAAGGCATTTAAAAAATATGTGTGGAGGCACGGGTTCGAACCCGTGACCTCAAGGATTGCAAGGGAACCGTGAACCAGTGAACCAAAGGCTTATAGCCGCGATGGTTCTCTGTTCTCTTTGATTTTAAACACCAACAAAAGAACCCTCCCAAAATAGTATGAACCCTAGAACGAATTCGACCAAATTGAAGCCCAAATCGATGTTGTTAATCAGAGTATGGTTAGGGCTTTCAATCCCCACATGAAATCGAGCATAATGGTAGTTTTAATTACCTGTTTTGAAGCTCTAAACGTGGTATTCGACTAGTTGCAGGTCCGCGGCCGAGGATGGTGTTCGAGATGTAATTCGTGTGTGTTTCAGATGCAATGGAGTATATCAACAGCTTAGAAACGATTAAATGATTGTATGTGGACAATCAATTTGATTAATTTTATTGTTTAGTGCACGATTGTGGTGAGTGGTCGGCCGAAAGGTGCAATCCCACTACACCGACTCTAAAAATCAAATTGATGTGGGGTACGGTGTTTGAATCCCACTCGAATGTGTCGGGAATCAATGATTGAACTGAAATCGATTAAAAGTTGGTCATTTAGGGTTGCCGGAGTCGCGGTTTTGGCCGGAATTAGTTGCCGGAACAGTGGTGGTCGACGGGGAGAAAGAGACAGAGAGTTTTCCCGAATTTACACAATTAGCCCCTGAGGATTTGAGCTTGTTTATTTCATGCCAAAACTTATTAATTTAAGTTTCTAAATTGGCACAAATGCCCCCTGAACATTTATTATTATTATTATTGTTATTATATATATATATATATAATTTTTTTTTATGGGTATTATAATTCTACCCCCCTTAAAAAATTTCGTCCACGAAATTGCTAGGTACAGATCGAACAAAGATATGACATAACGTACACGGAGTAATGGAAATCAGCAAGTGAACAAAATCACTCATAATTATCCAATTGCTGAAACGGAATTCAATTCAATAGACCAAATTGTATAAGAGATGACTAATGTGATGTTCAAGGAACAGATAATTGATAAGCTCTTAACTGACAACAGAAACATATAAAAGATAATAACTAAGAGGTAAATAGATACGGGTATTGAGAACGGATTTCATCTTCTATCTCCCATGTAGCTTCACGTTCGGAATGGTTTTTCCATAATACTTTAACAAAAGGGATAGTTTTCCTACGCATAATGCGTTCTTGTCGGTCAAGGATAGCTTCTGGTTCTTCCTCGAATGATAAATCCTCACGAATCAAATGAAGTGGATAGTTAACCACGTGAAGAGGATGATAATTGTACCCCCTTAAAAGAGATACATGGAAGACATTATGCACATGTGACAGTTGAGGTGGTAAAGCCAACCTATACGAAACCTCGCCAACTCTTTCTAGGATTTCAAAGGGTCCGATAAACCGTGGACTAAGTTTCCCTTTTAGACCAAAACGTCGTACACCTTTGCAAGGCGAAACCTTCAGGAATACTTTGTCACCGATCTTAAACTCCAAAAGTCGACGGTGTCGGTCTGCATAGCTTTTCTGTCTACTTTGAGCTTCTTTTAACTTTTCTCTAGCAATAGTAACTTTTTCATTCGTGATTTGAACTAACTCGGGTCCTTCGATGACTCTTTCACCGACTTCTTCCCAACAAATAGGTGCTCTACATTTACGACCATACAATAATTCAAAAGGTGCCATGCCAATGCTAGCTTGCCAACTATTGTTGTAAGCAAACTCGACCAAACACAAGTATTCATCCCAGTTCCCAGTCCACTCTAAGGCACAAGCTCGAAGCATGTCCTCAAGTGTCTGAATAGTACGCTCCGACTGACCGTCAGTCTGCGGATGAAACGCCGTACTAAACCTCAACTTGGTACCCCATGCAGCTTGCAAACCCTTCCAAAAGCGAGAAGTGAACCTCGGGTCTCGATCAGACACGATTGACACCGGAGTGCCATGAAGTCTAACAATCTCTTGTGTAAACACTTCGGACAGTTTGCTAACTGAAAATCCTTGCTGAATTGGGAGAAAGTGAGCTGACTTTGACAATCTGTCAACGACAACCCATATCGTATCATTTTCTTAAATGTCCTTGGCAACCCTGTCACAAAATCCATGGAAATATCATCCCATTTCCATACAGGAATAGGTAGTGGCTGAAGCAAACCACTAGCTCTTTGATGCTCAATCTTGACCTGTTGACAAGTAAGGCAACGGCTAACATACTTAGCCACATCCTCTTTCATTCCATTCCACCAAAAGTTCTGACGAAAGTCCCGATACATCTTAGTAGATCCAGGATGAATAGAAAACGGAGAACTATGTGCCTCAGCTAATAACGATTCTCGAAGAGAAGAATCATTAGGCACACATAAACGTTTACCACACCAGATTACCCCATGTTCATCTACTCTGAATTCTGATTGTTTACCAATCTCCACATTCTGTAAGATTGCCCAGAGTTCACCATCGTCTTTCTGTGCGTTCTTAATCCGGAATATTAAGTCTGATTCAATCTGGAGTGTTGCGAGATATCCGTTACTCTTGCCAATATGTAGGCCAATACCCAATCTATCAAGATCGGTAATGTTCTGAGGCTGTAACTGTAGGGAGGCTACTGTTCCTGAGCTCTTCCTGCTAAGAGCATCAGCCACCACATTGGCCTTTCCCGGATGATACTGAATATTGGCATCATAATCTTTTAACAACTCTAACCATCTTCTCTGCCTCATGTTTAGTTCCTTTTGTGTGAAGATATATTTCAAGCTCTTGTGATCAGTAAAAATATCACAAGTCTCTCCGTAAAGATAATGACGCCATATTTTCAACGCGAAAATAACAGCAGCGAGTTCAAGATCATGCGTAGGATAATTTACCTCGTAAGGTTTCAACTGCCGTGAAGCATAAGCAATGACCTTACCATGCTGCATTAGCACACATCCAAGTCCCTTTTTAGAGGCATCGCTGTAAATCTGATATCCACCCGTGCCCGATGGAAGTGTGAGAACAGGAGCAGACACCAATCTTTTCTTGAGCTCTTCAAAACTTTTCTCTCGTTCATCATTCCAAGAATACTTAACCCCTTTCCTTAACAGTTGCGTAAGGGGTAAAGCTATAACCGAAAAACCTTCAACAAATCTGCGGTAGTAACCAGCAAGGCCAAGAAAACTACGGACTTCTGTGGCTGAGGTCGGTCTAGGCCACTTAGTGATCGCCTCAACTTTAGCAGGGTCCATCATAATACCCTCCGCAGAAACAACATGACCCAAAAAGGCTACCTTGCTCAGCCAAAATTCACACTTGAAAAATTTAGCATAAAGCTTCTTTTCGCGTAGTGTTTCGAGCACGATACGAAGGTGATTCTCATGCTCCTCCTTACTTTTAGAATAAATTAAGATGTCATCGATAAATACAATGACGAACTTATCGAGGAACTTGCGGAAGACTCGGTTCATTAGGTCCATGAATACGGCCGGGGCATTAGTTAACCCGAACGGCATAACCAGGAACTCATAGTGACCATACCGAGTACGGAAGGCAGATTTAGGGACGTCAGAATCTTTGATCTTTAGCTGATGGTAACCAGACCTCAGATCGATTTTAGAGAAACACTTTGCACCCTGAAGCTGATCAAATAAATCATCAATACGAGGCAGAGGGTAACGATTACGGATAGTGATCTTGTTGAGTTCTCTGTAGTCAATGCAGAGTCTCAAAGAACCATCTTTCTTCTTCACGAATAGGACCGGTGCGCCCCAAGGCGAGACACTTGGTCTTATAAATCCCAAATCCAGTAACTCCTGTAACTGCTCCTTTAACTCCTTAAGCTCCATAGGTGCCATACGATACGGTGCCTTAGAAATCGGCTCAGCACCTGGAATAAGATCAATAGTGAATTCTACCTCGCGATCTGGTGGAAGTCCGGGTAACTCCTCAGGAAATACGTCAGGAAAATCACATACAATCGGATAATCAGGTATGTTTAGCTTTTCAGAAGATGTAGCTTTCACTGAAGCTAGGAATCCCACGCAACCGTGCGACAAGAGTTTCTGAGCTTTAAACGCAGAGATGATTTTCAACGATTTCCGAGGCTGAGTCCCTTGATAAACGAGTTCAGGGCATTGAGGATTTCCAAATAAAACACGACGAGTCTGGCATTCTATAGTAACGTGATGTCGAGTTAACCAGTCCATACCAAGTATGACATCAAAGTCACTCATTTGCATAGGAAACAAATCAGCTTTACGAATAATAGACTCGATTCTGATCGGACAATCTCTATAGACATGCGAGATGATAGTCGACTCTCCTAATGGAGTTGTAATAGCCAAAGCATGCTCTAACGCAGTAGGTGCAGTCCTTAAGTACTTAGCAAACAAAAGAGATACAACAGAATGCGTAGCGCCCGTATCAAATAAGACATAAATATCCCGCTTTCCTATGCAAAGGGTACCGGAGATCATACCTAGGGCATTTACTATCAGTATCGGATAAGACATATATAGATATATAATACGTTGCTAACTAAGGGGTCATAAATATACCTGGTGCGTTAGCCGCTTCATTTGCAGTGAGTGCAAAAACTCGTCCTCCGGTTGCAGGTTTAGCTTGATTCCCTCCAGCGTCATTACGAGGGTCACGCTGAGGGCAATCCCTAATCATGTGTCCTGCACGTCCGCATCTGAAACATAATCCTCCGGCCAGACGACAAACTCCCTTATGAAGTTTCCCGCATGTGTTACACGGAGGGATAGCATTCCGATCCTGATTAGGGTGCTGCTGATTTGGTGGTTGAGCACGAGTAGGAGCCTGCTGAGTCTGATTATGAGTTGATTTCTGGTTCTGGTTTCGATTTTTCCATGATCGGGAGTTATTGTTGTTGTTGCGATCGAAACGGTTTCGACGGTCTCGTGGTGGTGAAGACTGATTCTTATTCGTATGAGAAGATGACTGATCATGGTCATTCTCTCTA
The DNA here is from genome assembly GCA_024085815.1 of Flaveria linearis. NCBI lineage: Eukaryota > Viridiplantae > Streptophyta > Magnoliopsida > Asterales > Asteraceae > Flaveria > Flaveria linearis. The sequence goes on from CM044010.1 coordinate 15,677,264, forward strand.
GGCCGCTTACGGTTATCATCATACGACTTCCTTCCATTCTTTTTATCATTATATAGGTTTTTAACAGCATCAACCACTTCATTAATATCTTTAAACCGATGATTCAATATAAATTTCCGATCCCTTTCACATATGGCCCACTGAAAATTTTCTGTCTGCTCTTGCGGTGAGCCTGCAGATGCACCAAGAAAACTCACCAATCGCGTAAATCGTGTCTTGAAATCTGTTATGTGCTCATCATCCCTCTGTCTAATATTAGCATATTGTCTACGATACTCAGTGCGGTCAGCAGCAGTGAAGTATTCCTCATAAAACATTCCTCGGAATTTATCCCAAGGAAGTGTAGCTGCATATTCGTTTCCTCCTCTAGCTTGTTTCACAGTCGTCCACCATCTGTGAGCATCATCTTCTAACTTGTATGTAGCCAACCTTACTTTGTATACGTCCTCAACACCAAGTACCTCAAACAATTTCTCAATATGACTGATCCAGTTTTGCACCTCGACCGGATCATTGGAAGTACTGAAAGACTTAGGCCTTTGCTTCTGAAAACGTTCCAACCAGACATGAATACCATCACGGGGTGGTGGTGTATTATCACTGGAAGGTGCTCCTGTGTTGTTCCCGCCAGAAGGTGGCTCTGAGTTATTTCCACCGGGTGGAGGTCCTGTGTTGTTTCCCTCCGAATTTGCATGTTGCATCTGCTGGATGACTGTTTGAGCAGTCTGAGTCATCAGATTAGGGAGTATTCCAGAAATAGCAGCGTTTACGGCATTAGCAACGAGGGTTTCAAGAGGAGTATCAGATGAGGGGCCATTCGAGTTATTGCGGTTGTTCACACGTCTCTTAGGAGCCATCTGAAATGAAAGTACACGTGTGAACACTGGAATTTAGATTGGGAACAAAATTAGATCCTAACCCAACGTCTACCCATTACCTCACAAGTTTATTATTAATGTTTAAGTTTTCTACAGGAAAGAGCCTTTGCTCTGATACCATAACTGTAACACCCCAACCCGGAGAGGCTGACGTGTCACTATTACAGATATCAAATCAAAAAACCAAATCCATAATATTAAAGAGATAATTTCAAGCAAACCAGATAATCTGAAAGAACCTAGTTAAGTTATTCATTACATCAATTAAAGAAAAATACAATCTTGATCTTCAACCACTCTTCACTGATTTCCCGGAACCCCTTGATTACCTACAATCAAATAAGAAAACACCACAAAAAGGAAACACGGCTGAGCCAAAAGTTGCTCAGTGACGGAAATAACAATAGTAACGATACGAAGTATAAAATACTTATATCTGAATACTGAACGGATCATATGATACTGAAACGGAAATCTGATTCTAAACATATAATACTGATACTGAACTGAACATGTAATACTGATACTGAACTGAACATATAATACTGAACTGAACTGATCTACACGACGCGTATATTCAAACGAAATAAGTCGTGTATTATAAGAAGTACCCAGAGCCAAAACTGAACTGATAAGTACATAGCTAGCTAGACTATGCACTAATGAGATGGTGTGTGGGGCGTACACACATGCTTCCATCCCCCGGAACTGAACTGAACTGAACTGAACTAGGATCGATCCATCCGCCTCCCAAATAATATGGCCAAAGTACTACCTGAGTACTAACGTGTTAACGGAGACGCCGTGAACTATTTATTACACACCGTCACGAAAAGTGTCACATCATTGATGCCACAATGACATGTCGGAGAGCTCGGGTAACAGAGTATTAATCAAATGGTAGTACAACTACCAACATATAACGTATCAATGGAACATTTATAGGAACATGCAATAATGAGCACAATTCATAAAATATATATTGCATGCTACAGGTCTCACTAAATAACACTAATGAGTCGAACGAATCGGAGCATAATTAAATAATAAGGATATACGACTAATAAAGGCTAAACGATTCATATTAACGGAAATAACATATCAAAAATCCGTACTACAAAGTAACGGAACAGAATTTATACTATGATAAAGATAACCAAGAATCCGCACCTTATACACGAGTGACAATAATCAGAAACAAGTCTAGGCTCGGTTAACGCCGCGAGAACCTACGATAACGTAACGCAAGTTATAGTTTGGAAAATTCCAGTTCTGCCCTTGTCTTTTCGCACTCGTTAAAATACTAAACGACGTTTAAAAATTCTGAAAATCTCCAGTTTACTAGATTAGTGATTTCTAAACAACTTTCATTTAGAAAAGTTTCTGATTTGGATTACCGAAATATGAGAAAAACGTGGATCTTTACAGCTGCGCAGAACTGCTAGCTGTTACGAAAACGACTATTTGGAGGTCTAAACGAATGAGTTTTTCGATGTTTTATATATCAACAGATTCGTTTTTCGACGAGCTTCGTCATGGACATAAGGTTTAACTGTTTTGAATCTGTTATGAAAAGTTATGGCCTCTGTAAGTTGGCTGTAAAATACGAGCCTAAATCAACTATTTAAAGTTTATTTTTAAACAAAATAAACTATTTATAAGGTTTGTTAATAATATAAAGATAAATTGTTAAGGTTTTTAACAAACTAATTTACAGATATTTAATTGGGTACTTTTATAAAAAGGAGTTTGTATTTACTCTGATTTTTACCATTTATTTAGAAGAATCCATAAAAGAATTAAACTAATTGTCTTTGTTATATAAATTTTATAAAGGTTTAAACTTAAAGGAAATTACAGAAAATTAAGGTTGATGATTAAAAAAAAATAAACAGAGCTTATAAAAGGATTTTTATAATTTTTGAGAATTTTTCTGAAATTTTTAAAGGTTATAAAGGCATTTAAAAAAATATGTGTGGAGGCACGGGTTCGAACCCGTGACCTCAAGGATTGCAAGGGAACCGTGAACCAGTGAACCAAAGGCTTATAGCCGCGATGGTTCTCTGTTCTCTTTGATTTTAAACACCAACAAAAGAACCCTCCCAAAATAGTATGAACCCTAGAACGAATTCGACCAAATTGAAGCCCAAATCGATGTTGTTAATCAGAGTATGGTTAGGGCTTTCAATCCCCACATGAAATCGAGCATAATGGTAGTTTTAATTACCTGTTTTGAAGCTCTAAACGTGGTATTCGACTAGTTGCAGGTCCGCGGCCGAGGATGGTGTTCGAGATGTAATTCGTGTGTGTTTCAGATGCAATGGAGTATATCAACAGCTTAGAAACGATTAAATGATTGTATGTGGACAATCAATTTGATTAATTTTATTGTTTAGTGCACGATTGTGGTGAGTGGTCGGCCGAAAGGTGCAATCCCACTACACCGACTCTAAAAATCAAATTGATGTGGGGTACGGTGTTTGAATCCCACTCGAATGTGTCGGGAATCAATGATTGAACTGAAATCGATTAAAAGTTGGTCATTTAGGGTTGCCGGAGTCGCGGTTTTGGCCGGAATTAGTTGCCGGAACAGTGGTGGTCGACGGGGAGAAAGAGACAGAGAGTTTTCCCGAATTTACACAATTAGCCCCTGAGGATTTGAGCTTGTTTTATTTCATGCCAAAACTTATTAATTTAAGTTTCTAAATTGGCACAAATGCCCCCTGAACATTTATTATTATTATTATTGTTATTATATATATATATATATAATTTTTTTTTTATGGGTATTATAGTGCAATTTCAAGAACCCTAGTTTCAGTGGAGAAGAAGATGGGGTAGGGGTATTTATTTTGATCGTCTGCAACGTTTATAGGTTTAAAAGGACGAAATTGCCCCTCACGTGAGAGGGGCATGACTGGGCTTAACAGAAGCTTTAAACGGACGTTAGTACAAAGGGTATTAAGTGAAAGAAAGTTTAATAAAAAGGATAGCCAGTGTAATTTAGAAAGTTATAGGACAAGATCCATAATTTTTAACATAGTTAAAGGACAATTTCTGTAATTTAGTCTATATATATATATATATAATATATATATATATATATATTACACAAATTTCTAATCTACTTATTAGAAGGGAAACTTACTATCACGATATCCCCAAAGAAACATGTTTGAGATAAATGTGTTTTGAGATAAATGCTACTCATAGCATGAAGATGACTTGTTTTGGCTTTAACTAAATGGATCTTGAAATCTTAATATTATGATTTTGATCTTAACAACCATGATTTAAAACAAGTTAACTGGACTCGCTAACCGGTCTGTGATACCCTCGCCCCAAAACATATTAAAATAGTAAAAGATAATCTAACTCAAAATGTAAATCAGGTCAAGAGGTGGTGTTTGAACAAATATCTCTAGGTCAGATGACATTACACTCAAACATTGACTTAACATTCTATGATTATCACAATGAGTTAGCCATCACATGATGTTTACCTAGTGGGGTTTAAACATGGGTCTCCTTCAGAGAACCCAATTCGCATACCGCTAGGGGACGTTGACGTGGTTCCATGATTCTAAACATTACCGTATTTTACAAGAAGAATTCTTTAAGCTTTTAGCTAAATTACAAAAGAGAAAAAATAAAGATTAATCCTTGGTCGACTTGGAGCGACTTTTAAACCACATTGTTTGACTTGTTAAAACCACCAAAAGTAAATTAAAAGTTAAATTAGCCACTTTCTAAATTAATATAGGTTAAATGTTTGACTTGTTAAAACCACTAAAATAAAATAAAAATTAATCTAACCACTTTCTAAATTAATATAGGTTAAATTTTCCCCTATGCATGTCATCAAACCCAAACAATACGAAGATTATTGAAATTACATATTTAAAATATAACTAATTGTCCATGAGCTTTAAAAAAGAATAAACAAGTAATTATTTAAATCTGAAAAGAATAGGAAAGTTGCATCTGCGATTCATTTTTACGTTTTCTATGAAAAAAGAACTGAAAGGTGTCGCCATCATAATCGAACCGTAATTTGCTCTAATTAAATAATATAAACCACATGCGTATAATTAAACATAATCACATTATTGATTTAATTAGATTAAATCGTACGCTGACCAAACCAATATTATAATGCTGGTCACATGATGTAACAAATATTATCAAAGTTGTAATCGACTTGTTTCATAACGGTTAAGAAACCACATGCAATTAAACTGACCTAAAGTGAAGCCTTAATGACATCACCATGAATTTTAATATATCACGACAATTTTTACGACACCTTGTAATAAAATATACATCTTCACATTACAAAAATGTTAGATGTTATGATAGAATCAAAAAAAAAAAATTCATATGATGTCAGTAATATTAGTTTTTGAATTCAAACAATGCTAGATCAATCAAAGGTTAGGTCAAGTCACAAAATAAAAGAAATTGTCATTGAAAAGGATAAAAATATAACATCATTAAAATATAAAAATAGCTTGTTTTGTAACTGTCACATGTATCAATTGATCTTGTCTATTTAAGTTTTAACATTGTTAAAATGTCATATTGTGAAAACTATTTTTATCACCAATGTAACTAACTAATAAATCTATTTGCTTTGTTCTAATAATTAAGGTCTCGGTCAAAATGCGTTTTTTATTAATTTTTTAAATAAGTAGCAAACCAATCAAAACCAATTCTAAAAAAACCCTTGCATTTCCACTAATCAATCAGAATAAAATATTAACTTTTTTTATTGACATAAATCTCTACTTAAAGATGTTATTTTAATTTCATCTTTTACATCACTAGGAGAGGAGGGACGCATTCGGGTATCCTCTCGGGTATGCATGTACCCGCACGGGTACACCGCGGCCACCCATTGCGGGTATCCGACGGATAGTGGAGTCCGGTTAGTAGTAGCCGAGAGGTAATCTCGGCGGTTTGTGGTGGTTTTTGATGTTTTAGGTGAAAATAAAAGTTTTAGGGTAGTCTAAGGTTGCATTTCTAGTGTTTCAGCGTCGTTCAGGATAAAAATAACGTATCCATGTGGGATTGGTGGAGTTTCAGGGCAGTCGAGGATAGTGAGGGTTGTGCCCCTCTTCTCTAATGAGGTAGTACAATAATGTACCTCTTGACAACAACCTATGTACGCCACTTGGGTTATAGTGATTAGAGGCAATGCCTCTTTAAAATAAACTTATATTTAAAATTTCAAACCTAATAAAATATTAGTTTAAGGGTAATATAAGTTTGTTGTCTGAAAAACTAAAACTATGCATCGATCACAAGTGCTTATCCACCAAAGGGAAACTAAAACTATGCATCGATCACAAGTGCTTATCCACCAAAGGAAAAAGAACTAATACATGAATGACAAGAAACCAAAACTATACAACTCAAACTCAAAATAAATTAATAAACGTTATAAATAGACACAAGGACTAAAAATTTTAACTCAAAGCAAAACATTATAATAAATGCATTACTATGTGATTAAAGATATAAGCTTGCCCTTTAATTTTATATCTCATAACTTTCGAAGTCAAACATCATGTACAAAACATTACATAGTCACGTTGTTTGCTATCTAAAACAATGACATGACTATGCAATTAAACATACATAGTCATGTGTTTTTTTTTCATGGAAAAAAGCATCAAGACCTTTTAATCTCATAGAACATGATTCGGCTATGTAGTAGAGCTTACATAGCCATGTTATTATGGTGTATGTAATTCTTAAAGCACAACATAATTTGCTAGATATTTTAATATAATTAAATTGACTTGTTGCTCAATAGTAATCATAATATTCAACAAACATGTCAGGATTAGAAGTCATTGGTTTTTGCCTCTAAACATTTGGGGTTCCAAAGAGGTAACGCCCTTGGCGGGAATCCGGAGGCAATGCCCTTGGACCGTGGTCCAAAGGGTGGCAACCCCTATTGGGTTCAAAGACAAAGCCCTTGGATTCAAGGAAAACTAGCTCCTATTGTGGTAACTTACTAGGTGTCTATCGTTGTCTAGAAAATATCTTTATTTATGTGTATTTGAATTAAACATTGATAACTGTCAACAAACATTTTTACGCCCCTTCCTTTGAATTCAAAATTTGTTCTGTATACTCATTGTCTAGTTCACGAAAATCATCTTAGAATCATTCTTTGTTCTTGCCAGATTTTTGAGTTTTATCTGATTGATAATTTTAGAATGAACAGTTGAATTATTTTATTCTAAAAATGTGTTTAACCACTCACTAGTTATCTAATTATTAAATTACAAAACCCTTACACAAAAATATGATAAAACTTACATACTCATTTGTTTCCAACAGTTACTTATAATCTTTGAGAAAATTGTACTTGTTCACACATTTACTTATTTTTATTACACTGGTCACAAACTCAAGTCTAATTGTAATGAGTCCGCTACTCAATAATCATCAATTATGCTCGATGTGCATTCAAATTTCCATAGCTTTTAGTGACTCGGGTCATATTGGTGTGTATCTATTACTCATCAACTATTACAACCACGCTAGTCTAGTTTTTGTATTCACATCAATGTCATCGATCTATCATAACTTATTTCCATCAAACTTCATGTTTAAATCAAATTCTCCAATTAAGCCTATAAACACACTTCAATATGTATTTCAGACTTGAGAAAATCATGTTTAATCTAATTGAGTCAACATAGTAAAATTCACATTTACTTAAAACTTGGTCGAAAATAGTCAATTTTCACCAATTTCACCACGTTCGGTCTTCTATTTCAATATATGAATAACAAGTATAACCACTTGTAGTAGTTTTATTTACATTTTTAGGTAATGTTTTTGTGTCTTAAGCAACAATTTTCAAAATTATAAAGTGTATTATTCTTTGACCTATCACCCTCCAACCCACCAAGTTGCATGTAATAATCTTTTTATATTTCAAAATTAAATCTCTTACAAGTTTTAAACAACAAATGTATTATTTCTAAACTATTAGAAACATGTAAAACATCAAGTTTGATGAAGAACACTCGCCAAAGAGTGTTGATGCTTCCTTCACCTCTAATTAAATAACTATAGTTAACGAGTTAAACAAACATATCTTGTTTACATTTCTAGATGAAAGTGACAACATGAAGTTGGGACACTCGATAGTGTCATATTGTCCAGATCTAACCAAAAAAAAAAAGAAAAGAAAAAAGAACAAACTCTAAATATTGCTACATATGGAGTGGTCCATGTTTATCTCGCTGAATTAAACGTTTTAAAGTTTCAAAAAGTACCAAAACATATATATTTAAATGGTTAGTCTATATATATCCTTCTTATTATTTGTCATGTTTTTTCTAATTAAAGATTTAAAAACACTTTTTATATAATGATATAATGATTATCAAGAATAATAAAACAATTCTATAATAATTTAATAAAAAAATTCTGAAATTAAAAGAAAAAATTTTCTATGAATAAATTAGTAACGTTTTGTAGAAAAAAACTAAAAAAGTTTTTCATTCTAAACTAAGAATATTTTATATTAATACAAAAAAACAGTAAAAGACAAAATAAATAATAACTTAAAGACAAAGTAAATAAATAAAACTTAAAAGTTTTTAGTTTAACACATCAAAGCATGATACACAAAATATTAAAAAATCAAGTATTTCAAAAAGTTAAGAAAATAAATATAAAAAATAAAAATAGTTTAGAGGGCCAAGAGAGGAGTATACATAACATCATCCTATTTAAATTAATCTACCCATATGTGTATACGCACACTAGAATTTGTTTAAAATTATGTTTGTACAAGAATTTGTTTAATTATGTTTGTACTTAACATTTTAACGTGTTTAATAAAAAAGCGCCACCGCTGAATTCTATTCTAAAACATATAATAATGAATACAGGTCTAGGAGCAACTTATAAGATTGCTGTTTCGTAAATTTGAGGTCATGAATTTAAGCTATAAGAGATGATAAAGCTGTATACATTAGATCAAGAAACGAGTCACCCCCTTCTCAGACCCCTGCGCAAGCATATATTAATAAAATAAAGAGTTAATTACATGGAAGGTCCCTGTATTTAATCCTGATTTCACTTTCGCTCCCCAAGTTTAAAAAATAACAAGATTGGTCAAAGATTTGTCAAAACGTAACACGAAAGGTCCCAATCGTGAATAGAGGGATAACTGTTAGAAATTTTAAAATGACAAGCATACCCTTAATTATATCTAAGTTAAAACTCACCATCCCCACCTTCGTGTTTTCCTTTGAAATTAAAGCCACTATAACCACTCTCTCCACCATAACAACCATCCATCTCTCTTTCTCTCATGAAGAAGATAGGGGCCAACAGACACGTTAGATTGACTATGGTGTTTGTGGTTGCGGTGGGAGCTGCGGTGGTGAGGGCTGCGATAGGAGGCTATAGTGGTGAGAGGTGATGGGGGGCTATGGTGGCGAGAGACGGTGGGGGGCTACGATGGTGGGGGGCGGCTGTGGGGGCAACGGTGGGTGGCGGTGTCGAGTTTGTGACGTATATAGTAGCCGAAGGTAGTGGGTTTCAAAGAATTGGTGGTTGTCGATAGATTGGTGGTGGTGACGATTTGGTAGAATGGTGGTGGTAGTGGTGGTTGTTTGTTAGCATAATGGTGGTTGGTTTAAGTTGAGTTTTGGAGGTTAAAGATGAAGATGTTAGGGGTATTTTGATCATTTTATAATGATTTAATGGAAAAAGATAACGACCATTCATGATAGAGAACTTTCGTGTTACGTTTTAACAAACCTTTGGATCAAACTTGTAAATTTTCAAATCCGATAATCAAAATTAAAAACAGACCTAAACGTAAGAATCTTTTATGTAACTAACCTTAAATTTGCCCTTAAAAAAACTAACTTTAAATTAAAAAAAAGAAAGACATTTGCATGTTGTGTCTTAAAATACTCGGAAACACAAGTCTTTGGTAAAAGGAAAAAGAGGGACAAGTTGTATTAATGAAAGAAGTTTAGGGGAAGTTGATGTAACTTATCCAACTACCAACCAAACACATCAGATTCTTCCCTACACTCCACCACACACAATTACAACACACACTAACACTTACAATTTACAACACACTATTTCGATCCATCGTTTTTCCCCTTTCAATTCTCCTTAAATTCGCTCAATTCAACTCTTTATCCTTCATCTACGGCATCCATATACAGTCTGTGTGATCCTAGGCTCCGATTCTCACTCCGGCGCGTTTAATTCGACCAAAAAGGTGTGTTATTAGGGTTTTTCTGAGGATTTTACTGCTTTAGTTTGTGTTTTACTGTATCTTCATCAGTTTTAGCTCTGATAGACTAGTAATTCGGTGAATTTGATGTGTGGTTCTGTAATTCTGTGATTAAATTGGATGTGGTTGACTGTAAAAGGGTTTGACTTTTCAGGGTTTTGTATAAGTTTGTAATTTTTGAAATTCGACTAATTTATTTAGTTCTAGCTGAGAATATGATTGAGGGTTTGAAGTGAATTATTATAAAGCACAGAATTGAGTAGAATTTTACTCCGATTACTCGTAGTTGGGATATTAAGGGTTTGTTTTGGAGATATATTATGCATTTTGGTTGAGTGTTTAGCTTGTTTGTTCTTTTTTATGCCTTTTGGGTCATTTTAGGTCTAGAAGTCTGGTTTTTGGGTCAAGTGACCAATTGGTAGGATTATTCTGGTGCCTGGCAATTTTGATGTTTGGCCCTTGTTTCAGTTGTGTTGTTTTGACCAGGAAATTTGATAAGTTTATATTCTTAAAATTGGTTAGGTTTCGTTCCCAAAGTTTTTTTCGTTCCCAAAGTTTGTTTCTTTAATTGTGCAATCATATGCAGGGAAAATATGGTGCATTAAGAAGAGAACATGGGCCTTTTTGGGGAAGTTATTTATGTTTTGTGGGTTAGTAAATAGGAAATAACGCGCTTCTATTAACTGTGTGGGAATCCTTTCGTATTAGCTTGCTAAATCTGCCTCTTGCACTTGACAAGTTTCTATTCCTGTCTTGCATGCCAATTGTTGTATGTTTTGACTTCTACAAAAATCTTACAAGAACAACTAAACTATGATCCTATACTGTGGATTTGATTTGGCCGTAATATAGCTTACATAATTAAGGTTAAGAGCATTATCATATAAGACCAAGTTCTTGACGTCTATGAAGCCTAGTTAATAAACATGCCCATAAGCTAATGTTTACAATGATGATGATTTATCTACAGTTGACTGAAGACATGTCGAGAATATGTCTATGGGATGGTCGAGCAAATATTTCACTAGTAACAATACTAAATAATTGAAGGAGCCTTTCTAAAACAAGCTGGATAATGTAAATTTTCAATAAGTCATCTCCCCAAAATGAATACCTTTTGGGAAAACTTAAAGCTGAAATACTATTAGCAACTCCACAAAGTTTGGTGTTAGATAAGAACTTCACAAAGTTAAGTGTACTGAGTATTATAAACTCTTAACAAATAAATGAACAAAAGTAAAGTTCTTAAGCCAATAAAGCAGTAAAATTCAAATATACATAGGGGTGTAATCAAGTCGAGCTGAGCCCAAGCTAGATTTGTTTAACTTAAAAGGTCGAGCTTGTCTTGTTAAGAGCTTATGTTTGAATCCTTAGCTTTTCTCGTGATTGGTTTTTCAAGCTCGACCTCAGCTCGTTTATTATTTACTTAGATTTATAGTTATTATCATATATATTTATATTTATAATTTTAAATATGATTTAATTATTTCTATAATAAATTTAAATGTAACTACAAAAAAAAGTACAAATATTAGGCTTAGTTAGGCTCGCGAGCCTAGTCAAGCTTGATATGTGAGCTTCAAACTTGAGCTCGTATATCAAATGAGCCCCAAGATGAGCTTGAGCTTGATCAAGCCCAACTTGATTCTAGCTTTTTGCGAGTCAATATCAAGTTCTCACGAGCGGCTTGGTTTGTTTACACCCCTAGATATAGAGCAGTCCAGACTTAGTTTCCTGCATTCATTGTGAGTACACACTATTATTACTCTTCTTTGATCGGAAGATTCACAAGATTGGACTGACAACTAGATTACTAGTTTCTTAAGAACACTCGATTCTAAGAATTAAGGAAATTATAGGAACCCTTTATTGTCATTTTTTAACTTCGAGCTTTCTTCTGACTTGAATTCTTGAAGTGCTGACATTTGTCTGAAAGTTGTAGCTTCAGAAATGCCTGCATAATTTATTCTCTTAAAGACATATATGTTTATTTATCTAATTATCTATTTTTTATTGTATATTTTGTGTGTTCTAAATCTTTTTACTGATATTCCGTTGCCATAAACGGAGTGTGTTCTTTTGAAAAGCTATTTCTAATGCATGAACGATTTATTACTTACTGATCATTTTTTTCCTACGGGATATTTTTCAACTATCAAAACTGAAACTTTCATGAGTATAGCAAAATTACAAGGGAGAAAACAAGATGCGTGAATGCATGATACATGAATGCATGATGCATGAAAGAAATGACTATATAGTATTTGCCTATGTTTTAGCAGAACTATTTTAAGATGTATCTGGAATATCACTATTTCTTATTTTCATTTCTAGATTTGATGGTGGAGTAACAAAACATTGTCTATATATCTATCTATTTCTAAGCTAGAGTCCGCTGCAGATAGCAAGGAAGCCGAATCACAAGGCAACCAAGATGGAATTGAAATTACAATAATGGACAAGTCATCAGACAGTTTAGAGTTGATTAATGACTCCAATGGTGTAGACCTGTCTAATCAAGAAACAAAATCAGAGTCTATAAAGGTTAAGGAGTCTCATGATAATTCTAATCAAGAAGGAAGTTCCACAACCGTACTACCTGACAAAGAGTTAGAATGTCAAAATGACAAGCCTACTCATACTGAAAGTGCTGGATCAGAATCTTATCAAGAAGAAAACATGCAGGCTACAATATCGAAAAAGGTCACTAACACTTCACAGCAAGCTCCTGCATCCGAATCAGTTAATGAAATTTTATCGTGGCAAAAAGGCCTGAGAAAGGCCTTGATAAATTACCACTAAGACGTAATGCTGAAAATATTACAGTTGCCCAATCAGCACATTCTGATCAAGGTGTTACTTTCTCAAAAGTTCCTGAAAAACCTACTGGTGACGGATATAATTGGAGAAAATATGGCCAAAAGCTTGTAAAAGGGAATACATTTGTTCGAAGCTATTACAAATGTACATTTGCTAGTTGCCCAGCAAGAAAACAAGTAGAGCGCACAAATGATGGGAATATTACAGAAATAAATTACTTATGGAAGCATGAACACTCTAAACCTCCACATACACTTGTTAAAGGCTCGGCTTTTGTTCTTCCTGTTCAATCAAGAGCTTCTCATGAGCCTTCTGAAGGTGCAAGATTAAAATTTATATTTTATTTCATGTTTTGGTAATAGAATATTGATCCTTTTGTTATGTGAAGACCATTCATCTGTGCTTCCTGCGACATCTCATGATCAAGAGGTGTCAGAAACAAAGCCGAATCGACTCGTGGTGGTTCCTGTGAGCGAGAATAATGCAGAAGCGGCTGTTAAGGCAAACGAAACAAAACGTGAGATTGATAATGATATGTCATCAGACTCCAAGAGACAGTAAGTTAAAGCGTTACTTAATTATGTCATATTTTAAAATTTTGGAAATATTTATATATCCATTTTGTGCAATGTAGGAAGAGAGAGACTTCTACCACGAATGAAGGTATTTCAACTAAGACAAACTGTGAGCCGCGAGTAGTTGTTCAGACAACAAGTGTAGTTGATATTGTAAATGATGGCTATCGGTGGCGCAAATATGGGCAGAAATTAGTGAAAGGCAATCCTAATCCAAGGTAACAAAGATGATTAAAGTTTGTTATACATTAGTAGGCTACTTTATATTTCTGGTCATACAAATGTCTTGGTTCTAATGCAGGAGTTATTATCGGTGTACAAGTGCTGGTTGCGCTGCCAAAAAGCATGTAGAGCGGGCATCTCATGATGAAAAAGTGGTGATTACAACTTATGAGGGGCGACATGATCATGATATGCCTGCTGGTGCTGGTGGTCGACCCTTTACTCAAAACATCCCAGGGAACGGGACAGGTCCAGCCTCTGTTGAGAATGATGGTTCAAGACCTCAACCAGAATCTAGTAGTATGGAAATGGTTCTTCATGTTAGTGCTACATGAGCCCCAAGTACTACGGCTGTTATATTTATGCGATCGTTCAATCCTTAGGTCTTAATGGTAGTCATGTAGTGTGGTTATATACCCATAAAATATTTACGATTTGCAGATTAAAGATTGGATTATTTGGATGAGCTATAGATATCATGAACAAGTACTAATATTTTTTATTTTGCTTACTTTAAATGTTTGAATGTTATGTTCACCATTCCTTTAGCTAAACAATGCTGCTCAACATTGATCCTCTCCTGAGAATTCTCACGTGGAAAACTAACAAATAAATATCTAGCTCCACATACTTTGTTTGTTGATGTATTTTCAGAGAAATATACCGTTGAGAACTTGAGATGTTATCACAATAGATGATGGTAGCATGTCGAATCGCTAAACCAAGCACTAAAGCTCTAAAAGCAAATTGTGAATCCAAGTGGTTTTGACAACTGTATTAGCAACACCATGGTATTTAGCTTTGGTACTAAAGGGGAGATCGCTTGGTGTTTGGAGGACCCATAAGGTGAGGTTGCTGCTGAACTACACGCAAGAATTTAACGTCTCCGACGAGAGCTAGGACACCACACCAATATGTGTATAAATAGCAGTGAATTTTGTAGATTTGGAGGAGATTTGAAGACCAAAATGTATTGTTTTATGCAAGAGGTTGTTTCCGATAGCTAGAAATCATGACCTCAATGTCACAAAGCATCAATATTACCAAGTGCTCCAAGGCCCGCTCTCTATTTTTTAAAAGAAGATGAGTGGTTTAGTCATTTAATAAACCTTAATAGAAAAATAAACTGGACTGAAATGACAATAATTTTAAAAGTAGAATGTGTGTGCTATGAAAAACCAAAAACTACAAAAATTGCAATTCTGCACAAACCTCATAGGCGAAAACAACAATCTACTCTTTACATTAACCTCATAATCCACCTTAGTGACACCTAAGTTGGCCTGCATAATGAGCATTTACATAGGTTTACATTAACAATTTCTTCCTATGATTTTCTAGCTAATGCTATAAAACGAGATAACAACATGACTAATTAAATCTTTGAGTTCTTGAATCACTATAACAGTATAACTTACAAGGACAATCACTAGAACATGAAATTTAAGGATGATTAGAAGCTACTTCTGTGATTTGATTTGTAATCTAGTCTGCTAAATCTTATTCACTATATGTGCTTTGTTTCAAGATATCTGTTCATTTTCATATCCTTCTCTTTTATTATTGAAATTTGCTATAACTCGCACTAAAAGGAACAAAAGAAAGACAAAGAAACATAAAAAAAAAAGCCTTATACTTTTACAGATGAAGAGAAGTATCAACATCAGGTTTGTCATGAACACGCGATGTGCCAACTGTTCCTGAATCTATAGACCAGAAGTCTCTGAAAGGTGGAGTCTTTGATGGTTGTTGTTGTGTTTTCTTTCCATATAAATCAAGCCCAAGAGACAAAGAGTCTTGAAAAGACGATCTTGCGGTCATAGCTGGCTTGTGATGGATCATCCCAGGGTGCACCAATAAGTTTCTTGATGGCTCATAGTACTTGGTTTGACCCATTGCTTCCGACTCAGAAAACAACTTCAACACCTTCATTTCTTCTCTCCTCTCCCGCATTTCCTGCAGTTGTCTGAATCTTTCTTGCAGGAGAGCAATGGAGGAAGAAGATGCACCACCATCATGACCACCTACCGCCATCGGATCACCATGTTTTCGTCCCATGGAATGAAGGGCCATCATCAATCTTTAGAAGGGTGTGATCAAGATTCTTGTTTTAACTGAGAGTTAGATTGATCAACTGTTTGTATGAGTTTTTATATCTAGCATGAGTTTGTTTGATACTGACATTTGGTCTGTCAGCCACCCTTTGTTGATTCTGGGTGGTGTGGGATCAACGACAGCAGCACAAGATCCAAGGAGAAAAGGCCAGGAAGATGATGAAATATAGAGTGAGTTGGTGTGTGTGAAGGCAAAAATACTTTTGAATCTGCAAAAAGTTGAGAGAAAACATCCAAATGGAAGAGGGTTTAGCATTTGGAAGGTTGTTTGTGAAAGAATATAAGGTTAGGTATGATGTTTTGTCTGTTTTGACCTTTATTAGTCCTTTAAGTTATGTAAAAGATGGTAAAATGTCACCATCTTTTTTAATACATGCATTTGGTTTGATCACACTTTCATTTTTCATTTTGTTATGATAATCTAAAGGTCTAGAGTCTTAAAACAAAGCCGATATCTAAAATTCTGTCTCGCAACGGCTAAATTGACAAGAATTTTGGTGAATACGAAGCCGAAAGATCAACTTGAATGAGTACCGATGCCGAATCGCAGAAGACAAACAAAACATTGACCATGTCCCTTTGTTGTATAGTGTTCTCCAAAGTTCATGTCTGTATGCACTTGTATATGTGCACAGGGGACTGCAGGTGAGATTCATCAACAGTAAATGATTTTACTGTTTTATTTGTATTTTGTGGAATCCTCACAAACTAAACTCAAATGTTACATATAACTTTTATCTGAAAAGAACAATAGTATTAACTATTTTAATGACAAAATGTATGCAGGTATAAATTCTCATATGCTCAAATGATACATTGTTACACATCAACACCAAGCGTCCAAAAAGATTACAAGACTTGATGGACATGAAGGCAGTGGATACAAGATCGAGTCATGCAAAGCCCGGTTAGCTCCAAGAAAATCTGACCCATTCAAACACATTTAAGCTGAACAACATATCAAAAGCTAATACACTCGAAGAGTTTAAAAACACAGTCAATACAGGTCTTTTCTTTTTAGGGAGAGTGTCAATTATACAAGTGTGCACTAGTAACAACGAAGCATACACCCCCTCATATATGATCCATGTTGAATTCTTAACACACTGTTGAAACTTAACAGATGCAAATAAAAGGCAAATGATATATTGTTTCAAATCATACCAAAAGAAGAAAATATAACAGTGCTTACAAGCTTTAAACTGTAACAATACAATTTTTCATCTCTTTGTATATACTATGATATTACAAACCTTCCACAACAACACACAACCAGATAGCACTGACAAAAAGATGTGCATACGCGTAAACAGGAGATTCTTTAATAGCTGATAGAATGTACCATATATCGGATACTTTAATGCAGATTTGCAGTAGTGTAAATAGCACATCAAAAAGCATATATAGCCAACAATAAATGATGCATACATGATCAAGGTTCTATCTTCAAGGAAACAACACGTGATTGCCTATTTCGCTTTGCCATCCTCACAAAGACTACAGATAAGCAAGAGGGCGCCCACCGTGGCGTCCTAACCTTTTGCTCCCCCTTCAAACAAGCCACTGGAGTAACAAATGCATTGAATCGGTTAAGATAAATAAAACCAAAGAGACAAAGAAAAGTATGTGGTGTAATCAAGAGGGTAACCTTTGATCATCCTGAGTTCCTTGCATAGTGTTATGAAGTCTCCCCATTTCATGTGGCAACGACGAATAAACCGAAGTATTTGCTCAGTTGTAAACACCGACATACTTTCAAGATATTCTCCATTCACACCATTTTCTTTGAAAATTTGCTGGTACGCGCCGAGGTTTATCTCTACTAACCAAAGGCCAACATCCTCACAGAACAAAAAACAGAGACTAGAGTCAGTCAACCTAAATCTTGCAACAGAGAAATTTTAATGCTGACAGCTTCGTTTTAAAAAGCGTGAAGGCTCTGAGACGTATAGATCACAAGAGCCGAGACACGAGGCTGAGAGCTTTAGGTATGCGAGGCGTTGCAACCAAAAATTGAACGTGTCTCGTCTATTTTACACATTGGCCTTTTTATCAAGTGACCATTCTTGAACCTTTCATCCTTTTAGTTGTTTATACATATAAGCCTCCTATGGACCTAATTTTGATCTAGATGTACATGGTCGCACCTCAGGTGTTTTGATTTCCTTGCACATATCGTGCATCAAGCGCGTATGAGTCGTAAAACATACTTAACAAAACTTATGACATTATAGAAGGTTTGTTCCGGGCTCTAACCATGACAAGATAGGAGATTGTATGAACTATGTATAGACTAAATCAACATCATTACACGTCAAACTAGTCTTTTTGTGATAAGTCCTTATGTTTAGACTATAACAATAGTATTAGAGCCAAAAACTCAGAGCGATGACCCACAAAGTGATGGCATGAAGGAAACCAACCATGACCAACAAGGACGATACCCCTTAAGAAGGGTCAATTGTTATAGACTCAACAATTGCAAGGCATGAAACTTGTCTATATCAGTGAAGCGTAGGGGCTGTTTGGTAATTCTAAATGATTAAATGTTGAACCAATAAGAGGACTGAAGCATTAAGTGCTGAAGTATTAAGATGTCTAAACCATTAAAAGCTGGTATATTGTTGAACTATTCAAAGGCAAATGTTAAACCAATTCAGAAAAGAGGTCTTAACCATTCAGCATTAGACCTTTTAACCATTCAGCATCAATATAATGCTTAACCATTCAGAGGCAAATGTCTGAACCATTCAGACATTTGCTCGCGAAACAAACAGTCTGAACCATTAAGTGCCGAAGCCGATTCAGATGCTGCCAATCAGCCCCTTAGTAAGGTTGGTCACTCGTTTTTTCGTCGGTGGTGTTAATTGTAAGCCCGATAGTTAAATTATATATATATATATATATATATATATATATATATATATTATATATATATAGATAATATATATATATATATATATATATATATATATATATATATATATATAGGGAAGGGATCAAATGTTAACCCTTGTTTATTGCGATAACCCATTAACCCAACTAGTCGTCCACAGTAAGCCACATCACCATTAAAACTAGTTACAATGGTAAAACTAGTGGTCCAAAACGAACGTTAAAATTTTTTTAAAAAAATATAGCAAGACTATACTCAAATTAAAGATATTAAAACGATCTATTTAATGGTGTAATTTGTTTAAAAAAATAACATCATACAAAAAAGTTAAAAACGTTATAAAAAATGGGGAGTTTTTTAAAAACGGAGGGAAATCGTTACATCAGTGGTGTAACCAATGTAAATGTTAGTTACAGTGGTGTAAGTGTTCGCTACATTAGTGTTAACGGGTTATCGCAATAAACAAGGGTTAACAAAGGAACCTTACCCTTACCCTATATATATATATATATATATAAAGTTCACCTCCTAATAAAGTTTACATTCACCCCCAAACCCTAGCTCCTCCACCGTATATCGAACCAAATGTGCTCCCTGTACTAAAATTTGATTTGTGTTACCTTTTTGCACCCAATTAGTTAGTTAATTACCAAATCATGCATCGTCAAGATAATAAAAACATATATTTTGAAGATTAAAACACTAATAATGATTAATGAAGAAACGAAGCATACCTCAACTGTCCAGATGAAGAAATCGAGAGGCTCCGGTGACCGATTTTTGGTCATCTCCGTTAAACCTCTCACCGGAATCGGAAAAATAATAATATTTCCGACGATACGAAAACGTTACGTGCGGAAGGGGTTAACACATCAGATTCGTGAATCGTGATTCACGGCATTTGAAACTGATTTTCTTCAGTGGTGTTTGTGTGTGAAGAAAGATGGTGTACACGTGTGCGAACGAGATTGTGTGTTTGACTTTTGGTATGTTGGTTTGTTGGCTTATGGGATGCTTCTGTTTGAATTTTGTTTCACTCGAGTACCGGGTTACGTGTTTGACACGCGAGGTCAAATGTTTAGATGTGATTACTTAATTAGTTGTTTTTTGTAAAAGTCTAATATAATTGTATTAGTCATCTATGTTTAAACTTGCGGGATATTAAGATGTCAATGCTTCGATAGAGAGTGTTATACGTTATTACCAGAATGTTCCTTATGCATAGATGTAAGAGGCTGTTTGGTAATTTCTGAATAATTAAATGTTTAATTAATAATAACACTAAACCATTAAATGCTAAACAATTCAGAGATCTGAACCATTAAAAGCTAGTATATCATTTAACTATTCAAATGCAAATGTTTAATCAATTCAGATAAGAGGTCTTAACCATTCAGTATTAGTATAATTCTTAGAGGCAAATGTCAGAAACATTCAGACATTTGTTCGCGAAACAAGCAATTTGAACCATTAAGTGCTGAACCATTCAGATTCTGAACGATTAAAAAACTAAAACAAACAGCCCCTTGGTGGGTATGGAGGTTTCGCATGGCCAACCAGCCCTAACGCGCCTCTCCGTTAGAATATTGTAGGTTGTCATATTTATGTTTTTCTTGTAAATCTAGATTACAACCCTAATCTTGAATTATAAATAGATTTCTTTGCATTGTAATTATCATCCCCTCCAAAAAAATAAAATAAAAAAATAAAAACTACGAGTTGCATCTTGTTGACGTAGGTTAGCTTAAGCCAAACCACGTTAAATCTTCGTGGTCTTTAGTTTTTTCGTATTTATGATCGTGTGTGAATACCTAACAACTGGTACCAAAACTTCAAGCTTTTGATCATTATTTCATGGATCGAATATTAGGCTTTTTGTTTTTATAAAGAATCTAATTGTATGGAACGCATTTCCATCGCCAATCGCCATAGTAAGTTTATAGTTGTTGCCAACTCCTTGTTTGCCAATTGTTCCACTGCTACAGAAAGAAACAGGTGACATTATTGTCTGTCATGTCTTGCTTGGGCTACCGATAAGGTTTTCTTGCCCTGCTTTCGTGCTGTTTTTATTAAGATCTATTGTTGACGGTGTTCAATCTAACAACATTTATGTTCAGGAAGCTGCCATTGTTATGGTTGTTCACAGTTGTTCAATCTTGGAACAATACAGTCATGTTTCTAGTATTTTACGGGCTATAGATTTGATGGATTGTCAAGCATTAGGGGTGATCATATGTCGTTGAAGAAGAGTGTGGCATACAACATTGCCAATGAGAAGACCACAAAAGGATTGTTGAATGCCCCATCCAACATGTACGAAAAGCAATCAACCTCGAATAAGGTATAATTGATTTGGTAATCGGTCAATCTCTATATATAATAAAAGAAAATGGGTTCTGCCACTTGTCTCCATTTTAAGCAGCTAAATGACACATGTCATCAATTTAAACACAATACGCCATGTGTCATTCGTTTAGCACGCGAACCTTTTTAAGACCCGTTTTGAAAACACGCGGACCTTTTTTAGACCCGTTTTAAAATTGGGTTGGAATATAAGGGGTTTTCATTGTCATCCCAAACCCTAAATCACAGCTCCTTTCTTCTCCACCGCCAACTCCTTTCTTCTCCACCGCCAACTCCTTCTTCTCCACCGTCGGGGCCGATTTGGGTGATTCTTGCTACCGAGAGTTATAAGAAATCCTTTACATCGAGGCTTTATTTCAGGCTTGCATTTGTCTCTTTCGATTTCACTTGCACGAGTTTTCTTTTTACACCCTAAATCGCATCTCCTTTCTTCTCCACCGCCGGGGGCGATTTGGGTGATTCTTGCTACCGAGAGTTCTAAGAAATCCTTTACACCGAGTCTTTATTTCAGGTTTGCATCTGTCTCTTTCGATTTCGCTTCATCGTTTTCTTTTAATTGGATGCGGTATCTAACGGTATGTGTAAAGGGATTCAATAGAGATGATGGTTTTGACAGTGTATCTTTACGCACCATAATTCCACAAGTCTCTTAGTTATACGTTCCAATATTATTATTGAAGTATGTTTAAAATTTTTGTTTTTTGGTCTGCTACACAGGTTAGGTATTTAGAATGGTATGGTACTCCTTTTACCTATTTTTCATTTGTCTCGTTTTCTTTTTCTATGATTTTGATTATGGTTCTGATTTTGATTCGGGATGTCGTTTCTAGAATGCACATGGAATGTCCGATGATGATACCAGATGATGGAGAACACATTATTGCTCAACAACCTGGTTGTAAGGCATCTTTGTTGTCATCTCTTCTTGCAGACAAATTCATCCTCTGCCTTAATATTCAATTTTTCCCTCAAACATGAAAATGATATGAATTTCTTGAACTTACAATGAAACTGAAACTCCAATTTCAAGTTTACATTTTGTAGCATAGTATTCATGGAAATATATAATTTTTGAACTTATTTTGTCATTCTTGTTGTTCATTTGTATTGTGTTTAAATTTGGGTTTTCTCATTTGTTAACCATTACAATTAGTCGTTTGTAAACAACGGTATGTTTGGATTCTCTCAATTAATTGTTATCGGTTGAACTTTTATAGTTGCCAAGGTATGTTTATATGAAAGAATGAGCTTCACCTCGTCAAAAAGGATGCAAGTTTATGTTATTATTATTATAGATGGTATGTGGTGGTCTTAATCTTATAACTTTGTGAATTTGTTATGACACACTAATAATAATTTTACCATTAAGAATAGTTTCAAAATTTTAGTTATTATTTTTTAATTGTTTTTTCATACTATTTTTAGACTATGAAACAATACCAGTAATTATTCCATTAAAGACAGAAATATAAATAATGTCAATCAAGTATTTATAACTGTTAATTATAGTAATTATAAAAAAACAGATTCAATAATGTCAAATCAAGTAATAAAATCCCTCTAATTATGCTTACTTTATTTTAATAACTAAATTCAAATTTGATTACCATAAATTCATACTATAATTTTAAAAACCTATGATTTATCAACATTAATTTTACCAAAAATAATAACATTTTAATCAACGATCCCATGTATTTATACAGTCATAAGCTAAATGAGAATGCATGTACATATTTTAAACAAATTTAAATTTCACATTTTAAATTATAATTTAAAATGCTTATAAATTAACTCTCTTCTTAGATGGATTACTAAACAATAACTTAAATAAAAAATTTAATACCCACAATTTAATATATCTTGTGAACTTTTCAAATCTCCTCCCATATTATATGGATAATCTTTCTACTCTAATAATATAATAGAAGTGTTGTACATATATTATTTTGAAATTTCAAAATCAATTTCCAAAATATTCATTCCAAACGTATCACAGTCTTAATCTTATAACTTTGTGCATTTGTTATGACACACTAACAATAATTTTACCATTAAGAATAGTTTCAAAATTTTAGTTATTATTTTTAATTGTTTTTTCATACTATTTTTAGACTATGAAACAATACCAGTAATTATTCCATTAAAGACAGAAATATAAATAATGTCAATCAAGTATTTATAACTGTTAATTATAGTAATTATAAAAAAACAGATTCAATAATGTCAAATCAAGTAATAAAATCCCTCTAATTATGCTTACTTTATTTTAATAACTAAATTCAAATTTGATTACCATAAATTCATACTATAATTTTAAAAACCTATGATTTATCAACATTAATTTTACCAAAAATAATAACATTTTAATCAACGATCCCATGTATTTATACAGTCATAAGCTAAATGAGAATGCATGTACATATTTTAAACAAATTTAAATTTCACATTTTAAATTATAATTTAAAATGCTTATAAATTAACTCTCTTCTTAGATGGATTACTAAACAATAACTTAAATAAAAAATTTAATACCCACAATTTAATATATCTTGTGAACTTTTCAAATCTCCTCCCATATTATATGGAGAATCTTTCTACTCTAATAATATAATAGAAGTGTTGTACATATATTATTTTGAAATTTCAAAATCAATTTCCAAAATATTCATGCCAAACGTATCTCATGCATTTATACATATTTTTAAAAAATTCAAATAATTGAAAGTTTGAATCTATAACTTAAAATGTTTATAAGTTTGAGCTTTTTAAATAGACTACTAAACAATAACTTCAATAAAAACATTTAAAAATTTAATATATTGTTTAACTTTATAAATACGGTATCTTCCAAAATCTCCTTCCAAATTATATGGAGAATCATTTATAAAAATAGAAATTTTTTACACATATTATTTGAAAATTTGAATTATAAACAAACCGATTATTTTCATGAAAGGGCAATTCTCGCACGAAAAGAATGACGTTGTTCATGAAATAAATGATCGGCTGCTTTCACTTTTTCCAGGAGAGGAGAGAGAATATTTAAGTTCTGATACTATACGTCAAACAGAAATGGTGAATTCAAATATAGAATAAAGCTTATACTCTTCGGATGTTCTTAATGGAATCAAGCTTGGTAGTTTGTCGAATCATAGCTTAGTGTTAAAGGTTGGTGTTCCAGTTATGTTGCTCAGAAACATTGACCAGAAAAGTGGGTTATGTAATGGAACCAGACTACAAGTGGTAGCACTAGGTAATCGTGTTATAGAAGCAGAAATTATATCTGAAAATGATATTGGAGAAACGTACTTTTATCCCTAGAATATCTTTGATACCTACTGACAAAAGACAATCATTTAAGTTTCAAAGGAGGCAGTTTTCCATTGCTGTGTGTTTTGCGATGACCATAAACAAGAGTCAAGGTCAATCACTATTAAGAGTTGGTTTGTTTTTGAAACATGTTTTCACACACAGACAATTATATGTCGCATTGTCAAGAGTTACAAGTCGAGATGGAATAAAGATAGTTGTACTGGATGACAATGATAATCTTTCAAGTACAACTTTAAATGTTGTATACAAAGAGATTTTAGAGATTCTTAAACATATATGTTTTTTTCGTATTTAACTGTGTGATGTAATTTATTTCTACACGTATGTATTTAATCTTATTTTTTTATATAATACAAGCTTAATAATCATTTCCTTTAATTCACATGTTTATATATTATATGGTTTTTTATATTAACTAACAATTTATAATTATAATTATTTAGAATTAACTTTTCAACCCGTGTAACACACGGGTCGTTAGGCTAGTACCAGGATAAAAGAAAGTGTGCATGTTACATCTCATATATTAGCATTGAATTTGATGACAAGGTTCAAACACTTCTTTTAGCGTTTCCATTTTGAGAGAGTTAATCAGGAATATTGACAACATTTAGTTCGTTGTCACGGATCATTAAGTTAACATTGAAAGAAGACACACAACTCTAACAAATTATATAAATATCAATTACTCAATCACAATTCTAACAGATTATATGTTCTAATAATTTCAAGTTTAACAACTGAATTTATTGTTTATTATATTTTTAAATCTATATGATATATTAATATATCCGGTTTTAATGTAGGTAAACTAGAATGAGATTATTTTTGGGTAAACAGATCCTATCAATTAATGAGAATACCCATTTCAAAATCATACAAAATTTTATAATTAATGTCATGTATGGTCCTTCTTTTGAATGTCTCAAACTAAAGTACAATCTTAGAGGCGTATAGATTTAGTCTAGAATAAAATAAATGCACATGTAACCACAAGAGATGGGTTAGTGTAATATGCATGCACATCTTTCCTTACATGCTCGTTTGAGCTAGCCACCCCGTGTCACCCACATTTATTAATTGAAGCATATAAACTTCGAGTACCTATGATGATACATTATGATTATGCAATATATCTATTATGTTATAAGGACGATCTTGGTATTAATCTATGCATGTGAATTAATTTTTATTAAAATCTTTTGGATTCATTGCGAGAATTTAGCATTTAAGGACTAACGTTGGGACTTCTAACACTACATGTCAACCCTAATCTGGTTGAGGTGTTATACATATAATATATGATTGAGACACAAAAAATGATATTTTTTTCATTTAGATGATAGTTAGTTCCATCTAATTCTTATTATATGCATTTGCTACTTAGAAAAACTAAAAGTACAAGTTTTGACATAAGAAAAAGTCCCAAGTCCAAGACAACCAAGAATTCGAAAAAAATTGAGACGTTGATCTCCCAATCTCAATTTCATTCGAACCTATTCATGGGTAAGGAAGTGATGGTATGTTTCCTTACTTTGTTACCAAAATAATTTAAAACTACTTCAACTGGTTAGGTTGCTGCCTCATTCATTTATATATTACATATTTTATAGATGTTGTACTTTGTTATAGTTATAGCATTCATAACTCGTTCTTTAAATTGATGTTAGTGTATTTTCTATACTATATGGCATGGTTATATGTTGTTATGAGTGAAGGAGAGATAAAAGTTACTATTCAATCTGTATTTTATGAAAATATTGTTCAAACCACTATAATTTTTTAATATTTTTTAAGTAGTTGTGAGTGGAGTAGAGAGAAAAAGTAATGATAATGATATACAAATATTATTTAATTAAAAAAAAAAAATTATGATTTTAGTGTAATTATATAGATGATAATGGAGAATAAGTAGTGAATGAAGAATGGGTAATGAATGGAGAATGGATTGTGAATGCTCGTTAGTTACTTATAGTTTTTGACATCAGGAAACAAGATTATGGTTAAACAAAAAGTGAGGGACACATTGTATCAATAAAAGAAGTAGAGGGGAAGTTGGTGCAACTTTTCTAACTACCAACCAAAACACATCAGATTCTTCCCTACACTCCACCACACACAATCACAACACACACACACACCATTTCTCTATTCACCCTTCGATCCATCGTTATTTCCCTCTTTCTAAACGCCATACCTCTGCTCAATTCAACAACTTCACGCACCTCATCGGAATTCACACATCTCCGCCGTGTGATCGCCGGTGCCGATTGCCCCTCCGGCACCTTTAATTCAACCAAAAAGGTAAAACTTTAGGGTTTTGGTCAGGATTCTGCTGCTTTACTTTCTTTTCACTGTATCTTGATCAGTTGCAGCTCTGACTGACTAGCAATTCAGTGAATTGGTGTCTAGTTCTGCAATTCTGTGATTCTGTTTGATGTGGTTGACTGTAAAAGGGTTTGACTTTTCAGGGTTTGTGTCAAGTTTGTTAATTTTGACTAGTTATTATTTCTAGTAGAGGAAATGATACAGGGTTTGAAATGGATCGTTCTATATCTCAGGATGAGTAGAATTTTACTCTGATTGGTCGTATTTAGGGGTTTGTTCTGGACTGATGTTTCCATTTGTTCGGTGTGGTTGTTGTGGTGCTAGGAAGATTTGATGTTTGCCCTTGGTGCGGTTGTCGTGTTGTTTTGACCGGAAAATTGGATAGTTTCCGGTATTAAAATTTGTTACTTAAATCTGGGCAGGGGCGATAAATGGTCTTTGGGTGGTTAATTATGTTTTAGGAGCTGGTGAATAGGAAATTTCACACTTTTGTTAATAGTATGGGAATTTTGTTACATCTTTAGACTGATGTTTAAATGTGTGTCCAAGTTTTGATTAAGAGCTAGCTAAATGGTGCTTGCACTTTACAAGTTCCTATTTTGTCTTGTAAAGCCAGTTGTCTATGATTTGACTTCTACAATATTCTAGGAAGAACAACTGAACTATGATCCTATACCTTGGATTTGATTTGGCCATAACAAGGACTTGCATTTTTAAGGTCAAAAGCAGTATTTTTGTGGAATCGAGGACTTTGAAGCTGTGTTAAAAGATATGCCAAGAGCTATTGTTTATAATGCTTTTTAGGTTGACTATGTATCTATATCTGCCCTTTGGGATTGTTAGGCAAATATTGATCAATAATCAGCTTACTTTAGCATTTATGTGAAACTGAGGGTTTCATGTCTGCTTAAATTCTTCTCTTGAGGATGCATATTTAAATTTCCAGTGGCTCCAACTTTTGTATTTTATGTATGATCTTTATTCTTTTTAACTGAAATTCCATCGCAATATATGGAGTAAATGGGTTCCTTTTCAAAAGCTATTTTCTAATGTGTAAGATTGATGCAAAGAATCATAATGCTAATAAAGGTAGGGACATCTTGATCCTCTCCTACTGGATATGGTTTTCTTCATATGTTGATCTTTTTCAACCATTAAAACTTATTTTATGCAGACAATGACAAAATAACATGTATGAAAGAAGGGAGTATTTAGTATATGCTTAATTTGATCAAAAGTGTTTTAAGATGTGTTTGAATTCTACTCTTTCTTAATTTTCATTTCTAGATAACATTAAACAATTGTGATATCTCATAACAAAGATATATGTCTAAACATCTATCTATTATCTGAGCTAGAGTTGGGTGCTGATAACAAGGAAGTTAAATCACAATGCAACCAAGATGGTATTAAAATTACAATAATGGACAAGTCATCTGACAATGTGGAGTCGGCCAATGACTCAAACAGAGGAAACCTGCGTACTCAAGAAACAAAATTAGAGTCTATAAAAGTTAAGGAGTCTCATGATAATTCTAACCAAGAAGGAAGTTCAACAACCATACTACATGATAAAGAACTTGATCAAAATGGCAAATCTACCCTTCATGCTGAAATTGCCATGTCAGAATCTTCTCCAGAAAAGGTCACTAACACTGCACAGCAAACTCCTGCATCAGAACCTCCTAATGAGAATAATAGGGTGGCGTTAAGGCCCGAGAAAGGGCTTGATAAATTACCACTAAGACGTAATGCTGACAATGTAACAGTTGCCCAATCAGCACATTCTGATCAAGGTGTCACTTTCTCTAAAGTGCCTGAAAAACCTACTGATGATGGATATAATTGGAGAAAATATGGTCAAAAACTTGTAAAAGGGAATACATTTATCCGAAGCTATTACAAATGTACATTTTCTAGTTGCCCAGCAAGAAAACAAGTGGAGCGTTCAAATGATGGGATTATTACAGAAATAAATTACTTATGGAAGCATGAACACCCTAAACCTCCACATACCCTTGTTAAAGGCTCAGCTTTTGTTCTTCCTGTACAACCAACAGCGTCTGATAAGCCTTCTGAAGGTACACGAAAAAAAATATATTTTCAATTTCCTGTTTGGTAATAAAATATTGATCCTTTTGTTATGCGAAGACCATTCATCTGAGCTTCCTGCAACAACTCATGATCAAGAGATGTCAGAAACAGACACTTGTCAGCTTGCAGTGGTTCCTGTAAGTGAGAATAATGCGGAAGCTGCTGTCAAAGCAAATGAAACGAAAAGTGAGATTGATAATGACATGTCATCAGACTCGAAGAGACAGTAAGTTAAAACACTACGTAACTCTATCATATTTTAAAACTTTTGGAATACTTATATCTCCATTTGGTGCATTGTAGGAAGAGAGAGAATTCTAGCATGAATGAAGGTATTCCAACCAAGACGAACTGTGAGCCGCGAGTAGTTGTTCAGACAACAAGTGTAGTTGATATTGTAAATGATGGCTATCGGTGGCGCAAATACGGACAGAAATTAGTGAAAGGCAATCGTAATCCAAGGTAACAAAATTGATTAAACTTCTAATACACAGATAGACTACTTTATGTTTTGGGTCATAAAGATGTTTTGATTTTATTACAGGAGTTATTACCGGTGTACAAGTGCTGGTTGCCCTGCTAAAAAACATGTAGAACGGTCATCTCATGATGAAAAAGTGGTGATTACAACTTATGAAGGGCGCCATGATCATGATATGCCTGCTGGTGGTCGAACCGTTACTCAAAACATGCCAGGGACCGGGACTGGCCCAACATCTGTTGAAAAGGATGGTTCAAGACCTCAACCAGAATCTGGTGGTATGGAAATGGTTCTTCATGTTAGTGCTACATGAGCCACAAGCGCTACAGTTGTCATTGTCTAGTTTATCCCATCAACTCTTAGATCATAATGATAGTCACATAGTGTTGTTATATACCCATAAATCTTTGTGATTTGCAGATTAAAGATTGGTTATTTAAGTGAGTTATAGATACCATGAACAAGTATTTATCTTTGATTTCATTTAACCATAAATGTTTGATCATTATGCTGTCTGCAGCCCCATTGCACCTTACCTTGAACACTTTGTAGTCCTTAGTGGGGGATATTGGTTTATCTTTTTATTTAGTGTTGGTTCTTTTGTGGTCAACTCTTTATTGTGCTTTTGTAATTGTCTTTCTTGTGTTCCATCCTTTTGATGCCTTATTAAACTTACCAAGAAAGAAGCTTTCACATTCCTCCATTCCAATATGATATAATATATTTTAAGGGATGATATAATAGAATAACAATATACTTCTTTCAGTTTTAATAATTATGTTTTTAGATCTATTTGGTAATTGAAGTTTTAAAATGGGATCTGTTTAGATTCATTTAACAGGACACAACCCTATAGGTGGATCTTTCAAGACTGACTACAAACAATAAGCATAACACTTGAACTTCTAGTTACAGGACCAAACTACAAACATGTTTCAGTCGAGTCGAACATTACATTCTTCGATCAAAACTCGAACAACGATGACGGAAATGTTCGAATTACATCCAAGCACAACAAGCAACCAGATCCCTATTCATCCACCCAAGATATAAAGCTCCATCTCTTTCTTCAACCCGATACCTCTCGCTATACTTCTTCATCAGTGTCTTTATAGTCCCGTTAACCAATGAGCTCAATGGGTACGGGCTAAACCCCGCCATCCTAAACCTTAACCTCCATTTCCCAACAAGCTCATGCCTTTCCACCCTTTCATCCCCTTCACATGCTATGATATTCACCATGCCTTTCGCTAAGCAATGCTGCTCAACGTTTATTCTCTGTTTGTTCTCGCGTGGAAGACTGACATCCATGGACTCAAACACTGCATTGTAGTAGTCAAGCGCCTCGAGAAACCGAGGGTAGAATGCAGCTGTGTTTGTGTTTGATTCTTGCTCAACTAAAGTTACCACTTTAGGGCTCATACTCTTCGCAAGCCTTAACATCCGGTCCCTATGGTTCTCAGTGCTCACACTCTCATCTGCCATGTGCTGCAACACAAAGGCAAAGTTAACCGCTACAGCTTCCCCGGGCCGGAGTCGGAAATGTTGGGTCCGGGCCTCGGAAACAGAAACAGAGACTGGATGGAACTCAAAAGGCAGGTTGAATGATCTTGCAAGTTTACATAACCTTTGACCTACAATATGCAGCCCACCTCCACGGGCGTGTGCTGATCTCGCGTCATCGAAGGCTGTTATCCGTATACGAGGAGGCCCACCACGCCGGGCTGCAAACGCCTGGATCAGCGGGACCCATTGACTTCCTTGACCGATCTGGAAGTCAATGATGTGGACTCGGTTTTCATCCTTCATAGCTTCAGCTATGGCACCATTTGCAGACATGTAACCAAACTTGAAATATGGGCAAGCCTTGTACAAGATGTTTGTGTATGACAAAAGCTCGTGGCTCGCGGGCTCTTTACATATCGAGCTTCCGGAGTCCGATAGCCGAGCCACTAGACCCTCCAACATGTAAGCCCCTAACCGTTGCATCGGTTCTCCAGATACTGAAACCATCTGCTGCAGCTCTGTAATCACGCGCTGTGCTGTTAAGAAATCGTGATTTGAAACTGCATTCGCGCACGCGATTAGAACTTCTTTCAAGTCCCGTTTTTGAACTCCTTCCACCATTTCTTTCCATATTTCTATATCAGGAAAGTCAACAATGCCATTGCCAACCAAAAACTTTCCATTTTCTGAATCTTCATACAAATCTGAAAGCATTACAGTCTCCAATTGCCTCAACTTATGCTTAAAATCACTCAATTCATCAGTACCAGATGATTCAGTCACTGGAGAATCAAGAGTACAACTACCACTACCCGAAGAAGAATCGAGGGTGCAATACAGCTCGGGTTTGATGAACAAATTGCTTCCATGACTAATATTCTCAAAAGTTTGAAACTGATGTTTACAGACAACATCAAATTCTTGCATCGATTGGTAGCACGAAGCATTCGACATCGCAGGTGCTCTATTTTGGGATTCTTGTGTATAAAAACAGAGTACAAATCTCAATTGCAGGAAGTTTTAACTTCAATAATCTGCAGAAAAAGAGGAAGCGTCAACGAAGAACAGTTTGGAAGTCATGGTCAAAATAAATGGAAAATCAGCATAGATTTGGTCAATATTCCCCCATCAATATCATGGAAAAAACCCTAAAAACAAAATTCGAAGACCGTCTAATGATAGCTTAAAGATTCCATCAAATTGAAGAAAATTACAACGACCCAATCACAAATTTCAATGTTCTTGACGATTTTCCCCCCAATTTGATTTGCGTATGAAACCGTCACCATCATCAAACAAATTTACTCTGTCAATAAAGCCCTAAATCAAGAAATTAAGTGTAACGAATCGTATTAATAAGAAACAATCATCTATTTTTCTCTCAGGTAAAGACTAAGCATAAGAACATCCAAACAAGCACAGAAACAAACATAAACAGAGACCCGCCTACGGAAACACCATAAAGATGAGTTCTTGAGCTCAAAAATCTGCAGGTGGGTTATCAAGAAGGGGGATTCTTGAAGGATTGATGAAACAAGAAAGATGAGTTTGGAGATGATGAAAAAGGAACAGAAATTGTAGAAATGAGTGGCGTTATTTGCTTACAAACAAGTGTAATTTGGGCGTGAATCACAGAATAGTAGAACCACAACTGAAGCAGAAAGTGGGGTGAAGGATGATGATGCAGAGCTTGGGGAAAGAGATATTCAGCAATCTGAATATGAACATGAACTCATGAAGTGGGGTTGTAAAATAGTTTTTATTATTATTATTTTTTGAGTTAATCTCGGTTTTGGTCCCTGTGTTTTGCAAATTGACTCCACTTGAGTACCAACGTTTATTTTGTCTCCATTTGAGTACCAAATTTAAAAAGGTTGTCTGTTTAAGTCCTTTTGACTAACGGTTTTAACATTTTCTGTTAGATTTTTTAAAAAGACCAAAATACCCCTCACCACATTCTCCAACCGCGACCCCCCTGAACCCCACTGCTATACATCGTTGGCCAGAACCCCACCACCATCCACCGCCACTTGCCTCCGGTACCCACAACCCCATCATCGTTGGCCTAAAACAAGCGAGTGAAATACCCCAAAAGAGGGAAAACTATTACAACCAAAGATTTGATAAAAGGGTGAGAGAGACAGAGAGAGAGAGAGAGAGATACAAAACGGTGTTGCTCGCCGGAATATCTTCTCCTCCCTCACCGTCACCGTCACCGTCATCGTCGTCGGAATTTCTTCCGGCAACCAACAAATCTCCGTCATCCATCTATATTTCACATGAATTAGGGATTTCTCCAAAGGAAGAATCAATAAATGTCGAACAACAACAACAGCAGGTGGAACTGGGAGGTGAGTGGTTTTGAGCCGAGGAAATCTCCGGCGGAGCAGCCACCGTCGGCTCCGCCTCCTCTTGTTCGGAGATACTCGATCTCTACTCCGTCAGTCGTACCGCATTCCGAGGTCTTTTACAAACAGGCTGTTGCTACTAAGTTTCATAGTTTGAAGGATAAGGTCAAGGTACTCAAGTGTGCTGCTGTGTGGCTCTGCTAGATCCGCTTTAAGTATTTTGAATTTTGGTGGTTGGTGGGTTATAGGTGGTGATAGTGCGTGACGGTGGTGGATGCGGTCATTGGAGGTGGTGGCGATCTGGGTGCGGACAGCGGAGGCTTCGAGGAGGAGTAAGGGATGTTGTGGGAGTGGAGGCGGACGGCGGCGGCTAGGCCGGAGAGGCCGGCGCCGATGATGATGGCTCCGGTGGTGGTGGGGTTTGTTTGAGAGGTTAGGGGTGGTGGTGTGCGGTGTGCGGTGTGTGGTCGAGATGGTGATATTTTTAGCCCTTAGGGGTATTTTGGTCTTTTTTAAAAAATCTAACAGAAAATGTTAACACCGTTAGTCAAAAGGACTGAAACAGACAACTTTTTTAAAATTTGGTACTCAAATGGAGACAAAATAAACGTTGGTACTCAAGTGGAGTTAATTGTAAAACACAGGGACCAAAACCGAGATTAACTCTTATTTTTTTAACGGCTGATAAATAATTTTTAAGCCCGATCACCCGTGTAAACTTATCACCCGTGTAAACTTATTAACGAAATGTCACCCACACCCGCGAACACAGACAGCGTTGGTGACCAGGCTCGCCCACCATTCCAAGGGAAACCCACCATCCAAAAGTCCGCTGTAGTAAAACCTTTGACCCACTTGGAGCATATTGTATCAAGTGAGACTCCATCCCATAACCTCCATAAGATGTCTCATCCTAAATCAATTGATGTATGAATCATTGACATTTTTTTATTATTAGTTCTATAAAACCATAACATTACGTTAGGAAAGAGGTTCAAATACAAAGTATGGTGTGAGAACACATAATGAGTAAAACAAAGTCACAAAGAAATTATATTTTATAATTTAAATCGAATTTCAAAAATGTAACTCCGAGCTTTTGTTCTTCTATCCGTTCTCACTAAGAAAAAAATAAACGAAAAATAAAAAAATAAAAAATTAACGTTGAAGAATAACCTTATCCTAACATTAATGACATGATTTTTGTTTTTATTGTAAGTAGGGGAAAGAAAGATTAAATTAACGACGAACCGAATTAATTGAAAATAGAAAACTATAGATAAACAAAAACAAACAAACAAACAAACCCAGTATATCCCACTCAAGAGCAGGGACTGGGGAGGGTAGGTAATTGAAAATAGTAAGAAATTTGAATGATTTAAGTGTTATAGTATTTAGTTTAGTTTTGCATGTGTTCTGAGTCAAAACAAAGAATCAAAAAAACGAAGCACCAAATTTAAGTTCTTGAAGAACCTAATAAACGAGAACCTAATCTAATAACAGTAAACATATATATATTTTTTTGGTGATAAACCATTGAGTTTTGTAGCCATTGTTTTCTTTTTTATTTGTTTAGTCGTTTAACTTATTGTTTAAGTTTTTTCGATTTATCTCCGGTCTAAAAAAGTTATTAAAAAATAATATATGCAAATAGCCGACAACCAAATTAGTACTGCAAAAAAAACCGAATAACCAAAAACCGATCAATGAGAAAAAGTTAATAATACATCCGTGGGAAGAAGTTAATAACCGATTAAGTCGGTTTCGGTTTCGATGAAAACTGAACCGCACCTCGCACACCACTAATTGTAACAATAATAGAGGCATACATGACCCCCTGTCCCTTAAGTTGGTAAAGGGCGTACCTGGTGCTGCAAAGAGCTCCCGCGTTTTCGCAGGGTCCATGGAGGGTCCGTCCCATTTAAGGGAAGATGTACGCGGTCTTTCCCCCACATTTTGTGGGGAGGCCGTTTCCACGGATCGAACCTGAGACCTTCGGTCCCTTAGGAACAGCTTTTACCGCTGCGCCAAGGCCCGCCCTCTATCCCTTAAGTTGGTAAAGACTTTTAAATACCACCGAGGTAAAAAATATTACTCTTATTAAAAAAGAAGAAGAAGAACATACATGAGGACAACTTGTTTTCATCATATACAATGTATACATACAATAGAGACCTTAAAACCGACCATACAATAAATTGGTGTTTAATATTTCTAATAAGAGTATAATGTTTGTTATAAATATATAATTTATAAAACTATCTCGTATTTTACTCCTCATCATATATCATATATAACATATTTTAGAATGTTATTAATTTGACACTTCAGTACTTAGAAAAAAGCCGATGCTATCGGATCAATTATGTTGTCTTATTAAAAACTTACTAACAAAATCTGGTTAGAAAAAATGTTAATGCAGCGTGTATACTGTTTTGCTTTAATTGATATATATCTTTATATACATACAATCTAAACTTCATTCATGAATGTTTGAGATGATCTTTGATGTAGTCTTCTTTAAATTGAGATTTTGAGTGATGTATATTCGTACTTTTAAATCAAAATCACATGTTATATAGTAAGGTACATCCAAACTAACATAAAAAAACAAAAGTGTAAATCATGATAAACGGGAAAGAGGTCATTTCCTGCAATTTAACTTCTTATTCTGTCACATTCTACAAACCCTTTTTTTAATTTATTGTGGTTTTGAAACTTGGTCTAAACTTATTGTTAATGATTTTAGTCAACTTATTAATCAAGGTTATTAGTGCTTTACTTAGAAACTACCCTTTGGGACACCTTTAGGGTGGAGCCATGTTTAGTTAGGCCACATAAATCAAAATTGCACCACTCGCATGTGTGGAATGTATTCAAATCTAGAATTTATTATTATAGTTTAATGTGAACTAAATATGTAAGATAGATGAACGATGATAACTAGTGAAATTCTTCATGTGTGGTGTGACAGGGTATTTTGTGTATGTATAAAACATAAAATATTGTTTATAACAATATTAAAACGTAGTTGAAATCCATGTAGGAAAAGATTTTATTCTTTGTGGAGTTTTTATTGAATACATGAATGAACAGAAAACATATGTTGTTGGTAAAAAGTTGTTGCGTATTTGTTATAAAATATTTCTTTGGTGTATTTGATGAATGACTCGAATAGTAAGGTTAGAGTACATTTGTTCCTCCGCATCTAAATAGATCTCTCGTATCAAGGTATTTGTTGCTCCGCAACTGATTACAGTCTGCAGCTAGAGAGAAAAGATGAAGTATAGAACCTCCGCACCTGAAATGTGCCTCTTCATGTGATTGTAACATATGCATTTAAACCTTGTTGCTCTACCGTTGTCTGTGGCCCTTTATCTGATCATAACCTTCGCATGTCACCATACTTTGTAGAAAATGACTTATAGCCTTAGCACGGGAGGTATAACTTCTGCATCATAAGAAACTAGACAGATATGATAGATTTGTGGATAAAGCCTTCGCAACAGTTAAAAGTTGTCAATGTTGTTTCAAGGTTTTGGTTGTTTTTACATATTTTAGTTTCCCTTTTATAACTTATTTTAAAATATGATGTTCTATAAAATTCTCAACTCAACATAATTTTGTTATGAGGTGAATGCTAATATAAAGTCGTCTATTCAAGACATACAAATTATAAAAAACGCACGGGTTTGACTCAGTAGTTTCGCCAAATCGTATTCTAATTTCTAAGGGTAAATGTCAATTTGGTAATGTGGCACAAGTGGCATGATAGAGACATTACGTACAATCCTTCTAGAAAATAAATAAGGAGGGGAGGAGGGTCCCACACACTTGGGATTATAATAATAAAATATCTGGCTCACCCTTTAATCAAGTAATTAATGTCTAACACAACTTTATAAACCACATAAAAAGATAGAGGATTACATATAGTCTAATGATTAAAACGGCGGTTCTAGACAAGAGATTAAAATGGCGGTTTTTGATTGTGGTTCCAACAAGGCTCCGGGCCCCGATGGCTTTAATTTTCGCTTTGTCAAGCGGTTTTGGAAGCTTTTTGAGGATGATTTCTTTAATATCCTTACGGAGTTTCACTCTTCTGGCGTTATTAACCAGGGATGCGGATCTTCTTTTATAACTCTTATTCCAAAGGTAAAATCTCCATTGGGTTTAAAAGATTATAGGCCTATCACCCTTATTGGTATGATTAGTAAAGTTATTTCTAAAATTCTTGCTAATCGTATTAAAAGGGTTATGGGAAAAGTTATCTCTGATACTCAATCTGCTTTCTTATCGGATCGTTATATCCTTGATGGGCCTCTTGTGGTGAATGAAGTCGTGGATTGTTTAAAGAAGAGAAACAAGAAAGCGTTTTTATTAAAAATAGACTTCGAAAAAGCCTACGACAATGTCAATTGGAATTTTTTGATTTCTATTATGTCCCAAATGGGATTCCCCTTGAAATGGTGTGATTGGATTAAAGGCGTTTGCGAGTCTTCTAGAGCTGCGGTTTTGGTTAATGGGTCCCCTACTTTTGATTTTAAATGTGAAAAGGGTCTCCGTCAAGGCGATCCGCTTTCTCCATTTCTTTTCTTAATCGTTATGGAAGCGTTGTCTTGGCTTATTGATAAAGCTAGGGACCTTGGTATTTTTAAAGGCATTCGCTTGTCCAATAACGATAAGGAGGTTAGCCATCTTTTGTATGCGGACGATGCTTTGATTATGGGGGACTGGTCGTATGATAATATTAAAAACATTGCTAGAATCCTCCGTATATTCTATTTGTGTTCGGGGCTCCAAATCAATCTTCACAAATCGAATATATATGGCGTTTGTGTGGGGGATGGAGAGTTGGATAACATGTTGGACTATCTAGGTTGCAAACGTGGAAGTTTTCCTTTTACATACCTAGGTATCCAAGTTGGTGCAAAGATGACTCGTGTTAAAAATTGGGAGCCGGTGATTGATACTATTCGGACCCGCCTTGCTTCTTGGAAGGTTCGGCATTTGTCTATAGGTGGGAGGCTGATTTTGTTGAAATCGGTACTTGAAAGCCTTCCGATTTACTATCTTTCTATTTATAAAGCCCCGAAAGCCGTTGTGGAGAACATTGAACAAATCATGCGCCGGTTTCTCTGGGCCGGACCAGGTATTGAGAAGAAAATCCCGTGGGTTGCCTGGGACGTTGTTACGAATCCTAAAAGCAAAGGTGGGCTAGGTATCTCTAAGGTTGAAGAGGTGAATAAAGCATTGCTTTTAAAATGGACGTTGAGGTACAAAAAGGAGGGTAATAATCTTTGGAAGGAGATCATCTTGGGATGTCATGGTTCTAGTAGACCTTGGTCGCTATTGCCTTGTAATGCATCTTCTAATGGGTGTTGGAAATATATTGTTAAAACCGGCGAAAACCATCTTCCTAACGGTAGATCGCTCAATTCCTTTTTTGTTGGGGTTTTTGGCAACGGTAGACATATCAATTTTTGGAGTGATATGTGGCTTCTTGATGCTCCTCTTCGAGTCATGTTCCCTAATCTATTTCGGCTTGAAAAATACAAGTGGTGCAAAATCAGTGACCGGCTTGATTGTGTAGATGGTAACAAACGGCTAAATTGGGAGTGGAAAACAGAACCACAAACTCAAGAACAGCTCACTGAATTGTCTCATCTTCTTCAAATGGTTTATAACTTTGATTGGAAAGGAGGTGAAGATCGTTGGAAGTGGACAGAAGCTAACGACGGGTTGTTCTCTGTTTCGTCGGCCAAGAAGTTGCTTGCCAGTCATCATGTGGGCGACGACAATCGTGGGATTAAATGGAAAGGTTGGGTCCCTTTGAAGTGCAAAATCTTAGTTTGGAGGATCGCCAGAAACCGCATTCCTACAACGTCTGAACTCATCAAACGGGGAGTCCCTATTCAACACGCCGATTGCAGATTTTGCCAAGAAGATGTGGAAACTACTTCGCATCTTTTTACCGGGTGCCGCTATTCGAATGAGGTATGGTTTCATATTGAAAATTGGTGTAACCTAAGACACTCCTTTCTTTTTGACATCCCGGACCTCTTGGATTTGCCGGAGTCCCAAGCCACGTCCAAAGACGCGAAGCACATTCTTAGGGGTATTGCATACACGACCATTTGGATGATCTGGAATGAAAGAAATGAACGCGTTTTTAACGATAAGAAGAGGAATCCAGTTCAGCTAGTGGAGAACATCAAAGCGACGACTTATTTCTGGATTCGTAATAGATCCCGTTGGAAATTTAAGGATTGGAAAACTTGGAGTAAATTCTCTTTGGATTGATGTATTGTTTTTTCGCTTAGCCCTTGCTTTAAGGACTAGCGAGTTTTGTTAATGAAATTTTCCTTTCAAAAAAAAAACATATAGTCTAATGATGTAAAGATGTTGTGTTGCTTTCACTAAGTGATGTTTAAGTTATGCCATAGATAAAGGTTGTATTAGAAGTAGATTAGTGGGCGTTTAAGTTATGTCATAGTTAAAGGTTGTATTAAAAGTAGATTAGTGGGCGAGTTAGTTTAACTGTTTATACCTGTTTTTTAAGTTGTATTTCAATCAATCATCACTGGATTGGTACATATCTACAACTAATTATAAAAATAAGAATTATGACTTACACCTAAAACAAATTAAGTTAAAAACCTGCGATAAAGAAATAAAATATATAAATAAAGGAAGGGTGTTGCTGGTTGTCATTCAAGTTACAGAGTTTGATGCAAATAAAAAGAAATTAAAGAAAAACTTTTTCTAAGCTAAGAGGAAAAAAGTTACAAGTATGTGATTATAGAGGCTACGTACCTTTTTAATAAAAAATGGAAGTGTAAAATCAATAAATGATAAAACTTATATTTTTATTTAATTACTTTCTCTTTAAATCCATTCAATTTATTAGAACAACTCATAACATACTCTTATTAATCACTTATAACAACATATTACATTATTTAAATCCTCCATCTCTTTATAGAAAAAAAACACATTACCACCAGAATGAGATCTTAAATACTAAAATGTCCATAATAAAAGAAAAGTTGAAAGGAAACATCATTAAAAATATTTATTTATCTTCTTTTCACTTCCTTCCCCTAAAATTAAAAAAAACAAAAGAATTTTAGTTTTTTCATTTACACTTCATTTGTAATAAAGACTTGAAATACAACGATACATAAGATAACATTACGCAATTTCAAACCGAACATGCTTTCAGGGTACATTTGATATCAATAGACCTAACACATATCATAAACGATAAACCACTAGATCCAAAAGAACAGCCAATATGGAGTAGCTTATTTGGTAAAGATATTACCTTTTAAGAGGAGGTCCTGGGTTTAAATTCAGACAACGATGTAATATAAAATAATTTAGAAATAAGATAGGTTTATCTTTAAAAAAACTAAATCCAAAAAAACAAATGAAAAGTAAGATTGAATGTGATAAGAAAGCACCAAAAATTATGATATGATTTCTATATGTTTAAAATTCGAGTCCTGTTGATGATAGACATCATGCGCCTATTGCAATTTCCAAGGGTCCCATGAGATTTTCTTTATATCATTTTTTATTGTCTTTATTAGAAAATGAATTTTTATCGTTACAAAACTTTTGATTAAAAAAAACAATTTCACTTACAATTTTGTTAAGAACGAAACATGATTCGTACAACTATTTAAAAGAATGCAGTTTTTATTTGAAATGACGAACCAAAAGAATGTCAAGAGGTTAAGACAAATTAAACGTCAGTATATCTAATGGTTGATCATTTACCGTTGGAGGTTCAAAAGATGTAAAGAAACTTAAGCGTTTAACTGTTTACTTTATTTTTTGTTTTTTATGGGTCGTACATAATTCTGCTTATCGAAAACGGTTGATAACATTAAGGCGTAAATATTCTCATAGATTCGTTCGGCTAGTTTCCTTTTCTAATAAATTTACAGCTGTTGAAAAAAATTAAAATATGATATAGATTTTATATTATGTTACATCCTTATCAAATACAAAATTATTATATTCATTTAAATATCATAAATTGAAGCACGCGCAATAGTAGTTGGGAAAGTACAATTTATGCATGCACCTTTTTTCAACCCACAAAAGATTTTTAATGAATTTAATCATGTTAAACTAGTTTCTATCTTTTATATTTTAATATCTATGTCGAAATATGTTATTTTATAGTTTACATAGGTCCAATCCCGTACCTTGGGATGTTTTATTTAAAACACAGATGATGATAAAGTTTACTTAAAAAAAATCTTAACTTACTCCTGTTAGTCACTTATATCTGTATATTTTGTATATTGTATCTTGTAATACTTGAATTCTTAACCTTTTTTATAAAAGAAAAACATCTTATCACTAGAATATTCTACTAAACGTGATAAAACTTGTTCATAAACATATTGTGTGAATATTGTACATACACTTTATGCCAATTCTTGTGTATGAGTATTCTATTATTTGGGTTAAGAAGGATAACTGAGAAACAAATCATAACTAAAACAATTAAAATAATCTAACCAACTAAAAAACCAAGGGTGTGGTTAGTATTTTTCGGAAGCCTACTTCTGGTCCGATGTTGATTACATACGTATTAAAATCCAAATTAATTGAACCGAATCAATGTTTCTAAAGCCAACTTTTATGTTTATACTTTTTATAACATGTATTAGAATTTTTTGCTTTTTATCGGATGATGCTATATGCCTTTGTTGGAACAAGTGAATAACATGTTTATTACTGTTAGGTCTAGATTGTATAGGACTAGATCAATTTTGTATAGGCTTAGTACTTGAAAATCAAGTCTTGTAATTAACATTTGTAACAGTCAAAATATATATATATGTGATTTGAATCTATAGGTTAACCCCATATATGTATGTGTGTTGATTTGTGCTTTGACAGGAGAAACAATATTCTTGGGATGGATTTGATAAAACTGACTAAGTGTAGGAAACATCTACGGATGAACAATCTTGTTAATCCGTAGATATGTTTCATACAAGACCAAATGACCAAGTGTAAGTTCCTACGGATGATCAAGTTCCATGAAGTGAAGACTCCTACGGAAGGAAGATTATCTACGGAAGAACAACATTCCTACGGAAAAGCAAATCTCCTACGGAAGGAAGATTATCTACGGAAGAACAACATTCCTACGGAAAAGCAAATCTCCTACGGAAGAACAGAAGATCTGCGGAAGGCAAGACCCCTGCGGAAGACCATTATACTTGTGTGATTATCAATTCCAAGAAGTCAAACAAGTCAACAAGATCAACAACAAATCCCGAGAGATCCGGTGTTTCCTTAACCGACTCAAATCATCTATAAATATGAGTCCTAGGTTTCACATCTCGGAGAACACAATCAATCAATATTACGGCTGTCAAGTTACACCATTGTGCAACCCTAATTGCCGTCGCATCAACATCAACATTATTTGATACACTGTATTCGATTGTTTATAGTATTCATTATTATTCTTTTGTAATCATTACGTTGTAGTTAATGAAATACTTTTGAATAATTATTGATTTTGCATTTACTGTGTTTCTGTGGTTGTGTTCATAATTAATCATTCAAACAATTAAACGTCAATTAATGATAATTCCGCGATCATTAAATTGATTTATTTTAATACTGATAATTCCTGAATTGCGATCCTTGGATTCACAATTACCTTTGTTAGTTCGTTGATTTTTGTACATGCTACTATATATTTTTATTCGCTTTTAGTGTGTTTCTTTTACTACAAGTGTTTTTTTGATGTATTTCAATTTTCATTGGCCTTTGGGCTTCGGTGTTCTTTGGGAGTTGGGGCTCAAAAGATCACGTAAGAAAGAGCATCAACTTCTTGTTTGTTGGGCCAAATTAGCCCAACCCAAAAGATGTATTTCGATGTATTATTAACACCTTTGGGCTTTGGTGTTCTTTGGGACCCAAAAGATCTCGTTGAAAGTAGAAACCAGCATTAACTTTTTGTTTGTTGGGTCTAATTACCTTGTTCCATCTCTTTAATGATTGTTTGTATGTTAATATTATCTGTCCAACTTCTTTTAACTCTATCAAATAACAACATATCAAAAGAAGATAAGGTTAGCATGAATAAAGCCACACCTTGTATTCTAGACAACACATTTGCAGGCTTATTTTTTCCTTCTTGTAGCTGATCTCATTGTCATATCACATTAAGCTTGTGTTTCTTGATACCTTCAAGACTTCTTCAAAGTGTTGTACATATTGCTACAAATCTTTAATATAAACCAATGTCAGTAGAAAATACTAATACACATGGTGACCTTATTTAACAATGCATCAAAGGAGTGACGTTCTTTACTTGATCCCCTTTGAAACAATCTTGTCAGCTCTTCCATTGAATGTTAAAGTCACTCGAATCTGTAATGTTGATTGGAACGATAATTGAGCGCTCCACTCCAATGAAGAGCTGCCAATGTCACAAATAAAATTACAAGAACAGAATGAAGAACATAATCAAAATAGAAAGGATGTTGTTCAACATGCTAATTACTGTTCATTACCTGCTCAATGCAATGTCTTAACTACAAACCATAGCTAACTGTAACTACCATTGATCTGGACTGTCGTTGGTACTTCATGTTTCTCTTAGGCATCCAACTGCTATGTATAAAATTCTAGCCAGTTTGGAA
The DNA here is from genome assembly GCA_024085815.1 of Flaveria linearis. Classification (NCBI taxonomy): domain Eukaryota; kingdom Viridiplantae; phylum Streptophyta; class Magnoliopsida; order Asterales; family Asteraceae; genus Flaveria; species Flaveria linearis. Next base: position 15,721,200 of record CM044010.1, read on the forward strand.
TAAAATGAGAGTAACATTTTTACATGCAGTAGGAGTAACAACTATTGTAAATAAGTTGCTAATTTTGGCAAATAGAACAAATTCGACACTCACAATGAGGATTTAGAACCATGGTTCATTTACAAATGCATACAGACAAAAGAACTTTGGAAAACACTATACAACAAAGGGACGTGTTAAACATTTTGTTTACCTTCTTTTTGGGATTCGGCGTTGATACTATTCAAGTTGTTCTTTCGGCATAAGATTCACCAAACTTTTGCACCTTACCCGTTGTGCTTATTCAACCATAAGGAACACGATATCAACCACCTAAAATAGAATTTCAATTATCTCTCCTTTTTACAAAAAAGCCTTATTTACAGGATAATACATATATGTATAATTTATACTTAAACAGTAAACACCTCTATATTGTCATAAAAGATTGTAAAATGGAAGTGTGGCCAAACAAAATGCATGTTTCAAGAGAGATGGTGACATCTTACCATCTTGTGCATAGCTTAAAGGACTACAAAAGGTCAAAAGTTGACCCAACATCATACCTAACCTTATATTCTTTCACAAACAACCTTCCAAATGCTAAATCCTCTTCTATTTGGATGTTTTCTCTCAACTTTTTGCAGATTCAAAAGTCCTTTTGCCTTCATATACAACAACTTACTCAATCTCTTATTATCTTCCTGACATTTTCTCTTTGGATCTTGTGCTACTGTTGCCGATCCCAGTCCACATAGAATCAACAAAGGGTGGCCAACAGACCCAAATGTCAGTACCAAACAAACTTATGTATATATAAAAAGTCACACAAACAGATGATCAAACTCATTCTCAGAGTTAAAACAAACATACTGATCATACCCTTCTAAAGGTTGACAATTGCTCTTCATTCCATGGGACATAAACATGGTGATCCAATGGATATAGGTGGTGGTGGTGCAGGTAGTGGCGGCAGTGGTGCATCTTCTTCCTCCATTGCTCTCCTGCAAGAAAGATTCAGACAACTGCAGAAAATGCGAGAGAGGAGAGAAGAAATGCAGCTATTAAAGTTGTTCTCTGAGCCGGATACAACAAGTCAAACTAAGTACTATGAGTCATCAAGAAACTTGGTGGTGCATCCTGAGATGATCCATCACAAGCCAGCTATGACCGCAAGATCGTCTTTTCAAGATTCACTGTCCCTTGGGCTTAATTTATATGGAAAGAAAACAGAACAGCAACCATCAAAGACTCCACCTTTCAGAGACTTCTGGTCCATGGATTCAGTACCAGTTAGCACATCGCGTGTTCATGACAAACCTGATGTTGATACTTCCCTTCATCTGTAAAATAAAAGGCTTGATTTTTCTGTTTCTTTATCTTTCTTTTGTTCTATTTTAGCGTAAGTTATAGCAAGATCCAATGATGAATAAGAGGATGAATATGAACTGATATCTTCGAATAATTAAAGCACATATAGTAAACAAGATTTAGCAGATTACAGGTCACATAACTTTGGAAGTGTGTATGGCATAAAGTACAGATTTTGTTACTACAACTACTGATGAAACAAACAACAAAACATAACAAGCAGAAATCCCACTCGTACAAGTAGGGTCTAGAAGGGTGATATGAGCGCAATTTTTTACCTTTATCTCATAGGATAAAGAGGCTACAATTATTGATGAAAGCCACGACAAATCACGTAAGGTTACCACTTTCGAATCCTAATAGGAATTGGTTAGTGGTTTATAAATGGTGTAAAAACAGTCGTAAGAAAAAGAATCACATTCACAAATATGGTTTTTGGAGGAAACAATTTTGCTTTGTTCTTTTTTTTTTTTTGTCAATTTCAGTAGCCATTGTCCAATAAAGAAGGAAGTTAAGGGACGTATCTCGTATCCAGTGTTTAACTTAGCTTTCGTTTCTGTATAGGCAGGGCCGGATATGAGTCTATTAATAGGGCTTTTATTCATTACGAATAGGAACTAATTAGTAGACGCCTCGTTTGTAGGATTTCTAGGATGCGAGAGGCTTCTACTAGTTGTGAAAGGTTTACGATACTTAACAAGAGGAAATATTGAGGTATATTTCTCGCATTCTCTGACTTTTTTCCTTTGTTATATGTTTTTGGGTTGACATACATGCAAATAATTCTTCCATTAAACTCTATATATGTGGCGTGTAAGCTCACTTTTTTAACGTGTATTTTCAAAGTGAATGACCTTTCTAGTAACTCCAGTAGGAGAAAGACAAGTTAGAAAAAGCATGAACAAAAAAAGTAAAACAAATGAATGAGACAAGTTAAGCATATTAAAAATCATCTAGAAGTGTCGATACATATATATGGCTAACTCAATCAGGGTTGTTGGGTTATGATTCTATTTATATAGCTTCTAATTAGTTTCTAAATTAAGAGGTGGTTTCTATAGCTTAAACACTTGAACCCATAACTTTAAGTTTATAAATCAACAATCTTGAGAGTTGCTTTAATTAAGACAAACTCTTTCAATAATAAAATGTCAAGGAAACTACGATAATGATACAAAGTGGAACCGTTTGGCAGATGATACGATCAAAAGAAATAGCATTATTTTTAATAATCTTCTGCTTGTCATTTCATCGAACACTTTAAGAGCGAATCCACTTGAATGTTTACATTTACAAATTATAATGAAAGATGTCATATATGAACACGCGAATGAATATATTCATGCATACCTTCCGAACACTGGTAATCAAAGCAATGGTGTTGGAATCTTGAAGATGATCAGTTTCGCCATGAATGATAAAGAGAAAACAAGCCCAAAAAACTCACAAGCAAAAACCCAAACTTGTTCGCATCATTTTTTTATCATTTTTTACAGTAGAACTTTTTAAGAGGGGTCGGAAATTTTTAGGTTTAAGTGTCTGTAATTAAATATTAAACTCCTATCAAGGCTCCGCCGCAACGCGCGGGCGTAAAACCATATCAAGTAGCATCAATATCACGCCCTCATAAACGACCACCGACATTGGAAAAACTCATATTAGGAAAAAATAAAGACGAAAAAATAAACCGAACGGAAAGTAGACGTGAAAATGTTAAACCATGCACGTGAAACGTAAAATATTAAAAATAAACACTAAATCGATCTAGGACCCGCATGTTGTGACGGAGCCGTTAAACAAGAAAAAAATAAACGCGTAAAAACATGAAACCATACACGCATGTTGTGCTTGTTAATTCGTACATGTTAGACTGAAATGTAAACAAAGGATTTGTAAAAAATATAAAAAAATATAAAGAACCAAGGTTGAAACTAAAAATTATAATGATTAAATTATAAAAATATTAGGGTTAAAAGAAAAAAAACTCAAAAATAGACACGACTCACTAAAACTTAAAAGTACAAATTATAAAGCATAAATTAAGAAGTTGATAATGAGTAAACTATACTATTATATAAAAAACTTTTAAGCATAAGTTACATATGTTTTATTCAATAGTTCCTAAATTGTCCTTATTAATTAAGAGGGCTACTAAAAAGACGCCCAGATGGATATCTGGACGCCCTTTTTACGGGCGTAAGGCCCTTCACGGGCCGTAATGACTGTCGGGCAATCAAATCAGTCATTCAAAAAAGTAACGGCCCGTGAAGGTGTTCACGGTGTTAATTTTTCACGGCCCGTTAGCCCTTTCACTTACGGCCCGTGAACCGCTTTACGGGTCCTATTTTCACCTTTAATAATTTGACGAGATATATTATTCCTCGTTTTTCGTGTAATTTTGTATTTATTACGTTAAAATGATATTTCTCTTCATACGGATCCAGCCCATAGAACAGACAGCTCTTAATAAGCCCAAACTCGTCATACAGATATTATGTCAACAGCTCAAGAACGATATCAAGAAGATTAAAAATTATGTGTTTTTTAATAAAGTGTACTAATAAACGTTTATGTTTTAATAAAATATTTTATTACTGTTCTACATTATACGTCTAGAATACAGTTCGTCTGCCATAAATCTTCGAAATCTAAAGCAAGCATCCTGTAAGCTAACCTCTTGCCACTCTAAAGATCTATTTTGAACCAACCTACGCAATAACATACAAATTACAACTTCCGAATATCGACCAATATGACCGGCATTAGGAGGCCACATGGTTTCACCGGATACAACCAGTTCTTCGATTTCTTCTTGTCCGGAGTGCTGCCATATTGTATACGTGAAAGAAAATGTAAAAAGTACGATTCGAATTGTACGAAAATCGTTCGGGCATTACGATGAATGCACCATGAATCATCACACGTATTTGGTCGACATTCGTATGGAGAATATATACGAACTTGTAGTGAGTCCATAAAAATCTTAAAAAGATACCAATTTTCTTCGTCATCAGTCATTGGTACGTAAACCTACAAAACAATTTAATTCACGGTTATAAATTCATGATTTTCATTGTAAAACATGAAAACAGTATTACCGATCACTACCCGACAACTCTTCTGTTCTACGTATTTCTTCGTATCTCCATATTGTGAGTCTATTTGTCCACGCCCAAACATGCTATAAAATAATAACTTTTTTAATTGTTAGAATTTTAAAATAAAATAAAATTTACAAAAATAACTTTAAATCATACCTCTGTACCTAAAGACACGTTTTCGAGTAATTCACGCCAATATTCTAACTGAATATCGGAATTATCCATGTAATACACCCTACATGTTTGGGAATCACCGTTACGTATAAACTGAATAACATTTTCAGATCAGTTCCTTCCATTCTGCCAATTATGGTTATCTATTGGATCAGGAATACTTTCCATAATATCTAGTGAGTTTGAAGAGGACTCATTTTGACGTCTTCTATTACCTCTACGAGAAGACATTTTAACTGTTTCGTTTCTCACTAACCGTATATAACAAGTAATATATATAACGTTTTATACAGAATCTTAAATCAAATCAAGGAATAATATGTCACGTCACATAATTATAAAATTTAAAAATGCACGCAAATCGAGGAAAATAAATTCTCAGAAGGACTACTACGTCCCGTGAGAGAACTCACGGGCCGTTATGGCACTTGTTCACGGGCCGTGATGTTAGATGCTTACGGGCCGTGATGTGTTTCACAGCCCGTGAGCGGATAAAGCTGCGAAATTTAAATTTCGAACACCTTACGGCCCGTAAGGCCCTTCACGGGCCGTGAAAAAAGTCAAAGGGCGTCCAGATAACACCTGACAGAGTGTTCAATTAGCAAATGCCTTAATTAAACTTCTCCTAATTAATACATTATTTAATCTATATTATTATATAAAGTATTTGAGAATGACACAAATGTAATTTTGCTCAAATTTTAAGACACCTAAAAAAATCTTTTAAGCACAAGTTACATGTGTTTTATTCAATAGTTCCTAAATTACCCCTATTAATTAAACTTCTTCTAATTAATATATTATTTAATACATATTAATTATTTAATTCATAAAATTAAGTATCATTTTTTTTATAATAATTTAAATTAAAATTAAATTTACATTTACTATTTATATATTTAACTCTATACTATTTAAATAAAGTATTATTTTATTTAAATAAATAAGTATATTAACTACTAAATATTTCATAGTCATAACAATAATAATAAAGATAATAAAATAATAATAATAATAATAATAATAATAACAACAACAACCGCAACAACAACAAAAAATAACAATAATAATAATAATAATAATAATAATAATAATAATAATAATAATAATAATAATAATAATAATAATAATAATAATAATAATATCCATATATAATCAATATTTATATCAGGTCAGTTGCACTACGATCTTAAAAAAAACCCTGATGACATTCGTCGCATCGCACGAGTCAACCCATTAGTATACATTATGTATTTGGTTTTATTCGGGTTGAATTGGTTTAAAAAAACAGTTTGAGCCAAGTAATTCTATTGTCACACCCTCAAAATCCACGTGCGGAATTCTACCGCGAGGCGTGTGAACAAACCAGGATCACAGTCAATAGTTACTTGGAACGACTCTATATGCAACGTTTAACATAACAAACCAAAGTTTAACTTTATAATTCATGCGGAAGCGTTTAAACAAATAAAACAAACCCAAAATATAAAGATAAACAAATGTATCATTGTTTAAGCGTTAGGATGCATGCTTGACCCGTGTAGTGCTCCTAACAGCAGTCCAGATTAATGACCTGAGAATAGCATACTAAAAGTCAACACACGGTTGGTGAGTTCAAGAGTTTGTGTTTAAACATAACAGTTTAACAAAAGTGTATATCAACCCAATGGTTGGTAAGTTCAAGAGTTTGCGTTTAATCATAACAGTTTAACAAAAGTGTAATCAACCCAATGGTTGGTAAGTTCAAGAGTTTGCGTTTAATCATAACAGTTTAACAAAAGTGTAATCAACCCAATGGTTGATTAGTTCAAGAGTTTGCAGTTAAACATCCCAGTTTAACAATAGCGTGTATCAACCCAATGGTTGATCAGTTCAAGAGTTTACAGTTAAACGTCACAGTTTAACAATAGCGTATATTTAAGCATGTGCATTGTAATGGCTAGCTAGCCCATTCACAAATGATATTAAATAGTGATTTCGACATTGAAGCTGACTGTGTTATGTTTGCCTCCAGCCACGATGTCATATCGTGACAAATGTTCATAGGACAAATTGCACCCGACTGACCTCGAGTCACACAGGTGGGGTTCGTCACACCCAGTAGTACTACCCAACTTTCCCCGCTATTCAATATTAACAATTCAAAAGTGTGAGGACTTTTATCGTAATAAACAGCACTATATTAATATCCATACACATCTTAGATATATAAAAAGCGTTTGTAACATTACCAGTATGCTATCTCCCCCAAAAGAGTTTTAATAAAATAGTGGGGCATGAACTCACCCAAAAGAGATTTAGTAAAACAGTGGGGCATGAACTCACCCAAAAGAGATTTAGTAAAACAGTGGGGCATGAACTCACCCAAAAGAGATTTAGTAAAACAGTGGGGCATGAACTCACCTCGGTTCTCGTGTGATGTTGATAAGCTAGTAAATTCCTCCTAAGGAATTATAATTCACATAAGTAATTTAAATACAAATTTATAATCTGGTGTTCAATTGATCTAGGGTTTGGTTTTCCGAGGATTTGTTATAAACGTTAAATCACTTAATTATTGTTGTTAATTCTTTAATAATTAAAGATTTATATAAATTTAAATAATGATTTTAACATATCATTATATCCTAAATAAATTGTAAACGTTATTTAAAAATGTAAGTTTATATTTGATTTGTAAGATTTTATAAATATTTAAATTTATAAAATCTAATTTGTATTTATATTATCGGGATTAATCCATAAATAATATAATGTCCGTTAATGATTCAATGATTTAAATTATTAAAAATCCATTTTTATAAAGATTACAATTTATTACATATGTTTTATTTATTTAAATAAATAAATAAATAAGGTTTTAAAGAAATAAATTTCCAGAAAATAATTATTTAATTTCTAAAATAAATAAAGTTTATAAAAATTATTTTTATAATTTTTAGAAATTTTTCTGTATTTTTAAAAGTCTCAAAAAGGCTTTTTAAAAAAAATTATGTTGGGGGCCGGGTTCGAACCCGTGACCTCCAACTAAACCACACACGCACCAAACCAGTGAGCCAAGGGACTCACCCGCGTTTAAACCCCGTTCCAATTTCTTTTAACCTCTATTTTCAAATAACCCCCAAATCAACCAAGAACCCTAATTCGATTGGTATCAAATTGAAGGTCAATTCGAGGTTAACAACGTATGGATTCATGGGGCTTTTGTTCCCCATGATAAATCGAGTTGGTGGGTGTGCTTAATTACCTGTTATGGTGTTAATTCGATGATGAATTCTTGATGAACAAGTCACGGCTATCGTAGCACTGATTAGATACTCAAATGATGATGTTAATCAAATTATTTGCACATGAAGCTTCGAATTAGGCTTATAATCAAAAGCCCTATGTTAATTGTAGAATAATATGCTCGAATGATGTTGTTCGAGTAGGCTGCAGGTCGCGATGATATGGTGTTTAATTTGAGAAGTTTGGTTGTGTTTCAGATGGTTTAGAATGGTGCATTCGATTAGGAACTGATATATGGTCTTATATACATGATTATTCTGATTAATTTACAGCATAGTGCGTGTTATTGGTGGGTGGTCGGCCGAGATAATAGATAATCGGGTTTAGTGGTAATTGCACTACAAATTCTTAATTTGAAAGTTTCCCCACGATCGATTCACCCACTAAAATGTGTTGGAAACTTTAATTAGGTAAAAACCGTGTTTGTTGGACGATTTTGGCTCTCGCCGGAGAGTCGCCGGAAACCGGCCGGAGGTGGGGGATCGACGGGGAGACGGGCGGGGGGTTGGTTTTTAATAATTTACACAATGGCCCCCTGTACTTTAGAATGTTTATTATTTCTTGATATAACCTTTTAAAACAAGTTTCAGAATTTACAAAACCACCCCTTGGACTTTATAAATTAAGTTTAATAATTTTTATAAATTATTCTTAATAATATCATTATTATTATTATTATTGTTTTCATTATTTTTATTATTATTATTATTATTAAATAATAACAAAAATATAAAAATAAATTGTAAATTCTCGTAAATATTAAAAAAAAAATTCGGGTTGTCACATTATCCCCCTGTTAGAGGAATTTTCGTCCCAAAAATTTAGATGTACTGGCAACATCCCTGAATAGGTTAGGATACTTGCGCATCATTTCGTCCTCTCGTTCCCAAGTGAACTCAAGACTACGCCGGGAGTTCCACCGAACTCTTACGATCGGAATCTTACTATGTTTCCGATCCATAATTTCCAGAATATAATTTCGTGGTAAGGTGATAAGACCAACAATGATAAGAAAGGTTATCCGTCGGAATTTAAGAATCCCAAACGTCACCATATGAAACAACCTTAACGCGTATCTTGTGAATATGTATTTCTCCTTTGACCAACCATCGATCTAAGAATAATACGCTATGCGAAGATCTTGAAATGGGTCCACAATGATGGTTAAGAATATTATTAAAACAGAAAATGAAGCAATCATTTAGAATAACGATTGATGTTTTAACGTCATACCACGATGTACGAATATTTGAAACGGATGCAGGTTAATTTCTCGACGTTGTGAGATAATGGGTTTGCTTTTACATAAAGATTACTCTGAACCTTTCCTTGGTGGGTAAACCTGATAGCATTGCTGATCAAGTGGGTGAGAATTTGTCTAATCCGTAAAACATCACCATTAACCTCCACTGGGACATCACCTCTTCTTGGCCTAAATTTTGTGGCCTCCAACCTCAGAACTCCTGACTCAACTTAGGAAAAGTCGAGGATGTCACTAATAAGTTGCAGGACTAGATCATCAGAAGACAACATGACACTCAAAAGTTGTTTCGGATCTTTATCAAGTTTTGTTGTTGATAGAATTTCTACTATGCTTAACGACCCCTGATAATGGAGATCTTATCTCGTGTGACATGGTTGATAGCATTTGTTTAGGAAGGCTACCATCACACAATCACGTTTTGATGATAGCTCAAAATGAGAGTGGATAGATAAGGAATAAATGGTTCCATATAGCTAGGTCAAATAAGGATAAAGGGAGATAAATCAATTTACGAAGTTAAGTGCTCCAAGCTTAGAATAAAAATCAACCTAAAACGATTGGGTCTCCTTTCAGGTTCAGGGATCATGCTTTGGTTTGATAGGTTGAACCACCTTCTCCTGACAGACTATCTTGGTTTCATGCTTCGATAACCAATTCATACAGTATTAAGTCTATGTCAAAGACATGACCTTCTTGTACTAATTACTACCATTGGTTATTTCTACTAAGTAAAATGATTTCTAAGCAACTAGGGTTAATGCTAAGTTAAAGAATAATTCCAGAAGAATCAAAGCTATTATCAACCCTGGTATCAAATAGATGTGTAGCTATTGATGATAAGGTACGTACATGTAGCAACATTTAGTCTTGTCGAATGTGGCTTGCGTCAGTCGTAAATGTATGACTGCGTGACGTATTACTTTGACTTATATGACCTTTATTTCCATAATTTAACTGTTCTTACTTTCTAGCTATAGCCATTTCCTAATTCTGATTGTTTCTAACTTGTCCTGGGGTCCTAATCGACCTAGGGCACACTTATAGTAATGGTCGGAACTCCAACCTTCTTAATGTCCCCGTTTAACACACGTTAGCTTAATTATATTAACCAACATAGCTAGGTTCACAACATTGGCATTCTTGTCTACCTTACCGCTAGATTGCTTGTTTGACCCTCCAACTTCTTTCTACTACTCACTAGATTTTTCCAGTGTCCTTAATTCTATTTGGTCTAATGTCATAAGGTATGACATCAGCTTTGTCAATTTATGAAGTTTGTCAGTATAAAAAGCACAACCTAACCCTACCTTTGCACGATTTTAGAATTACAATTCTAACTTTTGCTTTTCATTCCTTAATCACCAAGGCTTTGAACTCACCTCAATAACCCTATATATAAGCATCACCGAAATACTAAGAATGTGCTTAAACCGGTTACACGACATCCTAATTTTCCTTAGCATCACCCCAAAGAATATGTACGATGAGTTTCATCACTCTTCTATATTTCCTGTAGTCCACTTCCATTCTAAATATTCAATCAGTTCCTCAGTTACCGAAATACTAAGTGGAGGAATGTCTCTTAAAATGATTGGAAATAGCATGAAGGCTCTAAGTAGGACAGGACTTAAGTAATAGCAAGTGTCAGTAATGTTTTATTACCCTTAACAAGGTCTTACTAGAATTATGATCCTAGCACTCTAGGGTATAGAATAGAAACTTGTAATACTCATGATCGTTACTTCTCCCTACGTCCACGTCCTCTTCCAGACATTCTTTAAATTACCAAATATCAAAAGCTATCAGTCGTATGAAAATAGACCTTTTGTCTTGAAATGAAAAGGAAGAGAAATTCAAGGATTTAAAGAAACAGACAAGCTAGAGAATCAGTCCGAATCCGTGGGATTAACACAAATGTCATGGTTTGAATTTCGTCCAAATTCAAGGTAAGGGTGAGCATTCCTACAAGTAGAACTGATAGATAGTTAGTGGTTATGTTTTATGAAGACCGAGACTTTCTTGCTCAAGGTGTAGGAATGATGACTTATACTGACTACAATGTTACCACCCGACCAGATTCACCGGACTTAGCATGCACGACAAATTACAATTACGTGTGCACCCGTAATGGTAATTTGCTTTGCATGATCACCCCGGTTCCTCCTATCAGGCTAACATATCTTGTCAAGTACAGTGGTCATCAATGATAGAAGTACCAAGTATGTATGTATTATATCGGGGTTGATTAATCAGAGTATACGAAAGGATCAGTAAAGTTTGGGAAATCATTGACACGCCAAGGTAATTTGACCCATTTGCCTTAGAGACCTGTGTATTGACCATAGTTTATCACTCATCCCAGAAATCCCCAGGTAAGCATACCAGGTCTCGCAATGAGATTTATGCGATATGCTTGCCTTAGCCCGAGGGCCTTTTGCCAGGAAATCCAGAATACAGGTGTCTATGTGTCACACAAGTTCATTTGGTTCATGGAATTCAAAACCTCGATAAGATTTTCATAGATTAGACTAAGGATTTGAACCCACGATGATAAGTTAAGTTTAGGAAGACTAGGAACAAGTAACTAACTAACTGTGTGCGGTTATAGTCTAGTGTGTATGCAACCTAGTTCTCTATAACCAATGGCTCTGATACCAATCTGTCACACCCTCAAAATCCACGTGCGGAATTCTACCGCGAGGCGTGTGAACAAACCAGGATCACAGTCAATAGTTACTTGGAACGACTCTATATGCAACGTTTAACATAACAAACCAAAGTTAACTTTATAATTCATGCGAAAGCGTTTAAACAAATAAAACAAACCCAAAATATAAAGATAAACAAATGTATCATTGTTTAAGCGTTAGGATGCATGCTTGACCCGTGTAGTGCTCCTAACAGCAGTCCAGATTAATGACCTGAGAATAGCATACTAAAAGTCAACACACGGTTGGTGAGTTCAAGAGTTTGTGTTTAAACATAACAGTTTAACAAAAGTGTATATCAACCAATGGTTGGTAAGTTCAAGAGTTTGCGTTTAATCATAACAGTTTAACAAAAGTGTAATCAACCCAATGGTTGGTAAGTTCAAGAGTTTGCGTTTAATCATAACAGTTTAACAAAAGTGTAATCAACCCAATGGTTGATTAGTTCAAGAGTTTGCAGTTAAACATCCCAGTTTAACAATAGCGTGTATCAACCCAATGGTTGATCAGTTCAAGAGTTTACAGTTAAACGTCACAGTTTAACAATAGCGTATATTTAAGCATGTGCATTGTAATGGCTAGCTAGCCCATTCACAAATGATATTAAATAGTGATTTCGACATTGAAGCTGACTGTGTTATGTTTGCCTCCAGCCACGATGTCATATCGTGACAAATGTTCATAGGACAAATTGCACCCGACTGACCTCGAGTCACACAGGTGGGGTTCGTCACACCCAGTAGTACTACCCAACTTTCCCCGCTATTCAATATTAACAATTCGAAAGTGTGAGGACTTTTATCGTAATAAACAGCACTATATTAATATCCATACACATCTTAGATATATAAAAAGCGTTTGTAACATTACCAGTATGCTATCTCCCCCAAAAGAGTTTTAATAAAATAGTGGGGCATGAACTCACCCAAAAGAGATTTAGTAAAACAGTGGGGCATGAACTCACCCAAAAGAGATTTAGTAAACAGTGGGGCATGAACTCACCCAAAAGAGATTTAGTAAAACAGTGGGGCATGAACTCACCTCGGTTCTCGTGTGATGTTGATAAGCTAGTAAATTCCTCCTAAGGAATTATAATTCACATAAGTAATTTAAATACAAATTTATAATCTGGTGTTCAATTGATCTAGGGTTTGGTTTTCCGAGGATTTGTTATAAACGTTAAATCACTTAATTATTGTTGTTAATTCTTTAATAATTAAAGATTTATATAAAATTTAAATAATGATTTTAACATATCATTATATTCTAAATAAATTGTAAACGTTATTAAAAATGTAAGTTTATATTTGATTTTGTAAGATTTTATAAATATTTAAATTTATAAAATCTAATATGTATTTATATTATCGGGATTAATCTATAAATAATATAATGTCCGTTAATGATTCAATGATTTAAATTATTAAAAATCCATTTTTATAAAGATTACAATTTATTACATATGTTTTATTTATTTAAATAAATAAATAAATAAGGTTTTAAAGAAATAAATTTCCAGAAAATAATTATTTAATTTCTAAAATAAATAAAGTTTATAAAAATTATTTTATAATTTTTAGAAAATTTTCTGTATTTTTAAAAGTCTCAAAAGGCTTTTTAAAAAAAATTATGTTGGGGGCCGGGTTCGAACCCGTGACCTCCAACTAAACCACACACGCACCAAACCGGTGAGCCAAGGGACTCACCCGCGTTTAAACCCCGTTCCAATTTCTTTTAACCTCTGTTTTCAAATAACCCCCAAATCAACCAAGAACCCTAATTCGATTGGTATCAAATTGAAGGTCAATTCGAGGTTAACAACGTATGGATTCATGGGGCTTTTGTTCTCCATGATAAATCGAGTTGGTGGGTGTGCTTAGTTACCTGTTATGGTGTTAATTCGATGATGAATTCTTGATGAACAAGTCGCGGCTATCGTAGCACTGATTAGATACTCAAATGATGATGTTAATCAAATTATTTGCACAGGAAGCTTCGAATTAGGCTTATAATGAAAAGCCCTATGTTAATTGTAGAATAATATGCTCGAATGATGTTGTTCGAGTAGGCTGCAGGTTGCGATGATATGGTGTTTAATTTGAGAAGTTTGGTTGTGTTTCAGATGGTTTAGAATGATGCATTCGATTAGGAACTGATATATGGTCTTATATGCATGATTATTCTGATTAATTTACAGCATAGTGCGTGTTATTGGTGGGTGGTCGGCCGAGATAATAGATAATCGGGTTTAGTGGTAATTGCACTACAAATTCTTAATTTGAAAGTTTCCCCACGATCGATTCACCCACTAAAATGTGTTGGAAACTTTAATTAGGTAAAAACCGTGTTTGTTGGACGATTTGGCTCTCGCCGGAGAGTCGCCAGAAACCGGCCGGAGGTGGGGGATCGACGGGGAGACGGGCGGGGGGTTGGTTTTTAATAATTTACACAATGGCCCCCTGTACTTTAGAATGTTTATTATTTCTTGATATAACCTTTTAAAACAAGTTTCAGAATTTACAAAACCACCCTTGGACTTTATAAATTAAGTTTAATAATTTTTATAAATTATTTTTAATAATATCATTATTATTATTATTATTATTGTTTTCATTATTTTTATTATTATTTATTATTATTAAATAATAACAAAAATATAAAAATAAATTGTAAATTCTCGTAAATATTAAAAAAAAAATTTCGGGTTGTCACATTATCCTCCTGTTATAGGAATTTTCGTCCCGAAAATTTAGATGTACTGGCAACATCCCTGAAGAGGTTAGGATACTTGCGCATCATTTCGTCCTCTCGTTCCCAAGTGAACTCAAGACTACGCCGGGAGTTCCACCGAACTCTTACGATCGGAATCTTACTATGTTTCCGATCCATAATTTCCAGAATATAATTTCGTGGTAAGGTGATAAGACCAACAATGATAAGAAAGGTTATCCGTCGGAATTTAAGAATCCCAAACGTCACCATATGAAACAACCTTAACGCGTATCTTGTGAATATGTATTTCTCCTTTGACCAACCATAGATCTAAGAATAATACGCTATGCGAAGATCTTGAAATGGGTCCACAATGATGGTTAAGAATATTATTAAAACAGAAAATGAAGCAATCATTTAGAATAACGATTGATGTTTTAACATCATACCACGATGTACGAATATTTGAAACGGATGCAGGTTAATTTCTCGACGTTGTGAGATAATGGGTTTGCTTTTACATAAAGATTACTCTGAACCTTTCCTTGGTGGGTAAACTTGATAGCATTGCTGATCAAGTGGGTGAGAATTTGTCTAATGGAAGGTCCCGACATCTTTAATTTGGTTTGTTTTCAAAAAAAAAAACAACTGCTCTCTCTCTCCTCTCCCTCGATTTTCCGGCGATCAATTCCGGCCACCTTTCCGGCCGTCTCCGGCGAGCCTCAATACACAAAATCACGCGGTTTCAACCCAAATTAAAGGTCCCGACACCCTCGCGACCAAGATTCGAACCCTATGCACCTTTAATCATTGAATAATTCGGATCCAAAGCTCACCACCTCGAATCCGCTTTATTCCCGACCGTTCAACGGTCGGTTAACCCACTCAAACATTAAAAATGACCAAATTAAATACGCACACACAATCGTTTAATCATTTATAACCTCCCATCGAGTTTAATTTAATCTGAAACACTCGAAATCACTCCACCGATCATCATCTTCATTATCGACCAAGAGGAATTTGATTATCAACGAAGTTTGCACCTCGAATCATACCCACTTGGTTCACCTTCTTTCGAGCTTCAAACCCGAAATTGATAAAGGGCTTTCAATCATCATTCCTAATAGAAGCTTCGTGTGGAATCAATTTGATTATCAACGAAGTTTGCACCTCGAATCATAACCAACCGTGGTCGCGACTGTTCTTGTTGGGTTCAACACCAAATCGACATCATATAGGTAATTACACACACACACACTCACTCGGTTTTACACGAGGGTCAAAAGCCCCATGATCTAAATCGTTAAAAACACTGATTCGGTGTTCAATTTGGATCAAATCGTTTCTAGGGTTCATATGGTTGGGGGATGAATTGCGTGGTGTGTTTAAAAGAAAAAGGAACCAAGAACTACCGCGGCTGCGGCCTTGGTTCACTGGTTCCCACGCTCTTGACAAACATTGAGGTCCCGTGTTCGACCCCGGGCTCCCTCATTTAATTTTTTTAGGCTTTTCAGCCCTTGAATTAATTATAAAAAAATTTGTAAAAATTATAAAAATATTTTTCGTAAACTTTAAATATTTTTATGGACCATCAAGTCATTCTTTTTATTTTTTTAAGTGTATTAAAAGATGTAAGAAATTTCTAAAAATTATAAAAATTCGTTTTGTAAACTTTGTTTATTTTTAAAGTTATTTATGTATTTTTTTGTAAATTATAACATTAAATACTTTAATATTTGTATAAAATATTAGTTACAAATATTATACTTAGTTTATTTCTATAAAAAAACATGACTTTAAATAATAGTTTAAAATATTAAATTATTATTGATCACGATGTTAACGTAATTATGAATTTCTCGTAGAAATTATATGCGTTTCATAATTAATTTCACAAATTACTATAAAGGATTAAATTCCTTTAAAAATTTCATAAATAGTACTTTTTTTATTAAACTAAACTATATATAACTAACTTTATTTAAGTATAAAAACCCCCAAATACTTGTCGAAACCCTAGTTCGCGTTAAAACGTTAATCTTATTATTAAACTTAAACTTGTAAAATGTATATTTAGGTACATTGTGAAGGACTACGTCGAAACGACGCTTAAGATTATTTCTTATTAATCATCCAATATATACTTATTTGATCAAGTGAGTATTTCTATACCCATTTTATTATTTCACACACTTTTGGGTGAAACATGTTACCTTATAAACGTTGCACTTGTAAACACGTTGAATCTTGTAAACTTATGGCAATTTACTTGTGTGTTGTGATTAGTTGAATCTTGTAGCTACCATGTAATGTCGAATACATGTACAATCATTAAGTATTGCTAGCCTGGCGACGTCATAGATCTATGGGCCTGACAAGCCAGCTTGGTTGATCCAAGTACACTTAGCTAATCGTATATACTTGTAAACATTTGAGAACTTGTACTGACAAGCCTGCTTGGTATCAGAGCCCATAACTATAGGGATTTAGGTTATTAGAAATGGTGACCTAGACTTTAGTTGCATGAACCTCATAGAAAGATCCTTATACTTTTATGCTTACATATTGTTTGCATGCTACATAATGCTATGCCTTCTTACGTGCAACTTGATGCCTTAGCATAGGATTGCCTTATGTATACTTAAACTTAGTTACTTGTCTTCCTAAACTTATCTTTGACTCTTTGACGCTCCCCGACAAATAATGACTAATCTATGAAAATCTCATCAAGGTTTTGATTCTATGAACCAAAGAAATTTGTGTGACATATAGACACCTGTATTCTGGATTTCCTGGCAAAAGGCCTTCGGGCTAAGGCAAGCATATCGTATAAATCTCATTGTGAGACCAGTTATGCTTACCTGGGGATTTCTGGGATGAGTGATAAACTATGGTCAATACACAAGTCTCTAAGGCAAATGGGTCAATTTACCTTGACGTGTCAACGATTCCAAATGGTAATGCGTTACCAAATGGAACCATCATTTTGTATCTTAAAAATCCTTGAATCCTTGAACTGGTATATCACCAGAGTTTTAATATTTTCTCATTCTTAACCTAAATAATGTTCCTGTTAATATTGAACCCATCCTACATTTCAACTCTTACGTTTAAACGCTCAACGTGTAACGTGTAACGGTATTGAACCCAGCGTTTCATGTAACTATTTCTATACCTTGACCAACGTGAACATGGATTTTTAATATACCTAAAGATATTGGGAATCTAAACCGTATGGTCTTTAAAACTTTAAACCGTTACTTATGGTTCTCAAATCTTCTTAAGGATGTGTCCCATAACTAAGAACATGCAACGCTGTAGATGAAATTCCTACATCTCGGGAGACTTTGTCTAGGCAAAGTGTAAATGGTGATCTGATTTGGTCATTGAATCCGTTTACTTGACTCGAAACTCTTGTTATAATTGATCACTTATAAGTACGCGTGTCTTCAATAAGGTTATGGTTGACCTCATATCTTGAGAAGTCCATATATTCCTTTCGATTGTGAATCGAATGTTCAAATCTCATTGTGATGTCAAATCATTTTATCAGTGATTTCGTCTTCCCGATTTAAATTATCCAAGATTTCAACACCATCATAACAAATCCTGTTACCTCGAACTGTGACCTAGAATTTTGTAATCATGATTTTCCCTTCTGTTACATTGTTGTAACTTGCAATTTCTTAAATTTCTAAGATGATATTCTGTTCTTTTCGCTGTTTTGTCAAACTTCGTACCGTTTGCACCGTGGGTGATGCAAGAGTTTGTAAGTCAACCTATGACTACGAACACTCGTATCTCCTAAACAATTCTAACTCATCAAAACAGGGGTGATTCCCTTACTTTGATGGTTCTCTATTTGTTTCGATAAACGATTTCCAATTGTGTGTTTTAGGAAACTTCATCCTCTGAATAAGGGCAATTTCCTCATCCTGAGGATTGACTTCAATTATTCTCATTGTAACTTGTACTTCACAAATGACATGATCTCACCAAAATAGGATTGAAACCCGTACTTTAGTGGCAAATGTTAATCCTCGATTGTTTTCTTGTTATTATGGAACTCAATCATCAAGATAGGCATAATTCCATACCTTGATGATAATTTCATTTTTATGGATTGTAATTTTCTCAAATGAAACGACCTCGTCAAAGTAGGAGTGAATTCTGGATTTTGATGAAGAAGTTCATTTTGTTATATTTTGTTTTTGTAAGAACTTCACCGTTAAGATAGGAGTGATTTTCCTTACCTTAATAGTGAGTTACCACGTCTTATTTATGTGAATCCTCAACAATTGGTTGGGATCAAACTGGTTGATTGGTAAGTTAGTGGTCATATCTTGGGAATACACCATCAAGTTAGGAGTGAAAACCACACCTTGATGACTACTCTCATTTCTTGATCTTCAACTTACCATGGTTGTAACCAAGTGACGAGAAGCATGTAGTAAGTTGACGGGTGAAACAATGTTAGTGTTTGACCTATCAAGCCAAAGCATGATCTCTAAACTTGAAAGAAGACCCGATCGTTTTAGGTTGATTTTGACTCCGACCTTGGAGCACTTAAATTCTTAAACCGATTTCTTCCCCTTTATTTTTATTGACTCGATCTAGCTACATCGAACCATTTATTCCTTACTTATCAACTTTCATCTTGAGATATCATCAAACCTAAAAGTATAGTCTTCCTAAACAATCCTTTTTCAAATAAAGATATTATCGAATACCTCTCTTATTGTTTGATGAATTACGTATGTGATCTGCATTTGGAAATTTGTTACCTTGCAAAACATGGTTACAAATACCTTTCTTATTGTTTGCGTCATTTCTTGAATCGTTTCTGAATCTTTAACCTTGAAAATCATTGAAATTCTAACTTGGTTTTGAACAACAAGACTCGTTATTATCCTCACTGCGATGTGGATATAATGGTTCATAAACCTTCGTAACTTGTAGTAATGGGTTTGGCATAAAGGAAAATACGTAACTTGGTATGTGTCCAAGTGTTTCACCTTCATTTATGACAAAACCTAACCTCTGTGTTCTCGTAAATCTCCTATTTAACTTTTCATCCACTAGGTGTCTCTTATTTTAAATGTCATGATGACAATTGGTGCATTATAGACCGATTGGCTAAAAAAATCCAATTCGACCCATTATCTCACAACGTCGAGAAATTGACCTGTATCTGTTTTAACTATTTGTATACCGTGGTATGATGTTAAAACATCGATCGTTATTTTGAACGATTGATTCATTTTCTGTTTTTAATAATATTCCTAACCATCGTCGTGAACTCATTCCAAGATCTTCGCATAGAGTATTATTCTTAGACCGATGGTTGGTCAAAGGAGAAATGCATATTCACAAGATATGCGTTAGGATCGTTTCATATGGTGACATTTGGGATTCTTAAAATTCCGACGGTTAACCTTTCTTACCATTGTTGGTCTTTTATACACCTTACCATGAAAGTATATTCTGGAAGTTGTGATTTATAAGTCTAATATACGATGGTAACTCGGCATCGCTTTCCAACATTTCATCTCAAAACGTCTCACATTTCACTGATAGGGTTCAAATTGGCATGCATTATGCCAAGAATCTTGTAAGATTCCATCAAGTGAAGCGTTTCATCTGTAATTAAACGTCAATCACTGTTAGTTTGAACACTTATCTTTCATTTTAACTCTTTTGCTCATTTAAGTTCATTCTTAATTTCGGAACGAAATTCTTTAAAGTAGGGGAGACGGTAACACCTTGTATTTATACGGTAATTAACATTCATTCTTACTCAACGTAAAATCTTATAAGGCTAATTTGAAGCCACACACTTTAGACTCTCTCTTTACCTCTAATGGCTCTGCCATTACACATAAAGTAAACACTAAAGCGGTCGGCTTAATCGATGATGAACTCTCTTTTGATATCTTATCAAAACCTGAAAGTTCTTCAAAGCGTACCTCAGAAAATGAAAACGCAGACTGCATCAAGAAAGAAAAAGAGAATCACTATGATCTATCTGTGGCTTCATGCTCATTTTCAGATTCACCTGAGAACGTGAGGACCAAGTGAAATCCAAGCGTCCTCATCGTTTCGTCTCAGCCTCCTCGTAAACAAATTTCGGGACGAAATTTCCTAAAGTATGGGAGACTGTAACATCTCGTATTTTCACGACGTTTAAATCTTTTATAATGATAATAATAATAATAATAATAATAATGATAATAATAACATTAATAATAATAATAATAATAAATAATAATAATGATAATAATGATAATAGTAATAATAATAATATTAATAATAATAATAATAATAACATTAATAATAATAATAATAATAATAATAATAATAATAATAATAATAATAATAATAATAATAATAATAACAATAATATAGTCCAGGGGTGATTCTTGTAATTTATCAAACTTTAAAAGACATTTTGTACATAAAATAACAAAAACTTGAAACCTCAGGGACCAATTCTGTAAATATTTAAAAAAACAACTGCTCTCTCTCTCCTTTCCCTCGATTTTCCGGCGAGAGTCCGGCGACTCTCCGGCCGATCTCCGGCAAGGGTTAAAACACCCAAATTAGTCGATTTCGAACCCCACCACCCCACCAAAAGCTTTCTTGGATCCATTTCGAACAGGTATCCAACGAAAACATACGTTGAATCAGTCAACAACGGCTATAAATCTCACTTTTATCTCGGATCCGAATCCAACTCACTAATACACTCAAACAACAATAATAGACAAATTAAAGCTACCAACTCGATCATTTCTTCATTCCTAATCGAACTCAACTCTCAAATTCATCAGAAACACACATATACATCGAATTCCAACTTCATATTCATCGTGAACCTGCAACTCAAACTAAACCCAACTTCCGACCGATTTTAATCAAAATTGATAAGGGGCTATTGGTCCATATCATCATTCGAAGCTAATCTCAAGTTTAATTCGATTATAATCATTGTTTGAAGCATCCAGCGATCAACACGAGTGTCGCGACTGTTCTTGATTGAGTGTGGTTTCAAATCAACACCATTCGGGTAATTGTTTACATCATTATAATCGATTTCATTAGGGGAACAAAAGACCCATGATTTCAGAAGCAATCAAAATCGAATTCGTGTTCAATTTGGTGGGATTCGGTTCTAGGGTTCATTGGATTTGGGGATGGATTGCAAACATTGTTTAAAAGAATTTAAAACAGAACCTAAACGCGGCTAAGGCCTTTGGTTTACTGGTAAAACGCGGCCACCATGAGCAGGAGGTCCCGGGTTCGAACCGGGCCTCTGCCATTTGTTTTTTTTAATAGTTTCTAGCCTAAATTAAATTTCTGAAAATTCTTAAAATATATCAAAATTACTTTTGTACATTCTAAATTTTTAAAAACCCTTCAAAGACATTCTGAAATATTTTTTTAGTTTAAATAAAACGTTTATTTTATAAAACATTTTAGGAAAATATGGTTTGAATAAATTCTAATAATATGATTCGAAACTAATAATTAGTAGATTATTATTGAACCTCTTGTTACCAAAATTTCGTTTAAAATAGTAAGCTCTAAAATTGTTATTTAAAATGTATATACATCATTTTAAATTATTATTATTATTGTAATTTATTTACACCTTTGAATAACAATATATATATATATATATATATATATATATAATTCAAGGAAATATAAACGATCTTCAATTGTTAACAAATAACAATTATTTTGGCATGTCTTAAAAAGAAAATTATTTAAAATACTAGTCTTCATCCAAACGTTAAACCTATATAATTAAACTTAAATCCTGTAAATGTACTTATACTTAGGTGCCTTGTGAGGATTTTCGTTGGAACGTTGTTTATTATCCAATCATCAACTTATCATCATCTTATTTATTTCATGTGAGTATTTCCATACCCCTTTTTCTTATTTTCACACTTTGGGGTGAAACATGTTAACCTATATCATTGCACTTGTAAACTTATTCGAGACTTGTAAACTTTATGGCAATTTACTTAAAGTTGTGGTTAGTTGAACTTTTGTGGTTACCATGTTATGGCGTTATATGTACAATCATTAACTATTGCTAGCCCAGCGAAGTCATAGATCTATGGGTAAGACAAGCCTGCTTGGTTGATCCAAGTACACTTAGCTGATCGTATATACTTTTAACGTTAATAGAATATTAACATCGTTTGATACTTGTAAAACATTGTCGAGGTTTGATTGTTGCATTGTTCATAACATCCCTAATCACTTTATTCACTAATTTACAACTTAAATTGCCATCTTTTATATACTTATGTATTGAAAACTATGGAATGCTCACCAACATCTTTATGTTGACCTTTTATTTCTAACAAGTTTCAGGTTATTCTTTGAAGCTTATCACACTTAGGATTGGACTTAGAGAAATAAACGAATGATCTGGATACTTTTATACTTGTATTCTGGATGTATCTTTGTTTGAACATTTACTTGTATTGTTACAATTGAATCTTGATTAATATATTTGGAACTAATAATAGCGTTATGTGGCTGTGAACAATCGTAATTCCTCACATCTCGACGTTTCCGCCGTCAAGGTTGGGTGTGGGTGCCCGGGTTCGAACCCGGGACCTCAAGGTGAGTCTGTGTGCTTGTAACCTTATAATTTTATGTATAAACTTTTTAAATTAAGTTTTAAAAATTACAAAAGAAACCCTAGACTTATAATGCTAATTTGAATATTAAATCAAATTAATTATTTATTAATCTTTATAACTTTTATAAAACTTGTAAACTTATAATTTGTTTATTTATTTTCACTTAATAATTAATATTCATATTTACTAAGAAAACTTTATAAATTTATTTTATTTTATAACTTTATAAATCGTAATAAGAGTTTCCGTTTAGTTATTTATTATAAAATGGTTAATAAACTTTATAACCTTATGAAAAAGAATTATTTAAAATTCATAAATTATCATAAGTTGTCTAGATGTTTCATAACATAAATTGCACATTTAATGCATTTGATCCATTAAAATTATTAAAATAATTTAATAATAGTAGTTCAAAAATGGATTCGGGTTTGGGTTTTAATTTGGAAAATTTGCGGATGTTACAGTCTCCCCTACTTTAGGAAATTTCATCCCGAAATTAAGAATAAAACTTAAACGAACAAAAATATAAGTGTACTAACGGACTGTGATTGACGTTTGATTACGGATGGGATGTTTCACTCTAGGGAATCCTTCAAGTCTCTTGACATAATATATGCCAACTTGACTCTTCCAGTGAAATACGAGACGTTTTGAGAGATGTTATGGCAATTTACTTATTCCAATGTTTCCTCTTTGATTAAAAGACCAACAATGATAAGAAAGGCTAACCGTCAGAATTTAAGAATCCCAAACGTCACCATATGAAACGATCTTAACGCGTATCTTGTGAATATGCATTTCTCCTTTGACCAACCATCGGTCTAAGAATAATACGTTATGCGAAGATCTTGGAATAAGTTTACAACTATGGTTAAGAATTTTATTAAGAACAGAAAATGAATCACTCATTCAAGATATCGATCGATGTTTTAACATCATACTACGGTATACGAATAGTTGAAACAGATACAGGTCAATTTCTCGACGTTGTGAGATAATGGGTCGAATTGAATTTTTAGCCAATCGGTCTATAATGCACCGATTGTCATCATAACATTTAAAATAAGAGGCACCTAGTGGATGAAAAGTTAAACAGGAGATTTACGGGAACACGGAGGTTAGGTTTTGTCATAAATGAAAGTGAAACACTTGGACACATACTAAGTTACGCCTTTTCCTTTATGCTAAACCCATGACTACAAGTTACGAAGGTTTATGAACCATTATATCCACATCGCAGTGAGGATAATAATGAGTCTTGTTGTTCAAAACCAAGTTAGAATTTCAATGATTTTCAAGGTTAAAGATTTAAAAACGATTCAAGAAATGACGCAAACAATATGAAAGGTATTTGTAACCACGTTTTGCAAGGTAACAAATTTCCAAATGCAGATCGCATACGTAATCCATCAAACAATAAGAGAGGTATTCTATAATATCTTTATTTGACAAAGGATTGTTTAGGAAGACTATACTTATGGATTTGACGATATCTCAAAATGAAAGTTGGTAAGTAAGGCATAAATGGTTCGATGTAGTTAGATCGAGTCAAAACATGAAGGTAAAGAAATCGATTTAAGAACTTAAATGCTTCAAGCTTGGAATTAAAATCAACCTAAAACGATCGAGTCTTCTTTTAAGTTCAGAGATCATGCTTTGGCTTGATAGGTCGAATCACCAACATTGATTCACCCTTCAAGTTACTACATGCTTCTTGTCACTTGATTACAACCTTGGTAAGTTGAAGATCAATAAATGAGAATAGTCATTAAGGTGTGGTTTTCACTCCTAACTTGATGGTGTATTCCCAAGGTATGTCCACTAACTTTCCAATCAACCAGTTTGATCCCAACCAATTGTTGAGGATTCACATAAATAAGACGTGGTAACTCACTATTAAGGTAAGGAAAATCACTCCTATCTTAACGGTGAAGTTCTACAAAAACAAAATATAACCGAATGAACTTCTTCATCAAAATCCAGAATTCACTCCTACTTTGATGAGGTCGTTCCATTTGAGACAGTGCCATTCATGAAATTATCATCAAGGTATGTAATTCACGCCTTGGGTTTCATTATTACAAGAAAACAATCGAGGTTTGACATTTGTCACCAAAGTACGGGTTTCAATCCTATTTGGTGAGATCATGTCGTTTATGAAATGCAAGTTCCAATGAAAATAATTGAAATCAATCCTCATGATAAGAAAATCACCTTGATCCAGAGGATGAAATTTCGTAAAACACACAATTGGAAACCATTTATCGAAACAAATAGAGAACTATCAAAGTAAGGGAATCACCCCTATTTTGATGAGTTAAGAATCATTTAGGAGATACGAGTGTTCGTAGTCATAGGTTGACTTACAAACTCTTGCATCCCCACGGTGCAAACGGTACGAAGTTTGACAAAACAGCGAAAAGAACAGAATATCAACTTAGAAATTTAAGAAATTTCAAGTTACAACAATGTAACAAAAGGGAAATCATGCTTACAAAATTTAAGATCAAAGTTCGAGGTAACAGGATTTATTATGATGGTGTTCAAATCTTGGATAATTTAAATCGGGAAGACGAAATCAAGGATAAAATGTTTCGACATCACAATGAGATGTGAACATTCGATTCACAATCGAAGGGAATACATGGACTTCTCAAGATATGAGGTCAGCCATAACTTATTTGAAGACACGCATACTTTTAAGTGATCAATTATCACAAGGGTTTCGAGTCAAGTAACGGATTCAATGATCGAATCAGATCATCATTTACACTTTGCCTAGACAAAGTATCCCGAGATGTAGGAATTTCATCTACAGCATTGCATGTTCTTAGTTATGGTCACCTCCTTAAAAGGATTTAAGAATCATAAGTAACGGTTTAAAGTTTCGAAGACCATACGGTTTAGATTCCCAATATCTTTGGGTATATTAAGAGTCATGTTTACGTTGGTCGAGGTATAGGAATAGTTACATGTAACGCTGAGTTCAATACCGTTACACGTTACATGTTGAGCGTTTAAACGTAAAAGTTGAAATGTAGGATGAGTTCAATATTAACAGGAAGATTATTTAGGTTAAGAATGAGAAGAAACTAGTTTAAGGAATCAAAGATTTTTAAGATACAAAGAGGATGGTTCCATTTGGTATCGCATTATCATTTGGAATCGTTGACATGTCACGGTAATTTGACCCATTTACCTTAGAGACTTGTGTGTTAACTATAGTTTATCACTCATCCCAGAAATCCCCAGATAAGCATAACTGGACTCACAATGAGATTTATACGGTATGCTTGCCTTAGCCCGAAGGCCTTTTTGCCAGGAAATCCAGAATACAGGTGACTATGTGTCATGTCTCTTTGGTTCGTAGAATCGAACCTTGATTCAGATGAGTTAGGAGAATTGGTATGACTGCAGCAACCTCCCGGGCTACAAGAGTAGAAATCTTACAACCAGAGTTTCTAGACCGTGAACGGGTTTGACGAGAAGACATTCTGGAATATCATTAAGATATTTTATGAGAATTAGATAATAGGAGTTATACCACATGAAAACAACAATCGGGAATTTGGCATAATAACAATGAGATGTTCCGAGTGTAATCGTTTGATTCGTAAATCAAAGCGAGTATGTTGACTAATCAAAGTATTAAGTCAACCACAACTTTGGTGAAAACATGCGTACCTATAAGCAGATACTCATCCCAAGGGTTCCCAGGTAAGGTAGACAGATCCATCGGCTGATTTGGATTTATACGAATACCTTGCCTAGACAGAACACCTCGAGATACAGGCATCTTACTCTTCCAGTATTGCATGTATTCAGTGGTGGGGCACAGACTTTGACGAGATTTTCATAAATTAGACATAGAGTCTAAGGAATTGAACACACGACGATAAGCGTAGCCTCCACATGTCGTTGAGAATAAGTTTAGGAAGTTCATTTATCCGGGAGAGTCAAAGAGTCAAAGTTAAATTTAGGGAGTCTAAGTTTTAAGCATACATAAGGCAATCCTATGCCAAGGCATCAAATTGCACAAAAGGCATAGCATTATGTAGCATTCAAACCATAAGAATATAATACTATAAGGTTCATGCATACGCTATAGTCTAGGTCACAATTTCTAATAACCTAAATCTCTATAGTTATGGGCTCTGATACCAATCTGTCACACCCCAACCTTGACGGCGGAATCGTCGAGGCGTGAGAGTTACGATTGTTCACAGCCACATAACTCTATTGCCTGAAACATGTTAAAAATAAAAGGTCAACATATTGTTGGTGAGCATTCTATAGTTTTGAATAGATAAGTATATAAAAGATGGCAATTCAAGTTATAAGTTAGCGAATAAAGTGATTAGGAATGTTATGAACAATGCAACAATCAAACCTCGACAATGTTTTACAAGTATCAAACGACGTTAATCTATTAACGTTAAAAGTATATACGATCAGCGAAGTCATAGATCTATGGGTAAGACAAGCCTGCTTGGTTGATCCAAGTACACTTAGCTGATCGTATATACTTTTAACGTTAATAGAATATTAACGTCGTTTGATACTTGTAAATCATTGTCGAGGTTTGATTGTTGCATTGTTCATAACATCCCTAATCACTTTATTCACTAACTTATAACTTGAATTGCCATCTTTTATATAATTATGTATTCAAAACTATAGAATGCTCACCAACAATATGTTGACCTTTTATTTTTAACATGTTTCAGGCAATAGCGTTATGTGGCTGTGAACAATCGTAACTCTCACGCCTCGACGATTCCGCCGTCAAGGTGGGGTGTGACATGCATAGTGGTGGGATCCACTGTCGCTCTGCCTCCCCACTGTGATCGAGGTGGAGGAGGTGGTGTTTCCCCACCATGGCCGATAATGTTGGAGGTCGGTCGCCATTTGGTCTGTCGTCGGTTTGACCTGGAGTTGATGATGGTCTCTCTACTGGAGGGAGCTGTCATCGCCGTCCGTGGGTTTTGCATCACGTATAGGGTCTGAGCGGTGGCAACAATGGTGGTGCAACCATTATTGTTCCCCCTTTTCTTCGCCTACTTTCAAAACCGATTTAGGGTTTTTAAATCTACAACGAATCCTGTCAACGGCTGTGGTGTGGACACCATTGTAGTCCATTTGTTGTTGTACCCCCATTTGATGTTGTGGCCATGCCGGTGTCCCATCCCCTTTGTCTGGTTCTTGCTTTGCTGATTTGTTGTTCTCCATCGTGGGTTACCACTCACAGTGGTATCGTGGGTTACCACTCACAGTGGTTTTCATGACTCTTGTTGTATAATCGGCTTATGCATATGGTTGGGTATGTGTAATTCATCGATGGAATATGTCGGTGATGATGAGGAACTCCTCATATGAGACTTGGCTTTGGCTTAATGTTTATCACTTGTTTATTGTTCTCTTTTTGATTTGTTACTAATATGTTCCGAGGGCTGGCGATGATGATAAAAAGTAGGTGTGACTTTGTTGTTTTGGTGTGGCAAATGAAAATTTGTAGCCATAACGAGCACACATTCCGAGCCTTATGATCAGCTTATGCATGTGGTTGGGTATGTGTAATTCATCGATGGAATGTGTCGATGATGATGAGGAACACCTCATTTGAGACTTGGCTTTGGTTTAATGTTTATCACTGCTTTCTTTGTTCTTTTTTTTGGTTTGTTACTAATATGTTGTGAGGGCTGGCGATGATGATAAAAAGTAAGTGTCGCTTTGTTGTTTTGGCGTGGCAAATGACAATTTGCAGCCACAACGAGCACACATTCTGAGCCTTATGTGTTGGTGATTTGGTTCTGGTTCTTCATCTAGGGTTTTCGTTTTTTGATTCTTACAGACCTTTAATGTTTGATGTTGATTTGGGTTTTCCATGTGTTCATGAATCTGCTTGATGTTGGTGGCTTCGATTCACTGGATCACACATTGTTGCTTTATTTTAGGCTGTTTGTTGGCTGTGATGATCTAAACAAAACATGTTGTTGTTCTGGCGTGGCAACCATTGGTAGATGGTCTGCAGCTAGAAGCAATGACCAGGTCTGAACCAAAGCTATGTTTGTCGTTGTGCTGCATCGTGTTGGCTTCAATTCGTTGGCAATGATGGTCAAACCAAAAACATGTTGTTGTCCTGGCGTGGCAGCCATATGTAGATGGTTTGCAGCCTGACACCGTGAGTTGATCTGAGCCAAAGCAATATTACATAGGATGGCTGTGATGATTTCAAAAAAAATCCGTTGTTTTGGCGTGGCAACCACGTTTGGTTTGCAGCCATAATGAGAAGCCGGATCTGAGCCAAGGGTTGAAACTAGGGTTGTACCGGTGATTATCGGTTTTAAAATACTCGCGCAGCGCGCGACGCAGAATTCAACTAGTTCACATAATAACAAGATAACAAGACAACACCAAATTAAATTTCACCTTTATAATAAAAAATACTACATTCATTGCTAGAAACAGATAATAGAAATATGATGTTCATACATTTACTATCTACGAGCTTTCATCTTTTAAACATTCTAAACTACAATCCTTTAATATAACAAATGCAATTTCGCTCAAATTATTATCACCAATCTGATTACATCATTTACAATAGATATTTTGAAGTAAAATAAACTATTAAAAAATCAAGAAGCAATTCACGAAATATTCAACCATTTAGTTTCAAGCTAACATTCAAATAATCATACAAATAATCTAGCAAATAATCAAACAATAAAGTAGAATTAAATAAGAAATTTCAAAGACAATTACCTAAATTGAAAATTTTTGGTTGTTTAGAATCAAGTTTGAGGAAATTGACATGTAACTATGGATAAAGGGGTAGTCGAGTGTCGACACTATGCGCTCTTACGATAAGGACTCTAGTAAAAACTAAGTAGTTTGGGGGGAGTGATTGACTAATGGAATATTGAAATTAACTTTTTAATTATTAAATAGTTATTGGGTATTTAGTTTAATTGAGTTTATAAGAATTAAATGAGTAATTAGCTTAAATGTATAAATAATTAATGAACCTATGGAAAACTTTACAATGTGTGCTAATTAATTTAAAACATGTATAATTTTAGATCTTATATTTGTTTATGTCGGTATCAATATCAATATTACTTGATGTCAGTATCAAAGTTTTATGGGGGTCGGTCTACAAATTTCTTAAGGTCGGTCAGGACTAGATCATATATATATACAAAAAAGTAAAATTTGATGGGGTGCGGCGTCACCCCTAGGCAAAGCTTACGTCCGCCCCATCTTATTTATAGATCTATGTTGTGAAGTATAGGATTACGACTGGGAAGGAGTGTTGCACATGTACGTTTTGAATCTAAGAGGAAAAAAATTAAAAATAAAATGGGAAAATGTTAGGTAGAAACTCGAGTCGATTACGTCCCCAATAAAAATACAAGCAAAGAACCAACTTTGATTAAAATTTATACACACACATATAGAGAGAGGATAGGGATCAAATGTTAACCCTTATTTATTGTGATAATGTAACAACCCTAGAAAATTTTTATTTATTTAGTGAGTTTATTATCTGTTATTAGAAAAATATATGTGTATATTTTATATGCATGTTAATATTAAGATAAATTACAACAAGATTTATATGTGATTATGTAGACATACATATTTATATGTATGTTTTAAACGTATGCATGTTACATGCATGCACGTATACGGGTAGTTTAGATATAAATGAAGGTTTATGTGCTCGAAAATTTCACATACGTGTACATATACCCAAATTTTTACGTATACATTGACGTGACTATATTTATATATATATCAACAACTTATCAAATCAAATTAATATAACACTACCCTATAAATCTACCCTAATACCATCCTACCATATCACTCAACTAACCACCCTTACCTCTCAAATTACCAACCCAAACCCACTCAAACCCCATTAACCCTCGGTTTAAAACCCACGAAACCACCCTACCCGAAACCACCTTTCATCCCTCGGTTTAAGCTTTGGAAACCACCAACATCATCATTACAAGAATATTGTAACTTCAAGAAATCCCTTGATAACTTCCATTCACACTCAAGAGTCAAAGCCTAGGTCCCTAAGATTCCTATAGCCACCAAGATGTGGCAATCTCTCGGTTGAGAGAATGGAGAGCATGCCACCTAGCCAATTCCATGATGAATCATCTCCTCACTCTAGCCTATATAAACCGTGAGTTTTGAGCATCACAATTACCTCAACCTCCTATTTCTCTCTCGGTTCCATTCATATCCCGATCACCATCTCTCGGTTTCTTTTGCAAACTATACCATCTTCACCATCAAGCATCATCATCATCACCCTGCCTGCTTCTCTTAAACACCACCTTCACCATCACCATCGATCCTCACCTCTCTCTTCTCAACTGCACCATCATCACCACCTTTACACCTCTCGGTTACACAACAAACAAAACACCACCATCTCTCGGTTATCAACCATACAACACCATCATTAACTACCATCTTCATCTACGGCACTCAACAAGCTGTTTTCAAGATCCAGAAGAGAAGAAACATCCTCTAACACCTCATTCTAAGGTAACTAGAGCAAAAACTACATATATGTTACATCCATACATATATATATACATACATCCCGATGTATATATGTATGTATATGGATGTAATTATCAAAAACTCTCCTAAAGATCTTGATACCCTGAAACTTGGGTAACAAGGTTTCAAAATTCAGAAACCTTGTATTTTTATAAAGAAATATACATTTAAATCTTTATTTTTAACTTAAAATCAAGAAAAATCAAATAAACACTTATTGAAAGCAATTGTGGGAATAAACATGAAAAATACTTGTTCTTATATTGAAATAATAAACTGGAGATGTTGGTATAATTTTGATAAACCAATTAATTTATACAAATTATTTTATAAGAAAATAGGTGAAAAAGCCCAAAATATAAATAAATCCGATAAAATTATGATAAATTCTCAGAATGATTATTTTAAGGTATAATGGCTTCTGGAAATTTTTCAGAATTTTATACCTTATTATATTTAAATACGAATTTTTGTATGATCTATAATAAATAATTGGCAATAAATACTTAAAAGACATGATAAAATCATGGATGAAATAATAACACATCTAGGACAGAATATATAAATTTCATGAATTATGGAATAATATAACTATTTTTATTGAATATTATGATTATCAAAGAAATTACAGAAGCTATTATAGTATGACTTAGACTATGAAATTAATGTGTGTTGTTTAATTATATGAAATAAGTATTCTGTAAAAATATTGGAATTTTTCATAAATAGAATCTATTTTTAACTGTTTATTTAAACTTTATAAAATTCACAGAAATTAATCTGTTAATAGTTAAATTCTATAAAAATTATAGGTTATTATTGGACTGTTGGACAAACATATACGGACTTATGAGGACTGATGGACAATCTTGGACATTTGTTATGAATATTGGACTATTTAGGAGAAATGATGGAAATTATTCTAAGAACTTTGGGACTGTGATTTAATTTTATATTATTCTATATATTATTTGAAGTTGTATGTAAAAATATGGGAATTTATTTACTGCAGTAACTAATTTTTGTGGATTTTTGTGATTTTGTAGATTTTATAACAAATAATGTGTTGAGAATTAAATTCTACAAAAATTACAAAGTATTCTAGAAATATTGGACTAATTTCTGTAAGAAATTGGTGGTTTTTAGAAAAACCAAGCTATATTTGAGTTATTTTTGTAATTTACAAGGTAAATTACATTATTTCAAGAAACAGTTAAAAAAAGGGGTAATTTTGGAGGCCCGAAGATGTTTCTACCTTTACAGTCAATGAAAACTAGAAAAAGATTTGTGTATATTCTAACACTGTGAACTATTTATTTAGGTTCAAGTGAA
The DNA here is from genome assembly GCA_024085815.1 of Flaveria linearis. Taxonomy (NCBI): domain Eukaryota; kingdom Viridiplantae; phylum Streptophyta; class Magnoliopsida; order Asterales; family Asteraceae; genus Flaveria; species Flaveria linearis. The sequence goes on from CM044010.1 coordinate 15,754,387, forward strand.
GAAATACGGTGAGTTCATAGCCCCATTTTCCAACCGTTTTGGTATTCAGTAAACGTTTTGGGGGAAAAAGCATACAAATTGTGGTTGATGTATTATTTTACTTGAGTTAACTTACTGTCATTTGTGGTACAACCATTAGTTCGAATGAGGAACCGTCTGGTAATGTTAGTAGCGCTACTTAGGGAATTAGTATCAACCGGATGAGGGTTGTTACTATTTTCCTGTATCTAACCGGAATGAGGGTTAAGATACAATATTACTTGATTTTGTGAATTATTTCGTGACAGTATGATTATGTTGTGCAGGTTTGGTTGTAGCAAATACATCAACATAAATAACTTTCGTTATATAAACCTATGAAACTCACCAACATTTTTGTTGACTGTGTTATGTATGCTTTTTCAGGAAATCATGAGTAATACATTTGATTTCAGTTTCGATGTTCATAATGGATGGGGCGAGGTAGTAGGCAAAGTCTGTGTGACGCTGACAGTCAATATTGTTGACTTCAGCGTATATGTCGATGCTCACTTTCACCGTCTGTGAAAAGACATGCTTAGAATAAAGTAGTTGTAATTGTTACATCAAATTTTGAATTACTATGTAAGATGATGTAACCCGAATATTATTAAATAAAGAAGCATGTCTAGTTTGATGTTTTAGTGAATAATATTTTCTTTTATTATTCTGTTATAATTGATGTACTCTGATAAAAACAAGTCACACCCGAACATCGTTTCACGCTTCCGCCGGGATGTGACAGGTTGGTATCAGAGCCATTGGTTATAGAGAATTAGTTATTTTAAGTAAATAACTAGACTATAGCCATAAGCTCAGATTAATTGATATTATTTGGATTATGTGACAATTATGTGATATTCTGTGATTATGATTTTGTGTTATAATATGTGACTAACTAATTAAGAGTTATTGTAAGGACAGTTGAGCAGAATGAATTCAGATAACTATCTTCATGAAACTAGTCCTGTCAAGTACTCTGACTTTGAAGAAATAACACCTGAACCAGAACCTCAGTTAGTTAAGGAGACTCCTCAACTAGAAGTAAAACCAAAATTTTACATCCGACGTTCCCCAGTACAGGTAGGAGGATATACTATCAAGACTCCCAGAAAGAAAATACGACGTGGAGACAAGGTTGTAATTAAACAACTGAAGATGTGGAGATACAACAATATCAATCTGATATTCCTGGAGACAAGGATGAGATGATTAAGCAGCAAGGGTTAGATCAAGCAAAGACAACTAAGCAGACCCTTAAGAAACTCAAGAAAATCCAACTAGGAATCTGGAAGATCCAGAGAGACATTAAGAAGCTTAAGACCCCTAAAAAGAGTATCTTTGCACGGATGTGGAAATGGATTCGCAAGAATTAGAGACTTGTAATCTAACCTAGAATAAAGAGTACAATAAGAACTTAAAAGATATATGTATTTCTGTGACTAATTATTTTGTCTGATTATATGAAAATGATTTTGTGTTAAGTTATTTTGTTAACATACTGACATGATGAATTCCCTATAGTAAATCATGCCGCCGAAAAGAAACAACGAACCTGTTAGAAGAACAGCTCGTGTGGGACGGCCTAGAACCCGACTTGGGGAAGAAACACCTGCAAACCCCAACACCAATGAGAACGATAGGATTTCTCAAATGATAGCTCAACAGCTAGAAGCAACCTTACCAACCCTAATAAATCAGCTTCAGCAGAACCTAAATATAGGAAACACCTCCCAGCAACAGGAAGCACCTGAAAATATCAACCTTGGAGAACGCCAGGAATTAGAAATCCCAGTAGAAATTCCCAGGGGATGCTCTTACAAAACCTTCATGTCTTGTAAACCTAGGGATTTTGATGGGAAAGGAGGAGCTGTACAAGCTTTGAGATGGCTGGATGATATAGAAGGAGTGTTAGAAATCAGCAACTGTGCTGAAGATTTCAAGACTTTATTTGCCTCACACTCACTGAAAGGGGAAGCTCAATCCTGGTGGAAGATGGATAAGCCTCAGTGTAACATCTGTCAAAAGTATCATACAGGAAACTGTATGGCTGTGATTTGTTACAACTGCAAGAAGAAAGGCCATGTCGTCCGAAACTGCAAAAGTCCTGCCAACCCCAAAACCGTCTGTTTTCAGTGTGGCAGTGAGAATCATTTTTGCAATGAGTGTCCACAACGCAAGGGTAAAGCTCCTATGAACCAAAATAATCCTCGTGGAAGGGCATACGTGATACAAGCTGGTGAGACTCAGCACGAACCAGAAACAGTAACGGGTACGTTCCTTATCAATAATCATTACGCCAAAATATTATTTGATACAGGAGCAACTCGTAGTTTCGTCTCACAGACTTTTAGACCATCACTTGGTGTGATATCTGAGAAATTAAGTAATAAGTATTTGATAGAACTAGCTGATGGTAAAGTAATAGAGGTTGATGAAATCATCCCTAACTGCATTCTAAATCTTGATGATAATTATTTTGATATAGATCTAATTCCTATTAAATTAGGGGGATTTGATGTTGTGATTGGAATGGATTGGTTAAGCAAAAATCATGCTGAAATTATTTGTGATAAGAAAATGGTGAAATTTCCTTTGGTTAAGGAAAATAAAACCTTAAGCATATATGGTGATAAGTCCAATGAGATGATAAAAATTATCTCCTGTGAAAAAGCTCGTAAATGTTTAAGTAAGAAATGTTTAGCTTTTCTGGCTCATGTAATTGATACAAAATTGGATAAGGAAAAACTGGAAAATGTTACTGTTATAAAAGAATATCCTGATGTTTTTCCTAATGAATTACCTGGATTACCACCACCCCGACAGGTAGAATTTAAAATAGAATTAATGCCAGGAACAGCCCCTATTGCTAAAGCCCCTTATCGTTTAGCACCAACTGAAATGAAAGAACTGATGAGTCAACTACAGGAATTATTAGATAAAGGATTTATACGTCCAAGTGTGTCACCTTGGGGAGCACCAGTTCTATTTGTTAAAAAGAAAGATGGAACATTTAGGATGTGTATTGATTACAGGGAATTAAACAAGGTTACTATAAAGAATAGATACCCTCTCCCTAGAATTGATGATTTATTTGATCAGTTACAAGGATCTAGCTATTTCTCCAAAATAGATCTAAGATCTGGATATCACCAATTAAGAGTTCAAGAGGAGGACATACCAAAGACTGCTTTCAGAACCAGGTATGGACATTATGAATTTCTTGTAATGCCATTTGGTTTAACTAATGCCCCGGCAGTATTTATGGACTTAATGAATAGAGTATGTAAACCCTATTTAGATAAGTTTGTAATAGTATTTATAGATGATATCCTAATATATTCCAAGAATAGGGAAGATCACGAGCAACATCTAAGGTTAACTTTGGAATTACTACGAAAGGAAAAGTTATACGCAAAATTTTCAAAATGTGAATTTTGGAAAAGGGAAATGCAATTCCTAGGACACGTAGTTAACCAAAATGGAATCCAAGTTGACCCAGCTAAAATAGAAGCAATTAAAAAATGGGAAGTTCCAAAAACCCCAACAGAAATACGGCAATTCTTAGGTTTAGCAGGTTATTACAGAAGGTTTATAGAAAACTTCTCAAGAATAGCTCAACCTTTGACAGAATTGACTCAGAAAGACAAAAAGTATGTATGGGGAGAAAAACAGGAAGAAGCTTTTGAACTTCTCAAAAGAAAGTTATGTAGGGCACCTATACTAACTCTACCAGAAGGAACGGATAATTTTGTTGTATATTGTGATGCATCTAGGCAAGGTTTTGGATGTGTCTTAATGCAAAAAGATAAAGTAATCGCATATGCGTCTAGACAGCTTAGAGGTAGTGAAAAGAATTATACTACCCACGATCTAGAATTAGGAGCTGTAATATTTGCATTAAAGATTTGGAGACATTATCTGTACGGAACCGAATGCACTGTCTATACAGACCATAAAAGTCTACAACACATCTTTGATCAAAAGATGTTGAATATGAGACAAAGAAGATGGGTAGAATTATTAAGTGATTATGATTGTGAAATAAGTATCACCCTGGTAAAGCAAATGTAGTTGCTGATGCGTTAAGCAGAAAAGAAAGAAACAAACCTCTTCGGGTACGTGCTATGCAAATGGAACTACAGTCAGATTTATTAAGACAGATTCGGGAAACTCAACAAGAAGACATGTCAAAGCTGAAAGGACAATTAAAAGAATTGGAAGAAGGAAAAGATGGAATTCTAAGGTTTAAAAACAGGATTTGGATACCAGACAAGGAAATGATTAGAACAGCAATTCTACAAGAAGCTCATAAAACAAGATATTCTGTACACCCAGGAAATAACAAAATGTACAAGGATCTGAAACATCAATACTGGTGGCCAGGAATGAAAAGATCAGTTGGAAAGTTTGTAGAAGAATGTGACGTTTGCTCAAGAATAAAAGCAGAACACCAAAGACCTTCAGGACATCTGCAACAACCAGAAATTCCAGAATGGAAGTGGGATCAAATTACAATGGACTTTATAACCAAATTACCAAGAACCAGGAATGGTTATGATACAATATGGGTTATAGTGGATAGATTGACCAAATCAGCTCACTTTTTACCCATACGTGAAGATTATAAGATTGAAAGACTGGCAAGAATTTATATAAAAGAAGTTGTATCCAGACATGGAATTCCCCTATCCATCATATCAGATAGAGACAGTAGGTTTACCTCTAGGTTTTGGCAAACCCTACAAAAGGCTTTAGGAACCCAAGTAAACCTCAGTACTGCATATCACCCACAGACAGATGGGCAAAGTGAAAGAACTATACAAACTTGGAAGATATGTTAAGAGCTTGTGCTATAGACTTTGGTGGAAATTGGGATAGCCACTTACCTTTAATAGAATTTTCATACAACAATAGTTACCACACCAGCATAGGAATAGCCCCATTTGAAGCTCTTTATGGGAGGAAGTGTAGATCACCATTATGTTGGAATGAAATAGGAGAAAAGCAACTCACAGGTCCTGAATTAATCCAGGAAACTACAGATAAAATTTCCGACATTAGGAATAGACTAAAAGCAGCACGTGATCGACAAAAGAGCTATGCAGATAAGAGAAGAAGACCTTTGGAATTTCAAGTAGGTGACAAGGTTTACCTGAAGATATCACCATCTAAAGGAATCTTTCGATTTGGAAAACCCAGTAAGCTAAATCCTAGATATATTGGTCCATTTAAAATTACTGACAGAATTGGTCCTGTGGCATATAGGTTGGAATTACCACAAGAGTTAAGTGAAGTTCATAACACTTTCCATGTGTCTAACCTCAAGAAATGCTTAACTAATGAAACCTTGGTTGTGCCAATACAAGAAATACAAGTTGATAAGAAACTGCATTTCGTAGAAGAACCGATAGCTATTGTAGGTAAAGAAATAAAGAAGTTAAGGCGAAGAAACATTCCTATAGTCAAAGTCAAATGGAATGCAAAAAGTGGACCAGAATATACCTGGGAAAGAGAAGATGAAATCAAAAACAAGTACCCTCACCTATTTGGAGGTAATATTTAGTTAAATTTTTGAAAACATACTCCACAGAATTTCGGGACGAAATTCATTTAACGGGGGGAGAATGTAACAACCCTAGAAAATTTTTATTTATTTAGTGAGTTTATTATCTGTTATTAGAAAAATATATGTGTATATTTTATATGCATGTTAATATTAAGATAAATTACAACAAGATTTATATGTGATTATGTAGACATACATATTTATATGTATGTTTTAAACGTATGCATGTTACATGCATGCACGTATACGGGTAGTTTAGATATAAATGAAGGTTTATGTGCTCGAAAATTTCACATACGTGTACATATACCCAAATTTTACGTATACATTGACGTGACTATATTATATATATATATCAACAACTTATCAAATCAAATTAATATAACACTACCCTATAAATCTACCCTAATACCATCCTACCATATCACTCAACTAACCACCCTTACCTCTCAAATTACCAACCCAAACCCACTCAAACCCCATTAACCCTCGGTTTAAACCCACGAAACCACCCTACCCGAAACCACCTTTCATCCCTCGGTTTAAGCTTTGGAAACCACCAACATCATCATTACAAGAATATTGTAACTTCAAGAAATCCCTTGATAACTTCCATTCACACTCAAGAGTCAAAGCCTAGGTCCCTAAGATTCCTATAGCCACCAAGATGTGGCAATCTCTCGGTTGAGAGAATGGAGAGCATGCCACCTAGCCAATTCCATGATGAATCATCTCCTCACTCTAGCCTATATAAACCGTGAGTTTTGAGCATCACAATTACCTCAACCTCCTATTTCTCTCTCGGTTCCATTCATATCCCGATCACCATCTCTCGGTTTCTTTTGCAAACTATACCATCTTCACCATCAAGCATCATCATCATCACCCTGCCTGCTTCTCTTAAACACCACCTTCACCATCACCATCGATCCTCACCTCTCTCTTCTCAACTGCACCATCATCACCACCTTTACACCTCTCGGTTACACAACAAACAAAACACCACCATCTCTCGGTTATCAACCATACAACACCATCATTAACTACCATCTTCATCTACGGCACTCAACAAGCTGTTTTCAAGATCCAGAAGAGAAGAAACATCCTCTAACACCTCATTCTAAGGTAACTAGAGCAAAAACTACATATATGTTACATCCATACATATATATATACATACATCCCGATGTATATATGTATGTATATGGATGTAATTATCAAAAACTCTCCTAAAGATCTTGATACCCTGAAACTTGGGTAACAAGGTTTCAAAATTCAGAAACCTTGTATTTTTATAAAGAAATATACATTTAAATCTTTATTTTTAACTTAAAATCAAGAAAAATCAAATAAACACTTATTGAAAGCAATTGTGGGAATAAACATGAAAAATACTTGTTCTTATATTGAAATAATAAACTGGAGATGTTGGTATAATTTTGATAAACCAATTAATTTATACAAATTATTTTATAAGAAAATAGGTGAAAAAGCCCAAAAATATAAATAAATCCGATAAAATTATGATAAATTCTCAGAATGATTATTTTAAGGTATAATGGCTTCTGGAAATTTTTCAGAATTTTATACCTTATTATAATTTAAATACGAATTTTTGTATGATCTATAATAAATAATTGGCAATAAATACTTAAAAGACATGATAAAATCATGGATGAAATAATAACACATCTAGGACAGAATATATAAATTTCATGAATTATGGAATAATATAACTATTTTTATTGAATATTATGATTATCAAAGAAATTACAGAAGCTATTATAGTATGACTTAGACTATGAAATTAATATGTGTTGTTTAATTATATGAAATAAGTATTCTGTAAAAATATTGGAATTTTTCATAAATAGAATCTATTTTAACTGTTTATTTAAACTTTATAAAATTCACAGAAATTAATCTGTTAATAGTTAAATTCTATAAAAATTATATGTTATTATTGGACTGTTGGACAAACATATACGGACTTATGAGGACTGATGGACAATCTTGGACATTTGTTATGAATATTGGACTATTTAGGAGAAATGATGGAAATTATTCTAAACTTTGGGACTGTGATTTAATTTTATATTATTCTATATATTATTTGAAGTTGTATTAAAAATATGGGAATTTATTTACTGCAGTAACTAATTTTTGAGGATTTTTGTGATTTTGTAGATTTTATAACAAATAATGTGTTGAGAATTAAATTCTACAAAAATTACAAAGTATTCTAGAAATATTGGACTAATTTCTGTAAGAAATTGGTGGTTTTTAGAAAAACCAAGCTATATTTGAGTTATTTTTGTAATTTACAAGGTAAATTACATTATTTCAAGAAACAGTTAAAAAAAGGGGTAATTTTGGAGGCCCGAAGATGTTTCTACCTTTACAGTCAATGAAAACTAGAAAAAGATTTGTGGTATATTCTAACACTGTGAACTATTTATTTAGGTTCAAGTGAAGAAATACGGTGAGTTCATAGCCCCATTTTCCAACCGTTTTGGTATTCAGTAAACGTTTTGGGGGAAAAAGCATACAAATTGTGGTTGATGTATTATTTACTTGAGTTAACTTACTGTCATTTGTGGTACAACCATTAGTTCGAATGAGGAACCGTCTGGTAATGTTAGTAGCGCTACTTAGGGAATTAGTATCAACCGGATGAGGGTTGTTACTATTTTCCTGTATCTAACCGGAATGAGGGTTAAGATACAATATTACTTGATTTTGTGAATTATTTCGTGACAGTATGATTATGTTGTGCAGGTTTGGTTGTAGCAAATACATCAACATAAATAACTTTCGTTATATAAACCTATGAAACTCACCAACATTTTTGTTGACTGTGTTATGTATGCTTTTTCAGGAAATCATGAGTAATACATTTGATTTCAGTTTCGATGTTCATAATGGATGGGGCGAGGTAGTAGGCAAAGTCTGTGTGACGCTGACAGTCAATATTGTTGACTTCAGCGTATATGTCGATGCTCACTTTCACCGTCTGTGAAAAGACATGCTTAGAATAAAGTAGTTGTAATTGTTACATCAAATTTTGAATTACTATGTAAGATGATGTAACCCGAATATTATTAAATAAAGAAGCATGTCTAGTTTGATGTTTTAGTGAATAATATTTTCTTTTATTATTCTGTTATAATTGATGTACTCTGATAAAAACAAGTCACACCCGAACATCGTTTCACGCTTCCGCCGGGATGTGACAGATAATCCATTAACCCACTATTGGTCCACAACAAGTCGCGTCACCAAGTTACAGTGGTAAAACTAGTGGTTCAAAACGAACGTTAAAAAAATTAAAAAAATATAGTAAAACTATACTCAAATCAAAGATATTAAAATGATCTATTTAATGATGTAATTTGTTTAAAAAATAACATTATACAAAAAAGTTAAAAAGATTTTAAAAAAGGGGTGGAACTTTTTTAAAATTTGAGGTAAAATTTGAAAATTGAGGAAAAATCACTACATCAGTGGTGTAACGCGGTGTAAAAGTTAGTTACACTGGTGTAAGTGTTCGTTAAATTAGAGTTAAAGGGTTATCGTAATAAACAAAGGTTAACTGTGACAACCGGCAATTTCAGGTCAATACCCGGTCTTGGCTTGGTTATAATTACACCTATAATACTTGACTTTAAACTGAATTCCAATTATTGAAGTTATTTTATGCATTACAAAATTTCATGCATAACATTTCATGCATCGGTTATTCGGCGTAATTACCATTTTTACACGCGATACAACCGGCACACACACGAACGTTGGTGATAATTAATATATGTGTACTAATAAATACTTTAAAGTGTTTTAAAATATTTTATATTTTAGTATTTCAAAGTATATTAAATTCCAAATTAAGTACATTGGAAAGAGATTAAATTTATAAATAAACATAATCGCGTAAATTGATATTTTACGCGAAACGAATCATTTTAACGCAACCACTAACTACATGATGCATCATTAACACACCACCAATATTAATTATATGATATTATATAAGTTCTTGTAGTATTTTAATGTATTTTAAAAAGTGGAAAGTAAAAATATAAAATATATAAAAATACAAATAGTGCAACAAATACTACCTAAATACCCAATACTATACAAAAATTGAAAATTCATCCCTTTCCCATGCATCTGGTTGTCCAAGCCACCATCACATCACTCTCCCACCTCCTTCCCAATAAAGCTCACAAGACTTGCAAGATTTGACAAAACACAACTTGTCATTTTCATGAAGCTTCTCTTTTGATGTGTTAAAGCAACATGTCTACCTTACCACTCTTGGAACACCCATTTCCCCATCCTTTTACCATGAATAGGAGCCCATGCTCCAAGAATTTTTACACTTGAAGAGGATTGAGTGCTATAAAGGACATGCACCCTTCACTTCAACTACACCAACACATCACACTCATCTTCTCTCTTCCTCCCCTTCAAATTTCATCCAATACCCCATCACCACCACTCCATTTCATTTTCAACTCATTTTCTACAAATCTTGGGTGATTCAAGTGCCTTGGTTAAAGATCGAGTGATTTTTGAAGCTTCCAAGCATCCTACAACATCTTCTCCACTTTTTCTTGTTTGGTTCTTAGTTTAAAGGATCAAGTCTTCTTTTCTTTTCATTTCAACACTACCATCTCTTTCTACTTGCTTGTTTAAGGTTATCAACTTGTTTCTAATCTTCTATACATCACCATGATGTGTTCATGTTCACTAACTCATCCAAAAGTGCTCTAGCAAAGTTTAAAAAGTAACAAAACATGTAAGATATTTTCTGGCAGATTCATGTTATGTGTTTTCGACACCATAACTCGACCTAAACATGGTCAAATGAACCATTTCTTGAGCCTAAAATTAACTTTAGGATGTCTAGTTTTAACTCATCTAACCTTGAAATTTTAGATGAGTATAACCTATCTAAAACGTACAAACAATTTAAAGTGTTGAGCCCGAATTTTTGGCAGAATAGATAGGGCAGAAAGAATGAGGCATAAGCTAAGCTTCAAGTAATCAAATGGAGATTTTCCTTCTGTGATAACTTAGCTTAAGGTGTTAGGTTTAAAAGTAATATAGGCTCTAATTGTTAATGTAGGGTTTGACCACTCAAAAAGGCGAATTCCATAGACATGTACAGAAAAATGCTGCACTGACATCTGTTGCTTCATGAACCATTTCGAGGCACTTAAACTTAGTTACATGTTACAAGATATACCTTTTGGAATCCTAAGACATAGATCTAGATGTGATAAAAGTATCAGATTTTATAAAAATTCTTTGTACCATGAAAAGAGGATGACAACCAGACCCAAAAAATCCCCTTGATTCTATCAAATGCCTATATTTAGATAAAGTAAACTTTTAGAGATCTTTGGTAAAAAGGAAACCCATACACATGCAAAGTATAATATCATTATACTTAATATAAAACACATTCAATACATTATGTACTTATAGGAAGAGAAATATGAAGACAAGAATCTAAATAAAACATTTACGACTCGACGTGTCTAACTAGTCAAGTGACATTTTCAAAACTAACTTTGTGGATGAGTTATGCATGACCATCTAGGGTTAGTAATCAAGACCTCATGAGTATATTGTGATTTGTATAGGAGAGACCGAACATACGTACAGACTAGTGCTAGTATTCACGCGTGCATTACAGGTTAGTTTCACGGCCCCATTTTACTTATTTTTCTTTTGGGGGAGATTACATGCAAATTACTAATTTTCTTGGGCACATTTACTTGTCAATGATTTCACATGTTATATAAGTTATTTACTTACCGTATGAAGTCCCCTGTTATCGAACCATTAATTTATTTCCCAAAGCGAGGTAATTATGGATAGTACTATTGGGTTTGACTACCCCCACCCGGGTTAATTACCCTAACCTTGACTGGAGGTCTAAACGGGTGCATTATTAGCCTGTTCACACCCATGCTCATGGTAGGCATGGGTAGGGGCAATTTATTACAGTTACAGTCTAGCTTCGATTGCGGTGCTTATATAATTTGTAGCATTGTATGTACAACAATCAAATCATAGAAAGTATTGTGCTCCTTTACGCTATTTATTATTACTTAAAACCTGTGAACTCACCAATATTATGTTGATATTTTCATGCATGTTTTCTCAGGTAATTGATAGATGCACCAAGTTAAGCTAGCATGGATCATCTCATGTTTAGGGCCATTCATGCTGTTTGGGATATTCATTTTCGTATTTGTCATGTTTTGAAAACAATTTACCTTATTACTATTGCTTCCACAAATTTAACTCTGAAATAATGATGTATCTTAAACTTATCTGAGACGTATGTTTTACAAAACCATGTAGTGGTCGATCGGTGACTATGAAACCATGACGTTCGCACCCCGCGGGAAACCGCCGTGGTTTGGGGGTGTGACAGATTGGTATCAGAGCTATTGGTTATAGGGAATTAGGTTGCATTTAGTGGGCCTAGACTATAACCGTAGATCATTGCATCATTTTAGCACTTTATACATTCATGTAACTGATGTTAAATGTACTTGTGTGTTGCCTAGTCATAGAAATGTCTTTCATATTAAAATCCATCTTCATTTCCGACTCTGATGATAAGTATCAGTCCACAACACTAGCGTAATTCATAGGTTCTACACCTGCCCCCTGATCTCTACTCTTGATGACTTGATTCAACCGACTTGTCCTATCGAGGAAGAGACCTCTGCTCCTACATCTGACCCTGTCGCTACTCCTACTACGAACCCCATTCCTAACACCACTAAGGCCATACCCATGAACCGATACGTATTGGTGGATGCATGCACCCTGGATTCATGATAGTCTCCCACAGGAGCTCATTCCAGGATTCATACGCATCATTGGACCAATGATGCCTATGGCCATTCCGGTGACCGAGTCACACATTTTTATCAAGCCACCACTTGAACCTAGCCATATAGCCACCAATGCCCAGCTAGATGACCCAGACCCCGAGCCAGTCGATTCCCTCCCCAAGCCTACTGATTTCACCCCTTAGCCAGCTGACACTGAGGTAGTCTACCTTGATTCTGAGACTACTGGTTCTATATTACAAACGGCTGACACTGACCTAGTGGATTCCGATCCGGAGCCTACTGAGTCCATTCCTCGTTCTATCAACTCTATTCTGTAGCCGGTCGTCCCTATTCCCCAGCCTACTGATTTAGCCTCCCAGCCTACTGACCCTACTCCTTGGATTCCTGACACTGATCCTTATGATCTAACTTCTGAGCTTGCTAACCCCACCCCTGTGGCCACTATTCCCGAGCTAGTGGCTGCAGATATCCACCATCGCATCATTCCGGCACTATCACCACCTTCATTGCAACCCTACTAGACTCACCTTATGGATGTGCTTCATTTGCACACACCTAAGAAGTGAGTTCGTATCCTGATTTCTATTTTCTTCTATACGGGTGTCGATAGGAGTTTTATTACTACCGGTTTTAGTCATTACATAGAATTACACCAACATATTTAGCTTGTAAGTATACAATAGGTTTAACTGATGGTAAATTAATCAAAACAAATAAGATAATACAATGATGCACTTTGAATTTGGCAGATCACTCGTTCAATATAGATTTATTACTCGTAACTCTTAGGAGTTTTGACATCATTATTGGCATAGATTGATTGTCGAAAAGTCAAGCGAAAATTGTTTGTTGTGATAAGATTGCTCGCATTCCACTTCCAAATATAAAGACAAATATCGATTCAAGGAGAAAGGCGTGGCACCATGCTAAGGGTCATTACGTATTTAAATCCCGAAAGTACTTACGAAAAGGCTATCATGAAATATTAGCACACGTGGTAGAGAAGCAAGCGGATGAGAAAAGAATCGAGGAGATACCTATCGTGCGAGAGTACCTGGAAGTCTTTCCCGAGGACTTGCCCGGACTTCCACCCTAAAGACAAGTCGAACTTCGAATTGACTTGGTACCTGGAGCTGCTGCAGTAGCACGATCACCATACTGACTAGCACCATCAGAGATGCAGGAGTTGTCAACTTAATTGCAAGAATTGTTAGATAAAGGATTCATAAGGCCGACTTTCTCACCCTGGGGAGCTCCGGTCTTGCTTGTCAAGAAGAATGATGGATCGTTCCAAATATGCATTAACTACCTAGAATTAAACAAACTCACTATCAAGAATCGGTATCCACTTCCATGAATTGATGACTCATTCAATCAACTTCAAGGTTCTAGCTATTACTCGAAGATTGATTTACGTTCGGGATATCATCAATTATGAATCCAAGAGGAGGATGTCCCTAAGATCGCACTTCGAACTCGTTATGGCCACTGTGAGTTCATGGTCATGCCATTTGGGTTAACCAATGCACCAGTTTTATTCATGGATCTCATGAATAGAGTGTGCAAACCCTAGTTGGATAAATTCATGATCGTTTTTATCAATGACATCTTAATATAGTCACGAAGGATGAGCACGAACAACATTTACGGTTAATCTTGGAACTACTCAAGAACAAGAAATTATATGCAAAATTCTCAAAATGCGACTTCTAGATCCGAGAAGTGCAATTTCTCGAGCATGTGGTTAACGAGAAGGGAATACATGTTGACCCATCCAAGATAGAGGTCATTAAAAACTGGGAAGCACCTAAGACTCTGACTGAGGTGTGATAATTCCTAGGTTTAGCAGGTTATTACTGACGCTTTATCAAAAATTTCTCCTAAATAGACCAAACACTGACAACCCTGACTCAGAAAGACAAGAAATTGATTGGGGTGATAAGCAGGAAGCAGCGTTTCAATTGTTAAAGCAGAAACTGTGTTGCGTGCCAATTTTGTCTCTACCTGAGGGAAACGATGGTTTTGTGGTGTACTGCGATGTATCACGACAAGGACTTGGCTGTGTCCTGATGCAACATGACAAAGTTATTGCTTACGCATCACGACAATTAAAAGTGCATGAGAAAAACTACACCACTCACGACCTTGAATTAGGAGCTGTTGTTTTTGCACTAAAGATTTGGCAACACTACCTGTATGGTACCAAGTGTACTATATACACCGATCACAAAAGCCTTCAGCACATCTTCGATCAGAAGGAACTAAACATGAGACAACGTGGGTGGGTTGAGTTACTAAATGATTATGACTGTGAGATTCGTTATCATCCTGGGAAAGCAAATGTTGTAGCAGACGCTTTGAGCAGGAAAGAACGAACCAAAACTTTACGAGTGCGAGCGTTGGGAATGACGATTCATACGAGTCTAACTGCTCAAATTCGTGATGCTCAGTCTGAAGCACTAAAGGAACAACATTTGAAGAAAGAATTCCTTCACGGCATGGATAAACAATTTGAGATCAAGTCGGGTGGAACTCGCTACTTTGTGAATCGAATTTGGGTACCAAATTTTGGAAACTTAAGGGATCTTGTGATGAATGAGGCACACAAATCCAGATACTCCATCCATCCGGGCTCTGATAAGATGTATCAGGACCTGAAGGAGCTATACTGGTGGCCTAACATGAAAGCTGACATTGCCACCTATGTTAGCAGGTGCCTCACGTGTTCAAAGGTTAAGGGGGAGTATCAGAAGCCATCCGGATTACTACACCAAACGGAGATTCCACAATGGAAATGGGAGCAGATTTTCATGGATTTCATCACAAAACTACCCAAGACATCCACCGATTATGATACGGTTTGGGTAATTATGGATCGACTGAGAAAGTCTACTCACTTCCTACCAATTAAAGAAACTGATAAAATGGAAAGGTTGATGAGGGTTTATGTCAAGGAGGTTGTTTCGAGACATGGAGTACCGATCTCCATTATCTCTGATCGAGACAGTCGATTTACCTTGAGATTTTGGCAATCATTACAAAAGGCCTTGGGTACACGGTTGGATATGAGTACCGCATACCACCCTCAAACAAATGGTCTGAGCGAACGGATCATTCAGACATTAGAAGACATGCTTAGGGCTTGTGTGATAGACTTTGGAAACTGTTGGGATACTTATCTACCCATAGCTGAGTTTTCTTACAATAATAGTTATCACACCAGTATCAAAGCTGCACCGTTTGAAGCACTATACGGAAGGAAGTGTCGATCATCACTGTCTTGGACAGAGGTTGGCGATAGTCAACTCACTGGCCCCGAGATCATACGCGAGACCATGGAAAAGATCGCTCAGATTCAGGACCGACTCAAAGCCTCGCGCGACCGTCAGAAAAGCTACGCTAACGTGAGACGTAAACCATTGGAATTCCAAGTGGGAGATAAGGTTCTACTTAAAGTCTCACTATGGAAAGGATTCATTCATTTTAGCAAACGTGGTAAACTAAACCCTAGATACATTGGACCATTTGAAATCCTAGCCAGGATTGGTCCTGTAGCTTATAAGCTAAAACTTCCTCAAGAACTTAGTAGTGTTCATGACACTTTCCATATGTCAAATCTGAAGAAGTGCCTGTCAGATGAAACTCTGGTTATACCACTCGATGAGGTTCAGATTGATGAACAACTACATTTTATTGAGAAGCCCATGGAGATCCTAGATCGAGGGGTAAAGAAGATGAAACAAAGCCGCATTCCTATAGTGAAGGTCCGATGGAATTCCAGAAGAGGACCCGAATTTACTTGGGAACGTGAAGATAGAATGAAGCTCTACTACCCTTACTTGTTTGAAACCCTGGCATCTGCAGACAACCCTAACTGAGTTTCAGGACGAAATTCTTTTTAACATGGGGAGTATGTGATAACCGGTAATTTCAGGTCAATACCCGGTCTTGGCATGGTTATAATTACACCTATAATACTTGACTTTCAACTTAATTCCAATTATTGAAGTCATTTCATGCATTACAAAATTTCATGCATCGGTTATTCGGCGTAATTACCATTTTTACACGCGATACAACCGGCACACACGAACGTTGGTGATAATTAATATATGTGTACTAATAAATACTTTAAAGTGTTTTAAAATATTTTATATTTTAGTATTTCAAAGTATATTAAATTCCAAATTAAGTACATTGGAAAGAGCTTAAATTTATAAATAAACATTATCGCGTAAATTGAAATTTTACGCGGAACGAATCATTTTAACGCAACCACTAACTACATGATGCATCATTAAAATACCACCAATATTAATTATATGATATTATACAAGTTCTTGTAGTATTTTAATGTATTTTAAAAAGTGGAAAGTAAAAATATAAAATATATAAAAATACTAATAGTGCAACAAATACTACCCAAATACCCAATACTATACAAAAATTGAAAATTCATCCCTTTCCCATGCATGTGGTTGTCCAAGCCACCACCACATCACTCTCCCACCTCCTTCCCAATAAAGCTCACAAGACTTGCAAGATTTGACAAAACACAACTTGCCATTTTCATGAAGCTTCTCTTTTGATGTGTTAAAGCAACATGTCTACCTTACCACTTTTGGAACACCCATTTCCCCATCATTTGACCATGAATAGGAGCCCATGCTCCAAGAATTTTACACTTGAAGAGGATTGAGTGCTATAAAGGACATGCAACCTTCACTTCAACTACACCAACACATCACACTCATCTTCTCTTTTCCTCCCCTTCAAATTTCATCCAATACCCCATCACCACCACTCCATTTCATTTTCAACTCATTTTATACAAATCTTGGGTGATTCAAGTGCATTTGATTGAAGATCGAGTGATTTTTGAAGCTTCCGAGCATCCTACAACATCTTCTCCACTTTTTTTGTTTTGTTCTTAGTTCAAAGGATCAAGTCTACTTTTCTTTGCATTTCAACACTACCATCTCTTTCTCCTTGCTTGTTTAAGGTTAGCACCTTGTTTCTAATCTTCTATACATCACCATGATGTGTTCATGTTCACTAACTCATCCAAAAGTGCTCTAGCAAAGTTTAAAAAGTAACAAAACATGTAAGATATTTTCTGACAGATTCATGTTCTATGTGTTCGACACCATAACTCGACCTAAACATGGTCAAATGAACCATTTCTTGAGCCTAACATTAACTTTAGGATGTCTAGTTTTTAACTCATCCAACCTTGAAATTTTTAGATGAGTATAACCTATCTAAAACATACAAACAAATTAAAGTGTTGAACTTGAATTTTTGGCAGAATAGATAGGGCAGAAAGAATGAGGCATAAGTTAAGTTTAAAGTAATCAAATGGAGATTTTCCTTCTGTGGTAACTTGGCTTAAGTTATTAGATTTAAAAGTAATATAGGCTCTAATTATGAATGTAGGGTTTGACCCTCAAAAAGGTGAATTCCATAGACATGTACAGAAAAATGCTGCACTGACATGTTACAAGCTATACCTTTTTGGAATCCTAAGACAGATCTAGATGTGATAAAAGTATCAGATTTTATAAAAATTCTTTGTACCATGAAAATAGGATGACAACCAGACCCAAAAATCCCCTTGATTATGTCAAATGCCTATATTTAGATAAAGTAAACTTTTGGAGATCTTTGGTAAAAAGAAAACTCATACACATGGAAAGTATAATATCATTATACTTAATATAAAACACATTCAATACATTATGTACTTATAGGAAGAGAAATATGAAGACAAGAATCTAAATAAAACATTTACGACTCGACGTGTCTAACTAGTCAAGTGACATTTAAAAACTAACTTTGTGGATGAGTTATTCATGATCATCTAAGGTTAGTAATCATGACCTCATGAGTATATTGTGATTTTGTATAGGAGATTCCTAGACCGATCATACGTACAGACTAGTGCTAGTATTCACGCGTGCATTACAGGTTAGTTTCACGGCCCCATTTTACTTATTTTCCTTTTGGGGGAGTGTCACACCCCCGCTAATAGCGGAAACACGGGAATGCGAACTAGACGGGATCGTCCTAACACATGGTATGAATAGAGTAGCAATAATAATATGATGACAGGCGTGTCACGACGATACCCGAACACAATCGGAGACTTGTGTCGTGTATAATCAATGTTCACGACAGCATAGCCATAAACATAACATAAATGATCACATAAGCATTAAAGTTAACTTGTAATGGAAATTCCCACAACCCGGGAACAAATGTTCAAAAGAATGTTAATTGTTTAGTGGACTGCAACAATGTACAAAATGTATGTTCAGTCTCAAAAATGCATCCTAGGGTCTCCACTAAAAGGCAGCACTCCTAGAACTTCAATTACCTTGATCACCTGAAAGAAATGCTCAAAACGGTCAACAATAATGTTGGTGAGCTTCGCAGGTTTAAATTGTAAACATGTAGTTGAAGCTGTATAGTATTTGCAGTGGAATACCGTGCATACAGTTATAAGCAAGCAAGATCACAAACCATGCGTTTTATACAACCAAGCCTAATGACGTACACACAGCAACTTGTCAGAATATATTCACCCAAGGCCCGTTCCTGGCCGTGTGATGGTACTCACAAGTAACCATCTGTCAAGGGTCCACCCAGCAGTACTACTAATACCTATCCGTTGTTCCAACATCGGAATTAATGGTTGTAAGATGAACCACACAGTAACATCATGTATGCATCAGATAAGTACTCACAAAACAGTATCACGTTGATTCCAAGTATGAAAATTGTATGTATATTGTACAGCATTGAAAACGTGTGAGCATACTCTTCCCCCATGTTTGTAAAAGATTGAAACAATTGTATAAGCGTAAAAAGGGGCCACGAAACTCACTGAACAGATGATAAGCACAAACGATGAAGTATCCCAAGTGTAGAACGCTATGAACAGTCAGCACCTATCGACAGTTACTGACAAGCATTAATAATGTATATGAAGCATAAGCTAATACCAATAGGTTCGGGCAGTTTCGGTTCGGTCGTGGGCAGTACACACAAGTAGAAACACACACCTCAGACCTTGTGTAGGTACAAGTATTTAAAGATAGCCGTCATTGCTATTACATTCGAGCAGTGACATTATTTTTGATGTTATCTCATCACACAAGGCACTCAAAAAGAAAATCATACATACACGCATCGTTAATCACACAACAGGACCTGACGCACGACTGACACTCCATTCACACGAGTGGACTTTCAGTCGTACGAATTAGCTACTTTCGTACAATTGAACCTTCATTCGTGTGACTAAGCCTTCAGTCATACCATGCAATACCAGTCGCACGACCCAACAGCCAACCGCGCGACTCAACGTCCCTTCGCGCGAATCAGCTTCATTCGCGCGAGTGGACCTTCTTTCGCGCGACAGGCGTCTGATGGTGCGACTCATACAAGATCGCACACACATACAGTCGCATGGCCCAGTCACGCGACAACCCCTGTCGCGTGACAACTCCAGACGCGTGACAACTCCAGACGCGTGACAACACTAATCGCGTCCACCGACAGCCGTGCGACACAACCGCGCGACTTACTCAATCGCACACTCAAGTCGCACACGCACACCCAGTCGCATGCCCCTCTCGCGCGACAATCCCATTCGCGCCGACGGGGGTCGCGACTGCAGGAAGTTGCAGGTCGGCCTTCGGCTGACCGAACACGAGTGTTACCCAACCAGAACCTCCAGAACTAATATTCTAACCTATCTAGACAAGAAGCACACTTAGAAACAAGACATGCAAGCCCACACGACCTCATGTGCTCGGATGAACCCGAGCACCCGAAAACCCTAAAACGCAGCAGTGAAATCGGGTTAAAAACGAGGTAGTGAGGTTATCTACCTGCTAGGAACGAGTATTCACGATGATACTCGAGATTTGAAGACGAAAACGCGAGAAACGGATCGGTTTTTGGTGTAGGATAGAGAGAGAATGAAGAAGATGAAGATGAAGTGGTGAAGGAGGTGGAAAAGAGTGAAAAATGGCTGGGAAGGGGTATTTATACCCAACCTAGTTTCTCAAAATTTCAAGTTTAGTCCCCGCACTTTGCCCCCGGGTTCCCAAATTTTGTTTTGGTTGAAACGTCTTAAGATAACGACAAGTCAAGCAACGATACCACACATATAAGGACAACTAAGTAAAACAATTATGGTATTCACGTGGTTGGTTCGTCAAAATGAGGAATGACTGTTAACAAGGTTAAGTAAAACACGTTAAACACGAATGACTGTCTCGATACCAACATTGAATTCTAGAGGCTTCCGACGATTGTCGGCATAGCTCTTTTGGCGATCTCTAGCTGCTTTAAGTCGGTCTTTGATTAGGAAGATCTTATCAGTGGTTTCTTGAATGATCTCTGGGCCCGTAAGCTGGCTTTCACCAACTTCAGCCCAACAAACTGGTGATCTACATTTCCGGCCATACAACGCTTCGAATGGTGCACATGCAATACTAGTATGGTAACTGTTATTGTAGGAAAACTCGATCAGCGGTAGATGAGTATCCCAACTGCCACCAAAATCGATGACACATGCCCTCAGCATGTCCTCAAGCGTTTGTATCGTTCGTTCACTTTGGCCGTCTGTCTAGGGGTGATAGGCTGTACTCATGTCTAATCGAGTGCCCATTGCTTTCTGTAACGTCTGCCAAAAACGCGAAGTAAATCGGCTATCTCGGTCGGATATGATTGACACCGGCACCCCGTGCCGTGTCACGACCTCTTTGATGTACAACCTTGCCAGTTTATCCATTTTATAGTCTTCTCGGATAGGCAGGAAGTGAGCGGATTTTGTCATTCGATCCACCACGACCCATATCGAGTCGTGCCCACTTGGCGTTCTTGGGAGTTTGGTAATAAAATCCATAGTGATGTTCTCCCATTTCCACTCGGGAATTTCAGGTTGTTGCTGATGGGGTTTTAACATGTTTATCAAAGTTCATATATGCTTTATATATGAAAAAACGCAGCGGAATATATGTTTTAAAACATGTTATCAAATTAATTGTTAAACCATTTTTAACAAACAACCCCAACCCATGGATCTTTATACAATGCATACAATAATAAAAACATAAGATAGTCAAGAATCTACAACCTTTGTAGCTTCCTAAAACCCAAAGATATAAGCTGTGAATGATGAATTCGTGACTGAGTTTCCAACCAAGAAAACCTCAAGGAGTGATACCCCAAGCTTGTACAAACACCTTGCTTTGCTAGGCTTTGAACACCAACTTGTACTCCTCTCTTCCTTGCGTGAATTTTCAGCCAAGAACCTTTCTTTGAAGCTGAAAAACCGTTTCCCTGAAGCTGAAAATTGCTTCCTTTTCTTCAAAACTTCCGTGAGTTGAAGAGGGAGAAAGAGAGAGATATGAGAGATTCTTTGTGTAGGTTAAGAGAATGTTTTATTCAAAAAAGTGATGGTCTTAATGCATGCACTTGAAAACTACAAAAAGGAGTTCCCAAGGGAATAATATGGGACGGCCAAATTGCCTCCCATGTGTCCCCACCATCTTCAATTTTTATAAAACCTTTTTATAAAACCATTCTCTTTCTTTCACCTTTATAAAATTAACCCATTTTAATTTTATAACACTTACAAATTGTCATTTGTCATTGTTTAATTAATTTAAACAATGAACAAGTAATCCCTCATGAACAAATCAACATTTAATGATGTTCATATACAAAAGTAATAATTTAGAAAATCCAATTTTCTAAATTGGTGTCACTACTTACTTGTATGATTTTATCAACAAATAAATTATCTTTCGGTGTTTGTTTGGCTTGTTATTGGGTATGACCCGACTTGGATCATATCACACTAGCCACATCAATTTAATATGTATCTTGGGCAGATCAATTCTTTCAATCTCCCACTTGCACAAGATTCATAGAAAATTGATGCAAGCAGCAAATAACGCCTAGCAACGGTTTGCTACCCCTAATGTATATGACTAAGTGCCATTCAATAACATCATCCCTTCCAAGTACCTTACTTGAATATGATTTAGGTGAATCAATCATCTATCCTTTTGTTCAGATGTCATGTTAAATCCAAGAGACACAGAATTGTCATTCTCCGATGATTTAACTTTAATAGGCCTTAGACATCTAACTCTCAACGAATAAGAGGAACAAATTCCATCTTGACTACATACGTCTCTCACAATCACCTTATATCATCCCTGAACTCAGCCTTATGTACTGCCATTTTTCAGAACAGCAAAGTACTAAGTCAAAGTACAATACTTGGTGAATATCAAGACCCAATATGTATCTCAGGTCTGAGGATACAATGATATTCGCCTTTACTCAATATCTCTTATGACTAATCATAAAGATTCCATGCAGAAATAATTGAGAGCGGGTCAGTCCAATATCTATATCCCATAGATATCAATGAACCTTGGTAGCAACCTCTTGCTCTATATTCATACCTTATGAATATCAACCAATCCAATTTCATTATAGTCATACATTCATAATTGTTCCCACAAGTATGATCGACTACGGACGTTTAGAATAACTTATTTATTCACGGATTTAAACATGCTAAAATAGAAGAACAAATGATAATAATTATCATATAATTAAGTCAAATAACATAAGTTCTAATATCTAAATACAAAATACAACATCAAACCCAGTCACTTGAATATCTAAGTCCCATGGCACAAGCATGGCCTTCATGCTTTGCCCTTTCAAGGAGCTTTGTGAGTGGATCCGCAATGTTTTTATCAGTGTGGACTTTGCGAATACATATCTTTCCTTTTTCAACTTCATCCCTTATGTAGTTGAATCTCTGTTCAATGTGCCGAGTCTTTTGATGAGCACGAGGTTCCTTGATTTGAGCAATCGCACCCTCGTTGTCACAAAAGATCTCTAGGGGATCCTGAATGGAGGGGACTACCCCTAGATCGGCTATGAATTTCTTCAGCCATGCAGCTTCCTGTGCTGCCATTGAAGCGGCGACGTATTCAGACTCTGTAGTGGACAACGCTACGACTTCTTGCTTTGAGCTTTTCCAAGAAACAGCTCCGCCATTCAGAATAAAGATGTACCCTGATTGAGATCGTGAATCATCTCGATCGGTTTGGAAACTCGCGTCTGTGTAACCTTTTACTACGAGTTCCTCTTCACCAGACCCGTAGATCAAGAACATATCTTTGGTCCTCCTTAGGTACTTCAGAATGTTCTTGACAGCCATCCAATGACTATCACCAGGATTTTGCTGGTATCTACTTGTCATGCTTAAAGCGCATGACACGTCTGGTCTAGTGCATATCATTGCATACATGATGGATCCTATAGCAGATGCATATGGGATTGCCTTCATTCTATTTTGCTCCTCCTTTGAGCTTGGACATTGAGTCGTACTCAATATTGTCCCTCTTTGAATAGGTACACTACCTTTCTTAGAGTTTTCCATCTTGAACCTTTTCAAGATTTTGTCAATGTATGCACTTTGATTCAAACCAATCAGCCGCCTTGATCTATCCCTATAGATCTTTATTCCCAGAATATAGGCAGCTTCACCAAGATCCTTGATGGAAAAACAACTTCCAAGCCAGGTTTTTACACCTTCCAAGGTTGGGATGTCGTTTCCAAATAGTAGTATGTCATCAACATACAATACTAGGAAGGTTATTATGCTCCCACTAGCCTTTTTGTACACACAAGCCTCATCAGCGTTTTTGATGAAGCCAAATTTCTTTATTTCTTCATCAAAACGGTGATTCCAGCTTCTCGATGCTTGCTTCAATCCATAGATTGATTTCTTTAATTTGCATACTTTATCAGGATGTTTTGGATTGACAAAACCTTCAGGCTGAACCATATAGACATCTTCCTAAGATATCCATTTAGGAAAGCGGTTTTGACATCCATTTGCCAAATCTCATAGTCATAATGAGCAGCTATGGCAAACAGTATCCTTATAGACTTTAGCATTGCAACAGGTGAGAAGGTTTCATCATAATCAACCCCTTGAGTTTGAGTGAAACCCTTTGCTACAAGTCTAGCTTTGTAAGTATCCAAGTTTCCATGCATATCGGTTTTCTTCTTGAAAACCCATTACTTCCAACTACTTTGGAATTAAGAGGTGGTACGACAAGTTCCCAAACTTGATTGTCATACATGGATTGCATCTCAACGTTCATGGCTTCAAGCCATTTGTCACAATCCAAATTGGACACTGCATCATGATATGTGGTTGGTTCATCTGAATCTACCACGTAGCATCCATCCATGAAAAATCCGTATCTTTCAGGTGGATTACTAGTTCTACCACTTCTGCGAACGTTTTGTGTGTATTGATCAACTGCTTGATCACTTTCAACATCCTCATGTTGAGTGCTAGCTTCAACCAAACGTGCATCGGGTTGTGAATCTTGATCCTCCTCAAGATCCACTATTCTACTGCTAGTTCCTTCCATAAGGAACTTTGTTTCTAAGAACTCGCCCTTTCTGGCAACAAATACCTTTTGTTCCAGTGGATCATAGAAATAATATCCCATAGAATCTCTAGGATATCCAACAAAGATACACTTGGTGGATCGGACATCTAATTTGTTTGGGGTGGGAGTCTTAACATAAGCCTCACAACCCCAGACCCTTAAGTATGATAGGGATGGAACTCTTCCATGCCATATCTCAAAAGGTGTCTTTTCCACCTTTTGGTTGGGGCCATATTCAAAATACGGGCCGCAGAGAGCAAAGCGAAACCCCAAAATGATAGAGGCAATGTGCTTCTAGCCATCATAGATCGAACCATATCCAATAGGGTTCGATTCCTCCTCTCAGACACACCATTATGTTGTGGTGTTCCAGGTGGAGTGAGTTGTGAGACAATCCCACAACTCCTAAGATGATCTTGAAAAACATCACTTAGGTATTCACCGCCTCTATCGGTATGGAGAACTTTAATTGATTTGTTGAGTTGATTTTCTACTTCATTCTTGAAGATTTTGAACATTTCAAAAGCTTCATCTTTGTGCCTTAACAAGTACACATACCCATAGCGACTATAATCGTCGGTGAAGGTAACGAAGTATCTTTCACCATTCCTAGTTATTGGCTTAAAAGGACCACATACATCCGAATGTATGATACCTAATAAATCTTTCGCCCTTTCGTTAGTTCCACTAAAGGGTGCCTTAGTCATTTTTCCTTGTAAACAAGATTCACATACATCAAATGAATCACATTCATTTGTTTTTAAAAGACCATTCTTTTGAAGTGTTTGTATGCGTTTCTTGTTTATATGACCAAGACGACAATGCCAAAGGTAGGTATCACTCAATCCAATTTGAGTCTTTTGGTGGTTGCTTGGTATATTGAGCTATCATATGTTGCGTTTTCATGAACCAATTCATAAATGCCATTACAAGGTATAGCTTTAAATAAAATACATGATTTAAAGAAACATGAATATCATTGTCAACAAACTTGAAATCATAATCATATTGTCTTAAACGGGAAACTGAAATTATGTTCCTAGTCAAACTAGGAGCATATAATACATTACATAAAATAACTTCCAAACCATTTGGAAGCTTCAAAATGTAGTCTCCTTGGGCTTCCACGTGAACCTTTGCACCATTGCCCATGAAGAGACTTATTTCCCCTTTGCATAATGCTCATTTCTTCTGAACCCCTGCAACAAATTACAAATGTGAGTTCCACATCCGGTATCTAATACCCATGTGTTAGAAGAAATAACATTCAGCTCAACATGTATCATGTAAATTATACCTGAGGTTTGCCCTGCATCCCTCTTTTCTCTCAACTCTTTGAGATAGACTGGACAATTTCTCATCCAATGCCCTATCTCACCACATTTGAAGCATGGGTCGTTCACAGCAACCTTTTGCTTCTTCTCCTTGGGCTTTGGAGGTTGCGCCCTAACAGCCATCTTCCCCTTTCCCCCAACATGCCCCTTTCCTTTGGCACCAGTTGCCTTAGGAGGGGGTAGAGACTTTCTCTTTTTCCCCCTTCATTTATGGTGAGAACGGGTAAAACCCTTTTACCCATTCCCGCCTCAGCTGATTTGAGCATAGAATGGAGTTCATTTATGCTCTTGTCCCATCCGTTCATGTTGTAGTTCATGACGAATGCCTCAAACCTTTTAGTTAGGCCATTAAGGATCAAATCCGTGGCCAACTCTTTTGAGACGGGACAGTTTAGCCTTTGAAGGCGGTCGATGTGGCTTTTCATCTTAAGAACATAAGATGAAACTGATTGGGATTCCTCCATCCTACATGCATGAAGCGCTCGAACCGTTTCGAAGCGCTCCACTCTAGCTTGCTGCTGGAACGTTTCCCGCAGCTTAGTGATCATGTCATAGGCTCCATGGAGCTCATACTCCTTTTGGAGTTCGGGTGACATACTTGCTAACATTAAGCAAGAGACTTGGACGGAGTCTTCCACATATCTAACCCAATCATTATACGCTTCCACATCTTCCTCGTCAGGTTCATCGGGGATGGGGTCATCAAGGATGTAGGACCGCTTTTCTTGTTTGAGAACAATTCTCAAGTTGCGGTACCAATCCATGAAATTGTTAGGTGTTAGTCGATCCCTTTGAAGGATCGCCCTTAGGGATTGGTTGTTTTGGTTTGGTACATCATTATTAGCGTTGTTGTTGTCGGCCATCTACAAGATTTTACAAAGTTCTATTAGTAATCGTTGACATAATTATATTTCATTTATCAATACCCTTTATGTCTCATAGACCATTAATAAATAAAATTTTAGAATCCAACGTTATATTTAAATATTGGTTAGGTGACCTTTATCCCATTATTTAAATAAAACAAGGTAGTCATAAATGACAATTGCAACCTATTGCAACTTCTAGTGGTATGGGATCGTTTAAAATCATATGTTTATCACGGCATGTTTATCCCATCAACACCTTTTATAAAACATATTTTAGGTGATCCATTCAATATATTTTACAAATCAAGTCGTCCTACTTACACACACGTGTGAGTTTACTATATAAGTGGTTAGGTGACCTTTATCACACAAACATGGTATTCTCACCTCAAGTTACAAGTTCCCTCAAAGTGGTTAGGTGACCTTTATCCCACTAAGAGTTAGCAAGTAACCTAAGTGTTGTGTAAAAGGATGGTGTTTAACTTGTTTTTCAAAAGGGATTTATAATTTGACAATTCTTGTTTAGAAAAGTCTATGTACCATATGATTGTATGCATTCAACCATATGGTACCCTATTGGTTCTTTTAAATAAAACCCATTTTATTTTGTAAACCATTAACTCCTTTTATAGAACTATTCTATTTATGCTTAATGATTTGAGAACCAATTACTTGTTTATTGTTTGTATTAGTTGACGGTTTGTTAATCACATCCAAATATTCAAAACAAACATCATCATATGCATTCAACCAAACATAAACAAAACAAGTCATATATGCATAACAAAGCATACTAAGTTGATCACACTTGTTTAGCCAAAACAAGTGTGTCAAATGGTCATGTCCTAAGGGTTTAGAATCATGACACATGGTTGACCAAGAGACTCCCACTTGAAACCATATCTTCAAGAATCCTCTTTGTCCATCTTTTCTTCAAGTCTTGATCTTGAGCTTCCTTACAAGATATGTATCCTAATACATTTTTCTAGTAAAGATAAACTCCTAATCTATTTATTACAAACCATATGAATAAATAAATTACAAGACTAGACTTGAAACAAAATTAAATTATTACATGCCCAAATGAATATAACATGACAACCAATCATTCAATCCAAATGGTCTAGGCTTTGTTATGCATAATCAACAACAACATATTCAAACACATCATTTGTCACGGTTTTTGGCAGCCCCTTCTAACCCATTTTCTTGGCCAACATTAACCAAGAACATATGGGTTTTGTCCAAACAAACAAACATCTTATAATCTAGATTTTTTAAAGATCATTACATGCATAAGTAACATCTTTAAGAAATCAAAAGGGTGCCAAAACAGCCCACTAACTCACGGATTTGTGGTGTCTAGCACCAAAAAAAACGTGAACTAGTAAGTGTAATATATGTATGCATATGTATAAGTGGCTCTGATACCATTGATGGGGTTTTAACATGTTTATCAAAGTTCATATATGCTTATATATATGAAAAAAACGCAGCGGAATATATGTTTTAAAACATGTTATCAAATTAATTGTTAAACCATTTTAACAAACAACCCCAACCCATGGATCTTTATACAATGCATACAATAATAAAACATAAGATAGTCAAGAATCTACAACTATAGTCAAGAATCTACAACCTTTGTAGCTTCCTAAAACCCAAAGATATAAGCTGTGAATGATGAATTCGTGACTGAGTTCCAACCAAGAAAACCTCAAGGAGTGATACCCCAAGCTTGTACAAACACCTTGCTTTGCTAGGCTTTGAACACCAACTTGTACTCCTCTCTTCCTTGCGTGAATTTTCAGCCAAGAACCTTTCTTTGAAGCTGAAAAACCCGTTTCCCTGAAGCTGAAAATTGCTTCCTTTTCTTCAAAACTTCCGTGAGTTGAAGAGGGAGAGAAAGAGAGAGATATGAGAGATTCTTTGTGTAGGTTAAGAGAATGTTTTATTCAAAAAAGTGATGGTCTTAATGCATGCACTTGAAAACTACAAAAAGGAGTTCCCAAGGGAATAATATGGGACGGCCAAATTGCCTCCCATGTGTCCCCACCATCTTCAATTTTTATAAAACCTTTTTATAAAACCATTCTCTTTCTTTCACCTTTTATAAAATTAACCCATTTTAATTTTATAACACTTAAAAATTATCATTTGTCATTGTTTAATTAATTTAAACAATGAACAAGTAATCCCTCATGAACAAATCAACATTTAATGATGTTCATATACAAAAGTAATAATTTAGAAAATCCAATTTTCTAAATTGGTGTCACTACTTACTTGTATGATTTTATCAACAAATAAATTATCTTTCGGTGTTTGTTTGGCTTGTTATTGGGTATGACCCGACTTGGATCATATCACACTAGCCACATCAATTTAATATGTATCTTGGGCAGATCAATTCTTTCAGTTGCAATAGTCCCGATGGTTTCTGGTGTTTAGCCTTGACCTTTGAACAAGTCAAGCATTGCTCACGTATACAGCAACATCTTTCTTCATACCTGGCCACCAGTATAGCTCTTTCAGATCGTGGTACATCTTGTCCGCACCAGGATGAACAGAGTATCGAGTCTTGTGTGCTTCATCCAAAACTAGTGTACGTACACCTCCCCATCTGGGGACCCATATACGATCTATGAAGTAATGTACGTCGTCCTCCTTGCGAGTCATTTGTTTATCCAACCCTCAGAATTCTTCCCCCGCAAGGTTCTCTTCTCTCAACGCCTCGTTTTGTGCAATTTGAATCTGAGCCTTTAGATTAGTTTGAATAGTCAAACCTAGCACTCGAGCACGTAATGGTTTCACGCGTTCTTTGCGGCTTAAAGCATCAGCCACCACGTTAGCTTTCCCCGGATGATACCGGATTTCACAATCGTAGTCGCTAAGTAGCTCTACCCAGCGTCGCTGTCGCATATTAAGTTCTTTCTGATTCATGATGTGTTGAAGACTCTTATGGTCTGTGTAGATGATGCATTTGGTTCTATATAGATAATGCCTCCATATTTTGAGTGCAAATACTACAGCACCCAACTCCAAATCGTGAGTTGTGTAGTTCTTTTCATGCACCTTGAGTTGTCGCGAAGCGTAAGCAATTACCTTATCTTTCTGCATTAGTACACAGCCCAAACCTTGATGTGATGCATCGCAGTACACTACAAAATCGTCAGTTCCGTCTGGGAGGGTCAATATCGGTGCGTTGCACAACTTCTCCTTCAATGTTTGGAACGCCTGTTCTTGTGCTTTCCCCCAATCGAACTTCTTGTCTTTCTGAGTCAACAAAGTTAACGGTTGGGCAATCTTGGAGAAATTCGCAATGAAGCGACGATAGTATCCGGCCAATCCTAAGAATTGTCGTATCTCTGAAGGTGTCTGGGGTGTATCCCATTTCTTCACAGCTTCAATCTTGCCGGGGTCCACATGAATTCCATTTTCGTTAACTACATGACCCAAAAACTACACTTCTCGAAGCCAGAATTCACATTTCGAGAATTTGGCGAAAAGTTTCTCCTCTTTCAACAGCTCTAGAATTGCTCGAAGGTGTTCTTCGTGATCCTCTTTTGAACGGGAGTAGATAAGTATGTCGTCTATGAACACAATCATGAACTTATCAAGATAAGGCTTGCACACCCGATTCATCAGATCCATAAAGACAGCTGGTGCGTTGGTCAATCCGAATGGCATGACCAAGAACTCATAGTGCCCGTAACGAGTTCTAAATGCTGTTTTCGGAATATCGTCCTCGAATACTCTTAGTTGATGATAACCAGATCGAAGGTCGATCTTAGAGAAATACGAGGCTCCTTGCAGCTGATCGAACAGGTCGTCGATTCTAGGGAGAGGATACCGATTCTTCACGGTCAGTTTGTTCAGTTCCCTGTAGTCGATACACATACGGAACGACCCATCCTTCTTCTTGACAAACAACACCGGTGCCCCCCATGGTGAATGACTCGGTCGAATGAAACCCTTCTCTAGTAGTTCCTATAGTTGGCTGGACAACTCTTGCATCTCGGAGGGTGCTAACCGATACGGTGTCTTTGCTATCGGGGTAGCTCCAGGAATCAGCTCTATATGGAATTCCACCTGTCGTGGAGGAGGCAATCCAGACAAATCATCAGGGAACACCTCCGGATAATCCCGTACAATTGGAATGTCTGCCAATTTGTCTCTTCTTCTTTCTTTTCTACGATGTGAGCCAGAAAAGTGTAACACTGCTTCCGTAGACTTCGGCGGGCTTTCATGCAAGAAATGAGCTTTAGTGTTCTTCCCGGTCGTTCTCCTTGAATCTTGAGTACCTCCCCGTTTGGCATGGGGATTCGTACTACTTTCTCCCGACAAACAATCTCGGCTCCATGATTTGACAACCAATCCATACCCACTATCACATCGAAGCTGCCTAACTCGAATGGTATTAAATCTATACTAAAGACCTGATCTTCCAACATTAGGGTGCAATTCTTAATAATCTCGTCTGCTTGTTCAACCCTACCATTAGCCATTTCTACGGAGTAACTAGTTTCTAGTCTACTGGCACTCAAACCAAGCATATGCACGAATTCAGAAGATATAAAACTATTGTCTGCTCCAGTATCAAATAGTATGGATGCGAAATGGTGATTGAGCAGATACGTACCCGTAACAACATTTGGGTCCTGACGGACATCATTAGCTCCCATGACGAAGGCGCGTCCCCGTGCAGCATTTCCTGGGTTTCCTTGGCCTTGAGCGCCCGCTATGGCCATCACTTGCTGTTGATTATCCCCTTGTTGACCCGGTGCCCTATTCAGCTTGGGGCACATGTTCCGATAATGACCAGGATTTCCACATTCGTAACAGACTCTGGCATTCCCGGCGGGGTTAACCGCGTTGACGGGTGCAACCAGATTCGGTGCCACTCTACAATCTCTTGCTAGATGCCCCGGGCGCCTACAGTTTACGCACACCCGGCACTGCATCTCTGGGGGATGATGATAGCTGCATCTGTCACATTTGGGGTGTGGCCCAACATACTCTCTCTTACCCGGTGTCACAGCCACGAAGTTCCTGGTGATCTTAGCCCTTTTATCAGATTTCCCGACACACGACCGGCTAGTTTCCCCAACATCCTTTCGCTTCTCGGCTCCCCTACCCAATACCCCTGTTCTTACCATCTCATCGGTTAGAGCGCCAGCCTTCAAATTACGCTCTGAATCGTAGGAGGAGCAGCTGCAGTTACCATTGCTCGTATTTGAGGCGCGAGTCCCCAAATGTACCTCTCGATCCTCTTAGATTCCGGAGTGACCAGGTGTGGAACTAGTCTAGCCAACTCATGGAATCGGTCAGTATAAGCTGCGTGCCCCGCCCCCACCATAGCATGATTCCAGAACTCATGCTCAAGCTTTTGCATCTCGTTGTGAGGGCAGTATTCCTCAGTAATCAAGGCTTTAAATTCGTCCCAAGTCATCTGCATCGCAGATTCCCTTCCTCTAGCTTGAACCTGGGTGTTCCACCAGGTTAGTGCTCGGCCCTGTAGTGAGCACGTAACATACTTGATCCGTTGGCTGTCGAGGCATTCGCTGATGTCGATCACAGCCTCCATCTTCTCAAGCCATCTAATCAGGGATATCGCCCCACCTTTTCCATCGAATTCACGGGGCTTACAGGCCACAAACTCCTTGTAAGAACAGCCCCACTTGGCATTAGCAATTCCAGTTTCATTACCGGTTGTACCACCATTCCCGGTCTCTTGGTTACTTTCATTCCCATTCGGGTTCCCATTACCCTCGTTCTCGTTACCACCATCCCCGTGGGAGTGGTTTTGCTGTTGCAAAGCGTCGCTCACTTGAGCTACAATAGTGGGAATTAAGGCAGTCAGTTGTTGAGCAATCAGGGCTGCCATATCAGGGTTTCCAGTCTCTTGAGTGTTGCCAATAGGACCTTCATTTGTTCCTGAAGGTCTACCTCTGCCTCTGCCTCTGCCCCTCGGGGCTTCACTTCCGCTACTACTTCTGCGGTTAGATCTTCGAGGCGGCATGTTCTATTCACAAAAGAGGTAACATATAGGCTTTAGTCACCTTAAGATAATCAAGTACTCCACCCATCAAGTTCCAACGTTCGATGCTCCGGTCAGTCAAGATCACCATGCAGCCCATTTCAAGCATATTCTCGGTATACGGTGATGCTTATATATAGGGTTCCCCGTAGCGTTCCCACCACACCCACGATGTACCGAGAATGATGCCTAATCCGGTTACATGGCATCCGGCCTTCCTTCACATCACATCCATAATAATCCATCAAGTCAACTGAGAGCCCAACAGGTAATCACGTATAGTCTAGCGGAGGTTGTCTATCTCGCGTCCTTGAAAGGACTCAGACATAGCCCCCTCGGGTCGGCCTCAGTATCTGAGGTCAAGCGCAGTGTATGATCTGTGAAGATCTCTTCGGGTCTTAACACCCGAATTTGGTTATGATAACTTGGCGCAGAGGGAACGGAAGATCTAATAAGAAGCATCCCATAAGGGACGAGCACAAGGGCTCAAGCACAAAGTGAAAGATCACAAAACAAAAGGATAACCAAACATGTAAAGAGGAACACCTGTACGAGATATATAAATGCACACAAACTTAAGCATGCAAATCTACATGAAGGTTCCTAGGTTATAGTCTAGGTCAAGTGTAATTGCCTAATTCTCTATAACCTGGCTCTGATACCAGTCTGTCACACCCCCGCTGATAGTGGAAACACGGGGAATGCGAACTAGACGGGATCGTCCTAACACATGGTATGAATAGAGTAGCAATAATAATATGATGACAGGCGTGTCACGACGATACCCGAACACAGTCGGAGACTTGTGTCGTGTATAATCAATGTTCACAACAGCATAGCCATAAACATAACATAAATGATCACATAAGCATTAAAGTTTACTTGTAATGGAAATTCCCACAACTCGGGAACAATGTTCAAAAGAATGTTAATGTTTAGTGGACTGCAACAATGTACAAAATGTATGTTCAGTCTCAAAAATGCATCCTAGGGTCTCCACTAAAAGGCAGCACTCCTAGAACTTCAATTACCTTAATCACCTGAAAAGAAATGCTCAAAACGGTCAACAATAATGTTGGTGAGCTTCGCAGGTTTAAATTGTAAACATGTAGTTGAAGCTGTATAGTATTTGTAGTGGATACCGTGCATACAGTTATAAGCAAGCAAGATCACATACCATGCGTTTTATACAACCAAGCCTAATGACGTACACACAGCAACTTGTCAGAATATATTCACCCAAGGCCCGTTCCTGGCAGTGTGATGGTACTCACAAGTAACCATCTGTCAAGGGTGGGGGTGTCAACCCAGTAGTACTACTAATACCTATCCGTTGGTTCCAACACCGGAATTAATGGTTGTAAGATGAACCACACAGTAACATCATGTATGCATCAGATAAGTACTCACAAAACAGTATCATGTTGATTCCAAGTATGAAAATTGTATGTATATTGTACAGCATTGAAACGTGTGAGCATACTCTTCCCCCATGTTTGTAAAAGATTGAAACAATTGTATAAGCGTAAAAAGGGGTCACGAAACTCACTGAACAGATGATAAGCACAAACGATGAAGTATCCCAAGTGTAGAACGCTATGAACAGTCAGCACCTATCGACAGTTACTGACAAGCATTAATAATGTATATGAAGCATAAGCTAATACCAATAGGTTCGGGCAGTTTCGGTTCGGTCATGGGCAGTACACACAAGAAGAAACACACACCTCAGACCTTGTGTAGGTACAAGTATTTAAAGATAGCCGTCATTGCTATTACATTCGAGCAGTGACATTATTTTTGATGTTATCTCATCACACAAGGCACTCAAAAAGAAATCATACATACACGCATCGTTAATCACACAACAGGACCTGACGCACGACTGACACTCCATTCACACGAGTGGACTTTCAGTCGTACGAATTAGCTACTTTCGTACAATTGAACCTTCATCCGTGTGACTAAGCCTTCAGTCATACCATGCAATACCAGTCGCACGACCCAACAGCCAACCGCGCGACTCAACGTCCCTTCACGCGAATCAGCTTCATTCGCGCGAGTGGACCTTCTTTCGCGCGACAGGCGTCTGATGGTGCGACTCACACAAGATCGCACACACATACAGTCGCATGGCCCAGTCACGCGACAACCCCTGTCGCATGACAACTCCAGACGCGTGACAACACTAATCGCGTCCACCGACAGCCGTGCGACA
>CM044010.1:15794824-15877000 GCA_024085815.1 Flaveria linearis
TTTTGCTATGGGTCTTGCTACGAATCTTGCTACGGGTATTATATTTATCATGTATTATATTTCTAGATCTAGGTTTTGCTACGGAATTTAACTAAGGATTCTCTTGATGATATTTTTTATCATTATTTAAAATCTTATATTTTCACTTTTGCTACGAAATTTACTACGAAATTTTATTAAATAATTTTTTAATGTTTATTCCTTAGTCTTGCTTTGAATTTTGCTACGGGTGTTGCTAAACTGTTTTTAGTTATTCTTTTTCAACATTTATCTCTTGAATTTCTACGAATTTGTTATGGATTTAACTAAATCAACTTTTATATGTTTATATTAAAACTTTTGCTATGAGTTTTCTTACAAATTTGCTATGAAAACATTTTGCTATGGTTTATTCAAAGGCAAACCGTAGCAACATGTATTCATAGCAAACCTCGTAGCTAATGCGTATCAAATTTGCTACAGAATTTTTTCATAGCAAAAATCCGTAGGAGATACTTGTTTGTGTAGTAGCATGTACTTTGTAGGTATGGTGGTGTTAAGAATAATTAATAGTTGTATATTTGGTGCTAGTAAATATAAATATAGAAAGAATTTGTATATTTTTTGAAACTTCAAATCCTAAACAGTTTATTACGGATATATGTGGATTACGTGTTTAACGTAGATTCAAAAACAAAAAGTATGTAACTAAAAGGCTGAAAGTTAAGAAAATAAGTATGGAAGTATGAAGAAAAATATGCTATTGTGTGTTTAGGATATTAAAAGTGGATAAATATAACTAGCAAACATACCCGCGCGATGCCGCGGGATTTGTTGCACTAAGCAGAACTAAACATAAAAACTACACAATAACAAACTAACCCGGTTGAAGATGCATGACTGTCAATGGTTGTATGTTGTATATCTGGTCATGTTTCCTCCAAGACCACCACCTAAATTACCCTGCGCCATTCATTTTAACCCATTACCAAAACCATCCATTTTGACCCATACCAAATATCACCCATTTTGACACATACCAAACACCATTCATACAACCAATACCACCCATTTTGACCCATAACCAATGCCACCCATGTTGACCCATACCAAATTTCAATAGTTTTGAGCCATAACCAATATCGCTGATATCACCCAAGCTGGTCCATACCAAATATCAACCATTTTGACCCCTAACCAATATTACTTATTTTAACCCACAACCAAATATCAATGGTTTCAATCCATAACCAATGTCACCCATTTTGACCCACAACCAATGTCACTAAGCTGACCCATAACCTATAATCAGCAAAATCAGCATTTGTTGCGAGCTCCTCGCTGTTTCGTGGTCTTAATCTTACAGCCACTCTAACTCTCGCAGAAACTAATCCCTAAATTTCACCAATAGCCCTAAATCATAATAGCTTTTTACTCAATTACATTAACATATAGAAACATATTACAATTCTTCAGAAATATAGACATATACTTGCACAATAAACGCATAACCACAATCAAATCATACACGTGCATACACACAGCCACATACAGTACAACAATTGCAATTATAGAGATAAAGCTAATAAACGTGAGAGAGAGAAGAAGAGAGACCTCCGGGAGCATCCTGGACATGACAAAAACCCAAATACGCAAACCGGGAATTAAAACGGAGAGTACAAACCTGTAAATCAGAGTAAAACCTTATACTCGGAACCTGAGGAAAGCCTTTTACTCGGATCCGTATCGTTGTCACCCACCTGCAATTTTTTCAATTGAATCAAAAGGGTGTATGAAACTGTTGATTAAACTTAAAATAGATAAACGGTGACATACCTTCAAGAAGTTCGCCGGAGAATCAAGAAAATCTTCAACGTGCCAACCGGGAAGCATGTCAGTCAAATACTCTGATATGCTACTGGTGGTTGATTGTTGATTGCAGTTTCAAGTAGTGTGAACTTCCATCCTGCATATCAATATTTTTTTTAAATTTAAATATTGGGATATAAGTTCAAACTATAAAACATGAAGGGGGTAAAATGTAAAACCTGTAAAGTTAAGGCTGTAAGGAGAATGGAGAAGGCAAGACAACCAGTTTGAAGAAGTCCAAAATCCAGACTCATTGGGATTCCCATTATCCAACCAACAACAACACACAAAGGGACCTGCAATGAAGGCCACCAAAATGCATCTTGGGAATTTAGAGATGTCAATTCGACCTATTTACTTATGGACGGGTCGATTTGCATGTTGTTTCATCTAAAACAGGACAAATAAAAAAATTAGCCATAAGGCAACATATCAAATGCTTAGATATCACCAGAACTTGTATTCAGTACATACAACTTTCTAAATAATATAAATTCAAACATTTAGATAATTGTTGTACTAATATTGTTTTTGTAGCAAAATCAACACATTTAGTGTTCTTCTATCAGAAAAAGACAAAAAGGTTAGCAGCCCAATCAACCCCTACCCTTCCGGTCTCAACCTGTATTAGAAAATGACCATTTTGACCCGTCCATCTTTGTCACCTCTTGGCGTGTCGTACCATAGAATTAGGTTATTTTAAGGTATGCCTTACCAAAAATGTCGATATTTGAGTTGCAGAGCCCATAGCTATACCCAAGGATATGTCCTGCAAATTTTTTTGCAAAAAAAAAAAAATCAGGACATCCCACATAGCATGATAGAGTTGTACTGCAGACCAGGCCTATGCACTATATGACTTATAAAAAGGGTATAATCTTGTGCATACCAATTTGTTTTTGAAGCCAAATATGATTGCACCAGCATGTTCTGCTGCATTTCCAACAATTGGCAACAAAATTATGCTGATAAAGCTCACTGAAATTCCCCAAGTTTCTGATGCAACCTTATTCACAATGTATAGTTAGTAATGCCCTGCTCACCTTTACCATACAAGCTAACAATGCCATTTGTTTATCACATACCTCAATGGTGTCCACGACATATTCAGACAAAATGGCTATAATCACTGTCATTGTGACTAACCGACCCTATTGACCAGCTGAAATTACAATTTACACATGTAAAACACTATATCTACAACAAATTATACTCCTGGTTTCTAGCCATTGCTTGATAAAAATTCTACAATCACACTACTCAACTAATCACTGCACAAGCATATACGCCTCAAAAATAAATTGTTTGGGATTGGTTGAAAGATCTAAGAGTAAAAGATTTCAGTTCTTATTCTTCCACCAAACCTATGTGCCAGAACAATATGATCTACCATGACTACCCAAACATTCTAACCCGCATTCTTCCCTTCTATTCAGTTCCAACTTATAAACAAACCATTACTCTCGAACAAAATTGAAGCCAATTTCAAAGCCATTCAGTCATTTAAGTAACCTAAATTCTTGATACCTCCTCTTTTATATCAAGAACACACTTCACATCAATCAATAGCACCACCTACTCCCTATTCTATCAATATCACTACAGTTTGATCTTCCGATTCTTAAAACGACTTGAAGAGCAGTTAACAAACAAATACGCACAAATCAAAGCAAAGCAAAACCTGCTTGAAGATAGCATCAGAACTAAGTGGAGACTCCTTAATCCTTCGATGAGCCGGAGAAAACGGCCGATACGCATAATGCAACACACTCATCTGACCTCGTTTCTTCTTCTCCCCCTCTCCACTCCTCTTCGATTCCTCTTTCGCTCCATCACCATCTCGGATCTGTTCCCTTCCACGCATAATCGACTGCTTTTACCGCCAAATAGAGTTGTTTCATCGTCGATTTCAGCGTCTTGGATCTGCTCCACCATTCCTTGATCGTTGATCTGATCCTTGTGACCACCATCACCCATCGACACCATGAACAACATCGTGGAGGCCAACGGTGACAACGGCGGGTGGCGACAGGGCAGAACCCAATATGCCCTGTTGAAACCTCTCTCAGTCGAGTAGGCACCAACAGTGAAGAAGACCTCTGTTTCAAGAAAGAGAGGAGGACCGCCGCAACCATCGCAACCACCGCCACAACCATCGCAACCACCGCGCAACCATCGGAGCACCACCACCGCGGTAACCATCGGAGCACCACCACCGCGGTAACCATCGCAACACCACCACCAACGCAACCATCGCCGGCAAAACCACCACCAACGCAAACAACCGGCGGCGGCTGGTGGATTTGATGAAGATGATGATCGAACTCAAAGGGTTTTCTGATGGGTGGTTGGAAATCTTGTGAGATAGCTTGTGAATCTGCTTCAAGTACTGATCTTTACCACAATCGCTTCAAGATTAGGGTTTGAGGAGGAGAGTAAGGGGTAGGGTTTTATTTGTAATGAATGCAGGTGTGGAGGTCGGTGGCACTGTAGCCACCGACATTTTGGATTAATAAGAATAGAAATATGATAATTAAAAGATTCGAAGGGAAAATGCTTAAAATGATTGGGGTACATGTGTCATCCAACATCCCATGCGAGTGTCACAATCATTTGTTCCAAAACTTGTATCAAACTACATATAGGAATAAATCTTCTTCAATTTTCACAAGGATAAAAAGATTTGATAAATAAGAATAACAACACTTTTATAATTTTGATTTATTCTAAGGTGACAATTGAATATAATTTATGAATATATAATTGTCGGACAAGTACGTCGAGAATCCACATGTGACAGATTCCAAAGGGTCATATGTTTAACAACGTACGTAAATCAAGTTTGTGTCTAAATGAGTTAAACGGTCAATACGAGTTAATATAATTAATACAATTATTTAGAGAAATAGTTAATATAATCCAATGTATTGATTGTTATTTTTTACAAAATTGAAAAAACTATATATTAATGTTAAACATGAAAGAAACGTTTATCACTTTAATATTTTATGATTAATTATAAAAATCGAACGAAAACCAATAACCTCCTTGAAAATCATCTCTGGTTATTTACAGAATTTATAAGTTGTTAATTTTTTAACTATTTAAAGTATATTTAAGTAACTTTCATTCAATTATTTTAATCATTTAAATTCTTATTGTAATAAATAAATAATTTTATCCATCACGTTCTAACTTATGAAGTCAACTTGAGGTTTCTCACATCCCTCTCCAATCAAACGATAAATCAATTATGTTTAAAAATACTTAGCATTTTATTCTTAAAATAAATAATAGAAGATAATTTGATTTGCCCTTGAAAAATTGATACTTTTATTTTCTATGTTAATTCGTTTAAATTTTTTTAAAAACCATTTAATAATAATTAATATATTTTTTTTAGTCCAGACTTAATATTCCTAAGTAACAAAAATAAATTAAATATAATATATAGTGATAAAATAACATAATCTTTATATTTTTATTCATAGGATCAATGCATTTTTATATTTCTTTTAAAGACTTTTACTAAACATTTTTAAAAACAAAATAATAAGTATAAAAGAAAGCTAAAGTTAAAACTAAACTAAATAGAAAGACAGTATTTAAATTTTGAAAACTTAGAAAATAAGATGAATAATAATATAAAACTGAAATGAAAACTTAAACAAAGAAATTCCAATCGATAATATGAGTTCCATTTAATAGAAAAAATTATGGTTTTAACAAGTTGAATTTATATGTTATACATAGACGGTTTAACCTAGTTGTTTAATATATATTTATGATGGGACAAAGATTATGACAGAACGAGATAATATATGTAACTTGAAAAAACTCGTATGTAATTTTTGGTCTTCTCATGATCCATCCTAAACATGGTTAAGTAAATAAAATGGACGAACGCAACTAAAAGTTTATACATGTTAGTGTGTTGCGCTTAATCAAAAACCCGACCGTAAATGAACAACCGTATTTTTATTGTTTGTGTTTGTTTGTTAGAAAAGTTTTTGCAATAAACAAACATTTAAGAAACTAAAGGAAATGTACAAAAATATCTTGTAAGATATTTTAAAGTGTTAAGAGTATATAGGGTTAAGGTCGTAAGTATTATATATATTAGAGTAAATTACCATTTGCATCCTTCATGTTTTTCTATTTTAACCGTTTGCATCCCTATAGTTTCAAAATTGTCATCTGCCCCCTGACATTTTATGCTATCTTCATTTGAGTGTCTGTCGTTTTATTTTTATTTCAATTTGAGTCAATACAACTAACACTGTCAGTTTTTCTGTTAAATTTATTGTTGAAAAGACTAAAGCACCCCTAAAATTAAATAAATAAAAAACTTGTGGAACTCATTCATCATTATCTTCTTCTTAATTACCAACACACCCATCACCACCACCACACCTCATCACCATATCCACAGCCTTCAACAGCGCCTCTACAACCCTCCTCACCACCATACAACTACTCGTCACCACCGCCATGACTCCTTTCACCACCACTACTACACCCATCACCACCCTCATCACCACCACGCAGCCCCCAACACCACCACCACAACGCCCCATAACCACCATCGCGGCCCCCCTTCACCACCATCACCGCAACCCCCCATCACCACCACCACCGCAACACCCCATCACCACTATCGCGGCCCCTATCACCATCACTGTAGCCCCCATCACCACACCCGCAGCCCCCATCACCACCAACGTAACCACCTCATCACCACCACCGCAACCACCTCATCACCACCACCGCAACCACCTCATCACCACCACCGCAACCACCTCATCACCACCACCGCAACCACCTCATCACCACCACCGCAGCCCCCCATCACCACCACCTCATCCACCCTATCACCACCACTACAACCACCCTATCACTACCACCACAGCCCCCTATCACCACGCCCGTACACATTCTGGTCATCTACTTTGCCCTTCTCTCGCTAGGCGTCACCGTCTCCCCTGTGAACTCGATCTCCACCAAATCGAAGTTATCGGATCTTATACGCCTCAGTAGCCCCGTCATCGCCTTTGTTGCATCCAATGAAACAAAGGTTCTTTCATCTCTTTCAACCCCCATTCAATTCCTATTCTTTTGGGTTTCAATTCCAACAAAAAGGAAAGAAAATTGATCGTTGTTTTGTACAATTTTCCCCAATTTCTATACTGTC
This sequence comes from Flaveria linearis, assembly GCA_024085815.1. NCBI lineage: Eukaryota > Viridiplantae > Streptophyta > Magnoliopsida > Asterales > Asteraceae > Flaveria > Flaveria linearis. The sequence continues at coordinate 15,801,864 of CM044010.1, forward strand.
TTTAGGGTTTGTTCTTGGGGTTTGGTGGAAAATTTTGCAGGATTTTATGCAATTCTTCAACCCCCATTCAATTCCTACCAGACCGTCTTCCATGGATTCTCCGCCAAGCTGTCCGCCCTCCGGGCTTCGAAGCTCCAATCTGCTTTCGGTGTACTCTCAGTTATCCCCGAACAGGTTCATCACCCGCACACTACGCGCTCGCCCCACTTCCTAGGCCTCAAGACTTCTGACACTGCCGGCTTGCTAAAAGACTCCGACTTCGGCTCCGATCTGGTCACTGGTGTTCTGGACACCGGGATTTGCCTGAGAGACAGAGTTTCAATGACAGGGGGCTGGGTCTCATGCCGCCTAAATAGAGGGGGACCTGCGTTCCCCTCCCCTCCATTTAGGGTTTCTTGAAAGCAAAAAACCGTCGCTGGAGCCATCGCCGCCGGACTCCCCGTCGGGTTTCTTGAAAAGATGGTGGTGGAGTGGGGTTTTGGCGATGTGTGCAGGTCAAAGAAATAGAAGATACAGGTGGTCCTATAATTTTTTTAATTTTTAATTCTTAGGGGCATTTTAGTCTTTTTATAAAAGAACTAATGGAAAAACTAACGGTGTTAGGGCTTTGGATACAAATGGATATGAAAATGAAATGTTAGGGAGTCATTGGGAATTTTGAAACCGCAGGGACGCAAGTGGTTAAAATGAACAAACGTTAGGGATGCAAATGGTAATTTACTCTATATATTAACTAATGTTTAATGTGTTAAATTTATATTTATTTAATAATTATTATGTATAAATTATGATAAGTTTACTAAGGGACTCGATGTGTTAAAATGATATAACATTATGTCAAATGGGATAATATTTTGATCATTGTATCAAATACGTCAGATCATTGTGTCAAATACGCCATGTCATTGTGTCAACTACCTCATGTCATTGTGTCAAATACACGATGTCATTGTGTCAAATACGTCTGGTCATTGTGTCAAATACGCCATGTCATTGTGTCTAATAACAGGTCATTGTGTCTAATACACCAGGTCATTGTGTCAAATATTAGTTAATTGTGTTCAATATATATCATCATTTGTTAAATGTATTAATCATTGTTTTAAACTTTTACGTTTTAGATCACTTTGTATGATTTTTATCATCGTTGTTTAGATATTATATAAATTTTGTTATCTTATCAATGTATATTACTATTAGAGATATATAATGATGCTATTTCATCAGTATGTTCTTTAAAACTTGTTATGTTAAGAATAACACAATGACAAGCAAAAACACAATGACATTTTATTATTATATTTTATGTTTATATCATTTCGTGTTACTTTAGATTAATTAGTTGTTAATTTTAAACTGTGTTTTACATACTACCATTACATAACATGTATTATTTCACCATATGTGTTTTTAGTATTCATTATACATAATAGTGTTTTGAGAAGCACACTAACTAAGAAAATACACAATGAATCATACTAAAAGTACAATAACAAGTATATTTCATATGAGCTGAAAGAGGTAAAAAATTATTTTTTATATAATTATATAGTACTTGTTTTAAAGATAAAAACGCTCGTTTGAATGATGAAATTTTTATTAAAAATAACGACGGGTATAAAAATTATGAACATCTAAAAAAGTGAGGGAACTTGAATAAAGTCAACAAAAATGATTATGTGAAAATATCTCTCTAACTAACTTCATTCGTACAATTTGATCTCAACCATTGATTTTAGAAAATTGATAGTTGAGATTTCTTTTTATACTTTATGAATTTATTAAAGTTTTTATTTGAACTGTTTCTAATTGCCCTTTTGGAGATTTATTTAGGGGGTGTTTGTCTTTTTCTAAGAAACACTTCATGACCTCTTTTGTCTGCGCCGCGCAGACACCTAGGCTCTACAAATTGTTTGTTTTTTGGAAGATCTTTCACTAAAAAAGATCTTCCCGAGGTCTGCGTGGAGAAGACATTGCATCACCACTTCTAACATCTTCTCACATTTTAATAACAAAATACAAGTTATCTCCCTTTCCGCCACAATAATCGACATCCATCTCAGACCAATTCTAACATCGAAGCTCCTCCCCATCTTCCCTCTCACCACCGCCGGCCCTCATCCCCCACCGGCCCCAGCCAGCGCCTTCCCCCACCATCTGCGGCCACCCCCATCGACCTCCTCCCCATCTCCATCCCTCTCACAACCGTTGGCCCACATCCCTCTCACCACCGCCGGCCCTCATCCCCCACCGGCCCCAGCCAGCGCCTTCCCCCACCATCTGCGGCCACCCCCATTGACCTCCTCCCCATCTCCATCCCTCTCACCACCGTTGGCCCACCTCCCCCAACGACCGCAGCCACCCCCCCCATAGCCACCTGTCGTTGCCCCCCTCCAACTTTCAATCGTCGCCCCCCTCCAACCACCGCCTACAACCACAGTAGTGAGATCGGTCGAGTTTCACGGCGACATCGTCTTTGGCTAAGGGCCATTGGATTTTGTCACCTATGCGGACCAGAAAGCGCGAACACGTTGCCCGATTGTCGGAGACGGATGATTTCGAACACCTGGAAGCTAACTCGAGGCTTTGTTCTTTGTCGATTAAATGGACGATTGAGTCTGGGATTTTGCTCACCACTTCCTCCGATGATTCAATAGGAACACGTGGTTGTTGATCATTTTCGGAGAACAGTTTCTCGGCTAGATCTTTGGCTTCTAATGATGGATACATTGATTCGGATGAATGTTGCTATGATGAAACTGAAGAATGTGAATCTGGGTTTGCTTGTCCGACTTGTTGGGTAGAGGGATCGGGGTTTCGTGATGCCATTTGGTTTGGATACGTTGACTCGAATGAATGTTTGGTTTGAAAGATGTGTGATTTGGGGTTTTGTGATGCCATTTGGTTTGGATACAGCAAAATATCTGCAGTCTACAGATGTTAAACAAACAAACAGTTTTTTTTTGCAGACTGCTGGCGTTTGGTCCACCTCTTCTCATGCAGATGTAGTCCGCAGACTGCAGACATTTTGTTGTAGAAAAAACAAACAACATCTTACGCTAACAATTTATAAATAGATCTATATCGAATAGAGCTCAAGCACTCTTAAATTAAATAAACCGAGCTCAAACTCATGCTCGAGCTCAAATTCAAACTCGACTCATTTACATCCTTTATTTTTATCATTGAGACCTCATAAGGTTTTCAACCTTTCTAGTGGCTCATGAACGGTTTTGGAAATAGTATAGTGGGGTTATGGATAGGTGGGTAGGGGCGCCCAAGCCGGAGAGCCATGACGAGGGTCAGTGTCGTACGGCAACACCGCTGCCGATCCCCCACGCTGCAACTTTTGCTCGCCTCATGGTGGGTTCACGCCGAGCCACATCACCTCCCACGCCACTTCTTAACCATTCCACGATCCTTTTTTCGACCGTTACTCGGTCGCGGAAATGTATGAGGTTCCCCCGGAGGGTGTCCGATGACCCTCCGGCCAGTCCAGTTTCATATTAACCGGAGTACCCAAACAGAGAAGCTTTCTTGTAACTTAACCTTCTAGATTGTGTTTTATGGAGTGGACTACGAAGTCTTAAGGTGAAAGGAAGAAACAAAGTGTAAAGATTAACAACGTTTTCCGGCGGGTTGAGGTCGTCAATTAAGAGCTCTGTAACTGCCGTGAGATATGTAATTTGAACTATGAAAATGAGAGAGAATTGGAGAAGTGGTAAGTTTTGACTTACCTACCATAATATTTTAATTATATTTATAACTACTACTAGTTTCTGGGTGCTAGAACAAATAAAAACAAGACATTTATACTTTTTGTGTTTTTGACTTAATGTTTTTAGAACAGGATCGGATGTCGAACCGGATGGCTTACTGGTTTGATGGTCGGACCGGTCGGACTGGATTTAAGAACCGGATAACGTCATAATTATATATATAGAATATTGTATATATAGTTATATATAATCAAATATAAGTAATTTATATACAATTTATATATGTATTTTATAGTTATATATAAAACTTAACTATATTTGTATATCTAAGACACTAATTTATGATTCAACACCCCGTTTTTACCCAAAAAATAAAAAAATAATAATAAAAAATACCAAAACCGGTCCGAACCAGTCCGGTTTCCCGGTCCGACCACCGGTTCGGGACGAACCGGCCGGTTCGACCAGACAGAAATGGTTCGTAGCTGACCGGACCGGCCACCGGCCCGATCCCCGGTCGAACCGGTCGGACCGGCCGGTCCGATCCGGTCGTAACAACATGGGTTTTTGTATTATACATATAAAATGAAATAGGCTATTAAATGTATCTGTATTTTATTTATAATTTATGATATATATATATAGAGAGAGAGAGAGAGAGAGTTAGGATCTTTTCAGAACTCCTAAAAATCGCAAGTACTGTGAGAACTCATCCTAGCCATTGATTATTTTAGTTTTTATATTTAACTAGGTTAGAGCCCGTGTAATACACGGATGATTTAAACAACCAGACTTTCATTAAACACTGATTACATAATAAACATTATGAAAAATTCAAAGTATGAAAATAGAATTGAAATAGCATTCATACTCTTAAAACTTTCTTATAGATGTCTAAACATCTGTTTGTATATAACGTTTTGTACCTCGCTAGTAATGTTACCAATTTGATCTAAAATGAGTAATTTTACACCGTCTGTAATCTTCACATTTGACAAAGCCATATATAACTAACTGCCCATGAGTGAAAAAGGGTTCTTTTAAATATAAACCAACTTTTGACAATAATTATTCCTGACTCTTGTTAATCGTCATTGTAAAATAAACAGTTTGTTGAAACAGTCTTCTTTTGAATTTGAAAGGGATTATTTATTGGATGGCACGAGATTAATTCTTGCAATAAATGTTTGGCATCCAATATTACTTCTATATATTATCTCAACTTTAATAACTCGTTTCCCAAATAGAAATTTGTAGGCGAGTACCATTGCAAATACCATTTTGTTGGTCGATGCTACGTAGAAGTATAACGGGAACTCCAACTTTCAATACTAATTTGTGATTTGGCAATTCGAATTTTTTAAGGCCATTTAGAAAATAAGAAGAGTGCAAATTTTCCTGTAACCCGGGATATTAAAATATTCCATTTGACATATGTTATCCGAAGTAGATACTTTATCTCATCACGAAGGGAAAAGTGAAAGCAGATGATCGTTAATGTGACACCCCGTAATTTCAGATTAACATTTTTCAAATTGTTGTCGTTAACATTGACCCGTACTTGCAAATACTCGAAACGTATACAAACACCGCCACCGACATCGTTAAACAAATTGTGATAAAATACTAACGCAGGTGCTTGTAGAGGATTCACATAAACGAGATTACCTAAGGAGCCCTACTAATTAATAGAGCTCGCTCGTCTACGTCGTTATCAACCGAAACAAATTCGGGAACTCGGTACCTAAGTGCAGGGACCAAACCTGACAATTGCCAAACTGGGGCTGGGCATAAATACCCATCCACCAGCCAAACACACCCCATTCTGCTCTCTTCCTCTCTTACGCTCTCTTCATCTCCATTTCACACTCCTAGCACCAAAACCACCCCGATTGAGCCCGTTTTCGCCGGCTAAACCATGCAACAGCTGAGAAATCACGTTCCCAGCAGGTAGGCGACCATTTTCATCCGTTTTATCACCCGTTTCACTGCTGCAAGTATATGATTCGGGTGTTCGGGTTCAACCCGAATGCATGTGGTCATGGGGGTGCGTGTGAGTTCAATCAGCGTGTGCATTTCCCTTAGACATGTTAGGAGAGTGTTTCTGGATGTCCTGATTGTGAGAAAACCGAGCACGGAACAGCCGAAGGTTGTTCGACCTGCCCAGCAGTCGCGACCTGCTGCAGTCCGCGACTGGGCCAACCGTGCGACTGAGTCATGCGACTGGGTCCTTCGCGCGATTGATCGGGGCGACTGGGGCGAGACGTGCGAACGAATGGTGCGATTAAGTCGACCGAATGAATGTGTGCGATTGAGTCAGCCGAATGAATGTGTGCGACTGAGTATCACCCGACTGAAGGTCCAACCGCACGAATGAAGGTTCATTCGCGCGATTGGAAATTGATTCGGGCGATTGGGGAATGTGTGGTACGACTGAACGCTGAGTCGCATGAATGAGGGTTCAATCGTACGAGGGAGCTTGATTCGTACGATTGAAGGCCTATTCGTGCGAATGAAGTGTCCAGTCGTGCGTCTAGCCTTGTCATGCGATGGGAGTCATTTTGAGTAAATTCTTCTGGTGTGCGATGTGTCTATCATGTGACGATAAGTTAACATCAATAAAGCGTCATTTCTTGACCACAAAGATTAAAGTCAACGCAATCAACAAGCACATACTTTTCAACCTGAAACAACCTAACTGTTTACAAATATCGACAACCCATTTGAAATCTACATGAAGTCTAATACGTGTATGCCTGCTTGTGTGTGTGACACCCCCGACCGAACCCATGCGACCCGACCCGATTAAACATGTCTATTAACGCTAAACACAACATTAACGCTTAACACAACTGTCAATAGGTGTTTGACAGCGCATCGTAAACAACACTTGGGAGACTTGCATCCTACACACTTGCTACATCATCTGTGAGTTTCACGGCCCCTATTTTACATATCTTTCCTTTTGGGGGAGAAAACATGCAAAATAGATTTACATAAATGGTTGTAGTAATATTGATATCGCTTGTTACGTTAGTGCAAACACACACATGTCCTTACACACTCGAACCGTTAGTAATGGGATTAGCGAGGTAATTTTGAGTAGTACTACTGGGTCTGACAAACCCCGCCCGGGCTAATCGCGCTAGCTTGATTGGAGGTCAAACGGGTGCCAAATTGACCTAACATAAGATTGCCACGGTCGGTTAAGACGTGGAGGAAACACATTGTCATGGTCTGATGAGACATGACGGGATACACGATTGCCACGGTCGGTTAAGACGTGGTGGAAACACAAATAGGACGTAAACAGTCAGCTTCGGTTCGAAACGCTAAGTAACAAGAACATAGGCTAGCTACCTAACGATATGCTTTATGTACTAAACCATTGAAACGCAAAACATGGAAACGCTTACGAATACATTTATTGTTGATTAAACCTGTGAACTCACCAACTTTATGTTGACACATTTTAGCATGTTTTCTCAGGTCACAGGAACGCATAAGCTTTTGAGGCACGCTTCAGGAAATGCACTCAGGACATGCATTCATCTAGTTTATTTTTAGCATTGAACATTTTGTATAAACATGGCTATTGTAACAGTTCTGTAATGGATTTACCACTTTTGAACAAGCTTCCGCACTATTGTAAACTTTGTTTATGTTCTGTTGAATGAAGTCAAATGTTTATTTTAAATTCATATAGTGTCGTTCGATATGACTGTGTCTGAGATCCTGGTATATCACACGCCTAACGGTAAAACCCCGTTTGTGGAAATTGAGGGTGTGACAGATTGGTATCAGAGCCACAGGTTATAGAGAACTAGGATTACATTGCATCTAGACTATAGCCTTAGACACAACACTAGTATTGCACAGACACTTTTACATGGTTACCACTATTGTGCAAACAATCTTCTGGTGTATTGACATTACACTGCTGAGCAAACATAACACTATGGGTATGACATGTGAGTCATTACCGGCTGACAGAGGGGCGGAGAATCCCGCTCGCTCACTACCAACGCTTACACTTGATCCTTCACTCGCGGAGTGAAAGCAACAACGAATTGAATCAAACATTTCCATGATTGGAAACACGAAACTCATTTCTAACACACGCGATAAGCTTAATGATGACAAACAAAAAGAACAATACCTCACTCTTCCAACTCTCTCACACTTGTTACTATTCCCAACATATCCTATCCTCTACGCTAGTCCGAGTAGTAAATGAGGGACAACTAAGATATTCAAGTCGATTAGAGAATCGGACTTGGACATCCAAACACCTAGAACCACGAAGGGAAAGAGGCCAAATTGTCTTGATTCCCGTTGTTACCTAAACCGAATCTCTTGTACAACTTTAGTTATTTGACTCTTGGTATAACGAATACATCTTTGATGCTTTTATCATTAATAACACTCGGTACTGGACAAGGTATGTTATCTCGAATAGGAGGAACCATGTGTGACCATGCAAAGCAAATTAGAATCACGGGTGCACACGTAATTGTAATTTGTCGTGCATGAGAACTCTGGCAACTCTATTGGGTGATAACGGTAATGGCCAGTACAAATTTTCAAATTCCATACTTAGGAGGCATAAGGCCTCAGATCCTCATAAAGCCTTACTATCAATGTGCAACCAAACCCCTCATTCTTACTAGCATGATACAATATATATTACTGTCAATAATTATTATCCGGTTATTGATTAATATGTGTTGTGAATTGAAGAAATCATGTCTGGAAGAAGACCTGGACGCCCGGGTGGACGGGGAAATATCACCCTGACTCAAGCCGAGCTGAATGCTATCATCAACGAGCGCGTGGCTGACGCGCTTGCAGCTTATGAGCAGGCCCGCAATCAGGACCAGAACGTCCAGAATCCGAATCAAGGAGGTCCAACAGTCTATACCTTCAAGATGTTTATGGATTGCAAGCCTCATTCTTTCAGCGGCTCTGAGGGCGCTGTCACACTGCTTCGCTAGCTAGAGAAACTTGAGTCAGTGTTTGCCATGTGCAGCTGTCCGGATGGAAATCGGGTCAAGTACGCCTCCGGCACATTGGAGGGACCAGCCCTGACATGGTGGAATTCACAAGTCCAAACCTTAGGACTTGGTGCTGCAAACGGTATGCCATGGGAAGACTTCAAAATTCTGATGAAAGAAGAGTACTGCCCCAGGAGCGAAGTCCAGAAACTGGAGGCAGAATTCTGGAACTTAAAGATGATTGGTTCAGATATTGAGGAGTACACGACTCGTTCGCACGAGTTGGCTGCATTATGTCCTCAGATGGTGACTCCTGCCTACAAGCGGATTGAAAAATTGATGGTCTAGCCCCTCAGATCCAGGCTAGCGTGATGGCTGCTGATCCTGTCACCATTCAGCAGGCCATCCGACTGGCTCACAAACTCACCGACCAGGCGGTGGCACAGGGCACTTTGCCTAAACGTGGCGCTGCTTCTGGTTCATCAGATCACAAAAGAAAATGGGAAGGTAACAACAGCAAGTCTTCAAGCTTCAACAACCCTCAGCAACAACCGACCAGAAAGTTTGACCTATCAAGAAACTTCACCAACAACAACCAGAACAGCAACAACAACAATTATGGTCAGGGATCGAGCAGCTACGCGGGCAAGAACCCTAGTTGTAACCGGTGCAACTTCCATCATCATGGCCCATGTGATCGACTCCGTTGTCAGAGATGTGGAAAGATGGTTCACGCAGCCAAAGACTACCGGGGTGAAATAATGACTCAGCAGTAACAACCTCAACAACAACGCCAGGGCGGAGCGACTAGAGGCTGTTATGAATGTGGTAAGGAGGGCCACTACATGAAGGATTGCCCGCAGCTGAAGGGTGGAAACAAGGGAAATAACGGGGGCAATGCCAAGGGTCGCGCATTCGTGATCGGTTCCGGCGAGGCAAGGGATGACCAGAATGTGGTTACTGGTACGTTTCCCCTGAATGGTTGTTTTGCTTCTATACTATTTGACACCAGAGCTGATAGGAGTTTTGTTTCCAACAAATTCCTTAAGTTCTTAGATGTAACCCTAGCTGTCATGGAACCTAGTTATGTGGTAGAATTAGCTGACGGAAAACTAATCGAGGCAACTCATATCACCAAGGGGTGCAGACTAGGATTATGTGGTTATGAGATAGATATAGATCTGATGCCTGTCACACTTGGTAGTTTCGACGTAGTTGTGGGTATGGACTGGCTATCCAAGAATCAAGCTGAGATCATTTGTGGAGAGAAAGTCGTTCGTATCCCACTTCCTAGTGGTGAAATTTTATCGGTTCAGGGCGAAAGGAGTGGCATGGTCTCTGGAATCATCTCCTACATGAAAGCTCAGAAGTGTTTGCGTAAGGGTCATACCGCTTTCCTAGCCATGGTCACTGAAAAAGAACCCGATGAAAAGAAAATTGAAGATATCCTTGTTGTACGCGATTATCCCGAGGTTTTCCCTGAAGACCTACCCGGTCTTCCACCGCATCGCCAAGTCGAGTTCCAAATTGATTTGGTTCCGGGAGCCGCCCCTATCACGAGGGCACCGTACAGATTAGCTCCAAGGGAACTGCAAGAGCTGTCTACGCAATTGCAGGAACTATTGGATAAAGGTTTTATCAGACCTAGCTCATCACCATGGGGAGCCCCAGTTCTGTTTGTCAAGAAGAAGGACGGAACTTTTCGCATGTGTATCGACTACAGAGAACTGAACAAGGCGACAATTAAGAATCGTTATCCCCTCCCGCGCATCGATGATCTGTTCGATCAACTACAAGGGTCGAGTTACTATTCAAAGATAGACCTAAGATCGGGATATCACCAGCTAAGGATTCGAGAAGAAGACATTTCAAAGACTGCTTTCAGAACGAGGTATGGTCACTATGAGTTCTTGGTTATGCCATTCGGGTTGACCAATGCACCAGCGGTTTTCATGGACCTAATGAACCGAGTGTGCAAACCCTATCTAGACAAGTTCGTCATTATCTTCATCGATGACATCCTTATTTACTCAAGGAATAAGGAAGAACACGAAGAGCACCTTAGACTGATTCTGGAGCTGATGAGACGAGAACAGCTGTATGCAAAATTTTCAAAGTGTGACTTCTGGATGCGAGAGGTCCACTTTTTGGGTCAAGTGGTCAATGAGAATGGGATACACGTTGATCCGGCAAAGATAGCAGCTATCAAGAACTGGGCTACGCCTAAGACTCCGACTGAGGTACGACAGTTTCTCGGTTGGCTGGCTATTATCGACGGTTCATCGAAGGGTTCTCATCTCGGGTTGCGTACATCAGATCGCTTTGCGATCCGGCCCCTCCCCGGACCTCGCAAAGCGGGAGCTTCATGCACCGGGTACGCCCATCGAAGGGTTCTCAAAGATTGCCCAACCTCTCACCGCATTAACTCATAAAGGCATCACGTATGATTGCGGTGATAAACAAGAATCTGCATTCCAGATTCTGAAGCAGAGACTTTGCACAGCACCAATCCTATCCCTGCCTGAAGGAACCGATGATTTTGTAGTTTACTGTGATGCTTCCATACAAGGCCTCAGTTGTGTACTAATGCAACGTAATAAGGTGATTGCCTATGCATCTCGATAACTGAAGATACATGAGAAAAACTACACGACACATGATCTAGCGCTTGGAGCAGTCGTGTTTGCACTCAAGATATGAAGACACTACTTGTACGGTACCAAGTGCACCATTTACACCGATCACAAGAGTCTCCAGCACATCTTTGAACAGAAGGAGCTAAATATGAGGCAACGTCGTTGGGTCGAGTTATTGAACGACTATGACAGTACGATCAAGTATCATCCGGGCAAGGCCAATGTAGTAGCAGACGCCCTAAGTCGGAAGGAAACGCTCAAGCCAAGACGAGTTCGAGCATTGCAACTCACCATTCACACCGGGTTACCCGATCAGATCCGCAATGCTCAACTTGAGGCGTTAAAAGACGAGAACCTGACAGCCGAATCGCTACGAGGCATGGAGAAACAATTGGAAACCAAGTCTGACGGAATCCGCTACTTCATGGATCGAACATGGATTCCCTCGTATGGGGACTTACGAGAACTAGTCTTGGACGAAGCTCACAAATCACGGTACTCAATCCACCCAGGTTCAGACAAGATGTACCACGACCTGAAGGTTCTTTACTGGTGGCCGAACATGAAAGCAGATATCGCCACCTACGTGAGCAGATGTTTGACCTGCTCTAAGGTTAAGGTAGAGTATCAACGACCGTCTGGTTTACTCCAACAGCCAGAAATACCAGTATGGAAGTGGGAGCAGATATCTATGGACTTCACCACGAAACTCCCTCGGACTCCCAGCGGATGCGATACCATTTGGGTGATCGTGGATCGCTTGACGAAATCCGCACACTTTCTGGCAATCCGGGAGACTGATCGTATGGAAAAGTTAACTCGTATCTACCTAAGGGAAGTAGTCTCTCGGCATGGTGTACCGATTTCCATTATCTCTGATCGTGACGCTCGATTCACTTCACACTTCTGGCAGTCTTTGCAACGAGCATTGGGGACGCGGTTGGATATGAGCACCGCTTACCACCCTAAACTGATGGCCAAAGTGAGCGTACGATCCAGACTCTAGAAGACATGTTACGTGCCGGCGTCATAGATTTCGGCAGCAGTTGGGAAACTCACTTACCGCTAGTTGAGTTTTCTTACAACAATAGCTATCACACGTCGATCAAGGCTGCCCCATTTGAGGCACTGTATGGGTGTAAGTGCCGATCACCGAGAGGTCAAGACGCTCAAGCGTAGTCGTATCCCTATCGTCAAAATCCGTTGGAACTCGAAGCGTGGACCAGAATTTACCTGGGAACGCGAGGATCAGATGAAGAGGAAGTACCCTCAACTGTTCCAAAACCAGGCATCCACCTCTTAGATACACAGGTACTCAATTCCACATGCGTCACCAACTGTTAAGTCATGTACTACCCCGTAAAAACCACGTAACATGATGTACTAATTTTCAGGACGAAAATTCCTGCAACAAGGGGATGATGTGACACCCCATAATTTCAGATTAACATTTTTCAAATTGTTGTCGTTAACATTGACCCGTACTTGCAAATACTCGAAACGTATACAAACACCGCCACCGACATCGTTAAACAAATTGTGATAAAATACTAACGCGGGTGCTTGTAGAGGATTCACATAAACGAGATTACCTAAGGAGCCCTACTAATTAATAGAGCTCGCTCGTCTACGTCGTTATCAACCGAAACAAATTCGGGAACTCGGTACCTAAGTGCAGGGACCAAACCTGACAATTACCAAACTGGGGCTGGGTATAAATACCCATCCACCAGCCAAACACACCCATTCTGCTCTCTTCCTCTCTTACGCTCTCTTCATCTCCATTTCACACTCCTAGCACCAAAACCACCCCGATTGAGCCCGTTTTCGCCGGCTAAACCACGCAACAGCTGAGAAATCACGTTCCCAGCAGGTAGGCGACCATTTTCATCCGTTTTATCACCCGTTTCACTGCTGCAAGTATATGATTCGGGTGTTCGGGTTCAACCCGAATGCATGTGGTCGTGGGGTGCGTGTGAGTTCAATCAGCGTGTGCATTTCCCTTAGACATGTTAGGAGAGTGTTTCTGGAAGTCCTGATTGTGAGAAAACCGAGCACGGAACAGCCGAAGGCTGTTCGACCTGCCCAGCAGTCGCGACCTGCTGCAGTCCGCGACTGGGCCAACCGTGCGACTGAGTCATGCGATTGGGTCCTTCGCGCGATTGATCGGGGCGACTGGGGCGAGACGTGCGAACGAATGGTGCGATTAAGTCGACCGAATGAATATGTGCGATTGAGTCAGCCGAATGAATGTGTGCGACTGAGTATCACCCGACTGAAGGTCCAACCGCACGAATGAAGGTTCATTCGCGCGATTGGAAATTGATTCGGGCGATTGGGGAATGTGTGGTACGACTGAACGCTGAGTCGCATGAACGAGGGTTCAATCGTACGAGGGAGCTTGATTCGTACGATTGAAGGCCTATTCGTGCGAATGAAGTGTCCAATCGTGCGTCTAGCCTTGTCATGCGATGGGAGTCATTTTGAGTAAATTCTTCTGGTGTGCGATGTGTCTATCATGTGACGATAAGTTAACATCAATAAAGCGTCATTTCTTGACCACAAAGATTAAAGTCAACGCAATCAACAAGTACATACTTTTCAACCTGAAACAACCTAACTGTTTACAAATATCGACAACCCATTTGAAATCTACATGAAGTCTAATACGTGTATGCCTGCTTGTGTGTGTGACACCCCCGACCGAACCCATGTGACCCGACCCGATTAAACATGTCTATTAACGCTAAACACAACATTAACGCTTAACACAACTGTCAATAGGTGTTTGACAGCGCATCGTAAACAACACTTGGGAGACTTGCATCCTACACACTTGCTACATCATCTGTGAGTTTCACGGCCCCTATTTTACATCTCTTTCCTTTTGGAGGAGAAAACATGCAAAACAGATTTACATAAATGGTTGTAGTAATATTGATATCGCTTGTTACGTTAGTGCAAACACACACATGTCCTTACACACTCGAACCGTTAGTAATGGGATTAGCGAGGTAATTTTGAGTAGTACTACTGGGTCTGACAAACCCCGCCCGGGCTAGTCGCGCTAGCTTGATTGGAGGTCAAACGGGTGCCAAATTGACCTAACATACGATTGCCACGGTCGGTTAAGACGTGGAGGAAACACATTGTCATGGTCTGATGAGACATGACGGGATACACGATTGCCACGGTCGGTTAAGACGTGGTGGAAACACAAATAGGACGTAAACAGTCAGCTTCGGTTCGAAACGCTAAGTAACAAGAACATAGGCTAGCTACCTAACGATATGCTTTATGTACTAAACCATTGAAACGCAAAACATGGAAACGCTTACGAATACATTTATTGTTGATTAAACCTGTGAACTCACCAACTTTATGTTGACACATTTTAGCATGTTTTCTCAGGTCACAGGAACGCATAAGCTTTTGAGGCACGCTTCAGGAAATGCACTCAGGACATGCATTCATCTAGTTTATTTTCAGCATTGAACATTTTGTATAAACATGGCTATTGTAACAGTTCTGTAATGGATTTACCACTTTTGAACAAGCTTCCGCACTATTGTAAACTTTGTTTATGTTCTGTTGAATGAAGTCAAATGTTTATTTTAAATTCATATAGTGTTGTTCGATATGACTGTGTCTGAGATCCTGGTATATCACACGCCTAACGGTAAAACCCCATTTGTGGAAATTGAGGGTGTGACAGTTAATTTCATGAACGACCTCATTTTTTGGTGCAAAAATTGCTCTCTCACGAAAGTACTATTTGTCTTTGTAGTTCTCTAACATGGATGGGCAAACAAATTAAATCAAACTTGCTAAAGGATCAATCGATTCGTTGATAAGGAGTTCATGAGGTATAGTAATAGTTGCATCACCATCGTTATAACCACCAGCATTACCCTCTCCTATATCAAGAAGTCATGTAGCAAATTGTTCAATTCCTTTATTGTCAACACCTTGTCCCTTAGCTTTTAGTCACACATTTTTTTATTAAAGTAACTTGCATTTATTTAAAATATATGATGAGTTTAATGATGCATTAACAATTTCTTGACGATTACCATTTGGAACCACATGTAAAATTTGTTGAAAATTGCCACAAAAAACAATACTCTACCACCAAATGACATATCTAAAGGTATGAAAATATTTATAGTTAATACATCATTCATTGTCCTATCTAGTGCTTCAAATGCGTGCTTATGAGTCATGGGTGTTTCATCCCAAATAATCAATTTTATTTGCTTTAATAAATGAGCAACTTCACTATTCGGTTTTATGTAACAAACAGAATTTTTGTTTACATTTAATGGAATAGGGAACGTGAGTGTGAAGTACGACCTCCGGTAAGCAACAAAGATCATATTTCACTGAATGCTACATTTAATACAATCTCACTTTTAGAACTTATTGTTGCAGTAAATGTCTTCCATAGAAAGATTTTACTAGTTTCTTCATATCCATAAATGAAAAAAACTCTATTAACTTAACAACAGTCATGATTTCACTAAAAACTAATTGTTGTTCATCCGTTAAAGAGTTCCGAAGATTTTCAAATTTAGACATCTTGTTTGCTACATCATACAATAACTCCTTGCTAATTAAATAATTATTTGAAGAAGACAAACAATCATTGTCCGGGTAAGGCATACTTGTAAAGGACTTAAGTATCAAAATATTCCGTAATAAATACTTTTCAATCTCATACAACGTTAAATTTTTTTGATTGTTTGTTAGAGACAAAGCTTAAATTTATACATAGAAATTGTGAGTAATTAGTTTCACATTCAATAAATTTAAAAAATGGTAAAATGTATTATGAAAATAAATATAATTATTATAATTAAATAAATATAAATAAAACATCCAAGATAAAAATATTATAGAGACAACATACGCTTTACTTAGTATGTTGTTTATATCATCATCAACACCATAAATGATTTGTTGTTGGTTTGTCAAATGGAAAGGCAACCTGATAACCGATGGATAACGGTAATGTACATCAAAACCAAAAATTCTTCATGAAGTCTCACAAGCTAAAATATATCTTCAATCGTAGTATTCTTTAATTTCATCTTTACCATTTTGTTGGTCAGGATTAGTGTTTGGATCTATAACAACAACAGTAGCCTCCAATCTTGAACCCCATGAATAAGATGAAATGAAGAGAAATTATTAAACATATAATGGTGAATTGTTTTTAATACGAAAAATTAAAAGTAGAAAGAGTGAGATTGTGGGAATAAATTTTCATTAATTATTATCATTTCAAAATAGTAAACTTTTCTTGGATTCTTAAATAGTTGTCTAGTTCAAATCCTGATAATTTGAACCTTTATAGTATACTCTTTCTGTAAAACACTTAGGTCGTTGAACAATGTGATTCTCCCGGATGTCATTATACTACAAAATTTTGAAAAAGTGAGAAATAATTATAAAGTTAACACTTATGAAATGAACATAGTTTTGTATTTGATAAATTTTAAAAACATCATACATTTTTTGATAGTTGAGAATATAAATCGGATGTAAAATTTGCAAAGAATATAGTATTAATTTATAGTCTTTGTGAAATACACAATTATGAAATGTGCATCCCATATGATATGTAATTGTACACTTATTAATAAAAACAAAAGGGAAACAATTTGAATTAATTGAATCTAATAATTGATAAATATATTATAATTGGATGAATTAATAATGTATCTGAGTAATATTACATACTATATAGTCCTTAAATGTATGATACTTTAATAATTTGATAAATATATTATAATTAGATTAATTAATTTTTACATTTGAAAACCGATTTTGGTGAGTCAAAAATTTAATAAAATAAAAATCTACTAAATTAGGAGTTTTAATTAGAAAGCATTGTAATTTCCAGAGAAATATAGAGATATAGTGATTGCAAGTTGAGAAAGATAAGTTTAATTGTAATTTAATGTACGATAGATAACTTATCAGACTAATGTTAGATACTATATAGTTCTTAAATATTTGATAGTTTGATAATTTGATAAATATATTATAATTGGATCAATTAATTATACAGAAAGAAATCAAAATCGGTGAATACAAAATTTCATAAAATAAAAATCCACTAAATTAAAGGAGTTTATTTTAGAAAGCAATACAGAAACAGGAAAAAATTTATAGATTTTTAACACATAATATAAAAGATTAAATAAAATTTGAGGAATAATACCGTAGAAGTTGAATTAATATATGGTTAAATGGAATTTTTATGACATAATATAAAAGGTTAAAATGAAAGCCATAAATTATAACTTAAATCAGTAAGTAAGTATGGTAATATATTTAATTTAAATTAAATGTCTAGTATGGTAAGCATTTAATATATCAAAAAAGTAAAAATAAAGATGGTGTAAGAGTGTGCACGTGTTAATTGATGGTTTAAGAGAATGACATGTGGCTCAAAAACCTTGTTTTATTAGAGTTTATAGATTTAAGTTATTCATAAGGGTATTATTGTAATTGTATAATTTAGTATTAATTGTTTCCTTTTTTGATTTCATTTTAATTATAACTAGTTGAATTCAACTTCGCGCGTTGCGCGAGTAATTTAAAGTCGATAATCACCAGTACAACCCTAGTTCAAACCCTTGGCTTAGATCCGGCTTCTCGTTGTGGCTGCAAACCAACGTGGTTACCACACCAAGACAACGATTTTTTCCCTCGAATTCATCACAACCATCTTATTATATCCCCAAACCAGAAAAATTAGACTAAGCCACAAAACCAACAACTTATTACATCAGCTTTTTAAACATGTAGGTTCATATAAGCGGACGATATAATACTCATTTGGCTCAGACCCACGCACGGTCTCAGGCTGCAAACCATCTACACATGGTTGCCACGCCAGGACAACAACATTTTTTTGGTTGGATCATCATTGCCAATGAACCTCTCGACTAACCAATAATGGGCAACTCCACAAATTGAGGCCAACACGAAATAGCACAGCGACAAACATATCATAGGCTCAAACCTGGTCACCGCCTGTAGCTGCAGACCATCTACCAATGGCTGCCAAGCCAGGACAACATGTATTTGGTTAGATCATCACAGCTAACAAACAACCTAAAGTAAAGCAACAATGTGTGATCCACCGGATCGAAGCCACCAATATCAAGCAGATTCGTGAACACATGAAAAACACAAATCAACACCAAACATCAGAGGTCTGCAAGAATCGAAAAACAAAAACCCTACATGAAGAATCAAAACATTGTCACCTACAGGGCGATAACTATTGTACATGCATGGCATCAGCAGTGGTTAGAGAAATAGCAAGTACAACAACGACAGCGAGATCAAGAATCGACGGCATTAGCCGGCCAACTATCATCGGGTAGGGTTTGAGAGAACAGAGCAGAGATGACCGTTCCGGCAACAATGGCAGCATCGGCGGCACATACATCACCGTCGACCGACCATCGCCACCTAAGGTTTGGAAAACAAAGCATCGCTTACCGTAGGCATCTTCGGTAGCAATGGAGGCGGCGAGTAGCCTAAGGTTTGGAAAAAAAAGCACAGATGACCCACACCACCGTCGGCTGACCATCACCTCTTACAAAACGGCAACCACCACTGGAGCCCTAGAACCAAAGCCGAAGAGAAGCCAACGGCCTGGTAGTCTAAACCCAGGCGGAGAACAGCGGGCGGCCGCATGAACGCTACCATGTCGATGAGAGGGCAAACCGACAAAAAGTCGGCTCAACCGGCGACCGTTAAAGACAGCAGTAGACATCATAAACCAAACGATAATAAAAGTATTAAAGCAACATACAGAGAGATGAGGCACGACATATGACATTGACCTACCGTTATTCCAAATGGTAAAAAGGATCTAAAACATAATTCATATCCAGGCCCTTTCTAAAAAAACCTGATATGCTATTATAACATAAAATTTTAAAAGACATAAATAACATAATAACATACCTGCATCAATCAGCAACAAACACAAAATATAGCTATAAAAAGAGAAGATGACAACCCTGCAATATAACAAAAGAATGCAGTAAAAATTTGGGCTAGCAAAAGGAAAAAATAAACAATGAATGCACCTAAGAGGCAAACAGTAACATGAAAATATGCAACTCAGAAGAATTTACAACAAAATAAGGTTGATACACAACTAAGATATACATTGAAGAAAAATACAAAAAAAAAGTATGCACAGAATGGAGGCAGAAAATATTTACTCCCAAAAAGAAAGCAAAAAAGACATACCCAAGCCCACCTGAAAGAGGACAATCAATATTTAACGCACTCCTATCCAAATGCAAATAAGAAGCACAATATTAGTAACATGAATGTTTTTAGATTAACAGTTAGGTAAGCATAGGATGAAAAGAAAGCCCATAAAATAAAAAATAAACATGACTATCGTCAACAGTTATAATGGTACTTCGTGTTACACGAATGGAAATATGAATGCGGATGTTTTTATATAATGAAACAGGTACCAAAAGTCCAAATAAAACAAAAAGAACACAAAGTTAACACGAACTCAGGAAGAAACAAAAACAGCAACACACAAAGTCAACTGACAAACACCAATGCTAAGAATGTAAATCAGAGATACAACATGCATGAAACATCAGAAAACATGTAAAACAAAGAAAATATATAAGGCCAATAATAAACCCAATAACAACCAGGGAATATAATCACCATTATATAACCGACCTCTACCTATGAACACCTGAGTTTACCAAACTAACATTACCATCACAACAAACATAATAAAGTTCACACATATATAGACACATTACATCACATGGCAGTTGCCTATATGGGTAAACATAAAATTAAAATTCACGAAGAATGAGAGATGATAGTACCTCATTTATTGATCTTCACCTGAATTCTTTGAGTCTAATTATCTAGACCTGGAAATAAGAAACAATGAAGAGTTCACTGTAGGGTAATAACAAAATCAACAGGGAACATATATAAAACCAAGAATGGTGATTTGAGTGTCGTTCAACCAAATCGAAGCATAAGAATTTCAGCCGGTAAATTTTGAAACCATAATTGGATATTGCACTGATGTATATTTATCAACCAGATAGAATTGTAATCAATGGAATTGGTTTAACCAAGTAGAACCCTAAAGCAACCTACAAAAGATAAGCCAAGGCAGAAGAATTTCGACCCAAATGGAATTGATAGAATTGTAATCAATGGAATTGGTTTAACCAAGTAGAACCCTAAAGCAACCTACAAAAGATAAGCCAAGGCAGAAGAATTTCGACCCAAATGGAATTGATTTAACCAAGTAGAACCCTAAAGCAACCTACAAAAGATAAGCAAAGCCAGAAGAATTTCGACCCAAAATCAATTAAAAAAAACTCAATAGACCCAAAATTGGCATATATTTGTCTGCGAGGAGCAATCGTTAAACAATCGAACGCAAATGCGAATTAGAAGCATAAACAACGAAGCATATAACTCAAAATTCCCATTGGGAATGCCTTTGCTGTTGATGTTCAAGGGCACCAGAGCAACACCAGGTACATCCCTTCTTAATAACAACTACTACCACGTATTCTACAAAATGCAGGAACAAAACATACCCATACATAACGCACGCCAGAAACCCTTGATAAGAGTAAATTTACTCACCTACACCTCGCTGTAGAAAATAGGGTTATAACCGATTAAGGAGGACGAAAGCCACAACCTTCAAACATAGAGAAGAGCACACATGAAACGGAAACCGCAGGATAGCAAAATCGGGAACATCACGCAACCACAAACATAAGTAGCAAAATCGGAGGCGGTCCGGCAGGAGGGAGAAGCGTGGGTGTTTTCCGGCGAGCTTGTTGGCGTGGTGGACGCGGTGGTCGCAGGCGGAGCACAGGGCGGCCTCGTCGGCGGAGCAGTAGACCGCCGCTGTGTCTTTGTTGCAGACGTCGCACTGGATCTTCATGAGAAGGGGATCTGGAGGCACTTCGAAGTGAGAATCGATTGAAAGAGATGAGAGATGTGGGTTCGGGGCGTCGGTTGGAGATTGGGGAAGGTGAGGTTATTTGAGAAATGAGGGCATGAGAGAACGCTTTGGAAACCATTGTACAGTATATTACTGTTCATACTGTTCATTTCCAATCTTTATTAACATATATGTTAATTATATAATTTAGTATTAATTGTTTCCTTTTTGATTTCATTTTAATTATGGGGGTTACATATTTTTCCTCCATTTAATTCTAGTAACATTTTCTAGAGAATATTATTCAATTAATCTATCATCTTCAAAGATTACGACACCATGGATTCATACTTTTGAAATCCAAATCAAATTGTTGCTTTATCAAATCAGAATCACTTTTGAAATCCAAATCAAATTCTTGCTTTATCAAATTAGAATCATCACATTTAGAGGTAATCGCGTTCATCTTATCATCTGTCACACTCCAAAGAAAAGGGGCTGGTCGTGAAAATATGTAATATTTTTCCTAAATAGTTTCCTAACACATATTTTGTAAATTGCTAAACTAGACCACATTTATTATATTGTTTGTTTGACGTTCTATATGTATTCAATTCGTATGTTGGTTTTCATTCCTTGTTTTACTTATGTGCAAAAGGGTGTTTAAATTAAAATATTATTATTTATTATAGTTTTAGGAATTGAATAAAACGATATATTTATTTGTGTTTTTCATATATGTAAACCGATTGTAAATTATCAAGCTTTTAGTAACCCTACATTTTTTTTAAACTTTTAATCCTAGATATGAATGTTGATTAACAACAACTACAGGAAGAGGCACATCAAGAAGCTCAACAACTATCACCGTAGTTTTTATATCTTGAATTATTAGAGTTGATTCTTTGTCTTTATTTATTTAAAAAGATTTTACGCTTTATAAATGACTTTCACAATAATTGCATAATCATTTTTGGTTAGTTTTAACAAATATACACATGTGGATAATATATGGTTTGTTTCTGTTGACACATTGACATTGCTAGTGTTCTTCAAGTGTTAAGTATATAGCCATTGAATTTGAAGTTAACAACATGTATGTTTTACTTTACATAATTTTTATTGTTAATTTTACCTATATGTAAACAACATGTATCGTACTTTAATTTCTCCAGCAACTTTATAATCCTTATGCTTACTTTTACACACACGTAAAGCAGCATTATATTTACATAACCAAGTAAGAAGTTTGCGTAACGATATACATATAATTAATAATGATCATGTCTTACTAGTAGTCAAACAAACATTTATAACCTAAATCTTTGATGTACCTACATCATTGCATCATCACCCATCTCAACTATAACTATACATTATATATTTTATATTATTCTTATATTATTTACTAGCTATTTTAACACCCTGAATATGTTCATCTGTTTTTTATCTATTTATTTACATTTATCTATATGTATACATGCTGACACATACACCAGATAATATTTTTGTCCTGTTTCATATATATGTCATATATTGACAACCAACTTTTTAGTGTTTTATCTATACACATGCATAAACATAATATTCTTACAAGTATAATTGTAAATAAAAAACCATAATAGTTATTTCATTTCCTGTAATGTACCAAACATTTAAGATTGTTTTAAAATAAAAAAAATCCATAATTTTAACCAACCATTAGACTACTAAGAGGTTGAAAGTAAAAATAATATTATAACATATCAATTACTCAGTCACAACCCAGTCTCCCTCGCTACCCTCTCCATGTGTTTGCTTGCTTCTGATACAAGAATATGGTATGTGTATTTTACCCTTACATTTCTTAACTGATCATATTCCTTTGCTCCTTTTAAAAACCCGTAACTCCATCCTTTAACTTTACTTCCCTTGTAAGTTTCATGTGCGTCATTACAAATACATCACAAATCAATAGGATTATTTATTATAGCCCAAGGTAGTTCTTTTTTTACAAAGATGCATCCTAATATAGCATTGTACTCTTTGTGACTAACTCTTTTGAAAATAACGCACAAATATATGCCTTTACAAAAAAGTAAACCCTAAATTAGAAATTAGAATATCACTTACATAAATTAAGTATATCCTTTTTATGATTATTAAATCCAATTTTACACGTATGTATACACAATAGAACAACATGAATACATATTATAAGGAATACCTAATAAAAGGCCCAAAAGTCAAGCCTGTCTATCATACGTTTCCATCATCCTTGCTGGCTCCCTTACAATCATATATTTTCTATATTAGAATAGTTAATTTCTCCTTGTATGTCTCTCCTTCCATGTTGTACAGTTCTCTATTTATAGTCTTGTATTCAGTAAATAATATATCAATCATTCAAATATTATATGGTATTGTAACTCCCTGAGTTCTTCTCTTTTTCGATCCCATCTACAGTCATTCCTCCTACCACTACAATGGCTACCTCCACTACAGTCATTCAACTCTCAACAACCACCAACTTTCCCACCAAACTAACACCAAATAATTTCCCTGCGTGGCGTAAGCAGGTCCTCTCCACCCTCACCGGACTCGAGCTTGAACAATTCATGGATGGCTTAACCGAACCACCAACGAAAGTCATTGATGGAAAACCAAACGCTGCTTATCGTACCTGGTACCGCCAGGATCAAATCCTCCTTGGCGCGTTGCTTGGAAGCTGCTCCGACACCATCCAGTCACTCGTTTCCTCTGCCGCAACATCCCGTCAACTCTTCACCCGTCTCACCGAAAGCTATGCGAGTGTCTCTAGATACAGAATTATCTCCTTGCGCACCAAACTCGCCACAACCAACAAAGGAAGCAGACCTGTTGCTGATTATCTCCACGAGATGAAGGCTATTGCTGATGAATTAGCCTTGGCACAGAAACCAATCGATGATGATGACCTTACCGTTCACATTCTTGCTCACCTCAGTGACGACTACAAGGATATTGCTGCTGCACTGAAGACTCGGGAAACTACCATTGCCTTCTCTGATCTCTATGAGAAGTTGGTTGATCATGAAAGGTCATTGTTGGAGGCCAAACCTACTGAGCCAATTACTACTGTTAATCTCACACAAAGGACCAGCCCAATACAATCTCAAGCTGGCCGAAACTTCATGAGGCCCAACTCAACCACCAGAAATCAAAACAGGCCCAATACCTTTGGCCTAGGACACACTCACAATGGGAACGGTGGTCAAATGTCACATTTTAGAACTAATCGTAACAATTTTTTCTGCCAATTTTGTAATATTCCAGGGCATGAAACCAAGGACTGTCGAAAGTTTGCACGGTTCCTGCAACAAAACAATCTTGCTTTGGCTCAACCACCAACAAACCCGATCGTGAATGTCTCCATGACAAACTCCTCTCAACATGCTCCTTCGCTAATGTTTGACAGTGGAGCTTCTAACCACGCTACATCCGACCAAGCATTTTGCACAACCTATCCGAATATGGAGGACCCGATGAGATCATCCTAGGTAATGGTAATACCCTCTCCATTTCTCATATCGGTCATGCATCGATTAACACTCCGTCCCGCTCATTAAACTTATCAAATGTATTACTTGTTCCCCGTTTGCGTAATCATCTCATCTCGGTTGCTAAACTTTGCAAGACTAACCAAGTTTCCGTTGAATTTTTTCCTTTTCATTTCTTTGTTAAGGATCTTCGCACGGGGGCGCGGCTCATGAGGGGGGTCAACATTAACGATGTCTACTATGCATCCCCTACTTATCCTCGTTTGCTATTCAACTCAAGCACCAAGAATTCTGACTCTCTTCTATCATGGCATCATAAACTTGGACACCCGTCTATCAACGTCCTAAAGCGTCTACTAAATAGTTTAGGACTTGATTACAATAATGTGTTGAATAGTTTTTCCATTGTGATGCATGTTCCTTGAATAAAGTCATAAACTACCTTTTGGAGACAATTCATTTAAAGTGTCCAAACCACTAGAACTAGTCTACTCCGATGTTTGGGGACCGGTCAAAATTTCTAACGATGGATGTCAATACTACGTCATCTTTGTTGATTTTTTCTCCAAATACACATGGTTTTACCCCATTAAAAGAAAATCCGATATCTCTACACTATATCCAATTTTTAAAACACTTGTTGAGAAATTTTTCCAAACTCCCCTTATCTCTCTTTTCTCAGACAATGGGGGAGAATACGTTGGTCTCATCCCTTATTTTCAAAAAAATGGTATCTCTCATTTTACCACTCCCCACACACTCCGGAACAAAATGGAGTGGCGGAACGACGACATCGACATATTGTTGAAACCGGGTTGTCACTTTTGCATCATGCCAATTTACCACTCCCATTTTGGTCTCATGCCTTCAAACGGCAGTTCATCTTATTAACCGATTACCTACCAAAATATTAGACTTCAAATCACCATTTGAAATTATACAACACTCCGCCTACATATACCAAACTAAACCCTTTAGGTGTCTATGCTTTTCTTGGCTTCGTCCGTATGCAAAGTCCAAAATTCACCCTCGCTCGGCAAAGTGCATCTTCTTGGATACTCTTCATCTAAATCTGTCTACAAATGTTATGATCCTCTAACCCACCGCCTCTATCACTCTCGTCATGTGGATTTTATCGACCACATCTTTCCTTTCTCCTCACACGGAACCTCACCAAACCCCCTACCTACACCCGATATCTTTTTTGAATCACCTACATGTTCTAACATTCCACAAACACCTACTCAGCCCAATCCACCTCCCACAACCCAACAACTTCCTCAAACCACTCTACCTCCCATGACCCACTCGTCTCAACCCATCACCCATCCAACTCACCCGCATGCCATCCAAACTAACTTCCATTCCTCGCCCTCTCACTCAACTACACCCACCACCAAATTGCCACTCTCCCCTACCCCAGCAACCACCACAGCCACCGCCATACAAGAAAATGATTCTTTCATCTCATCATCTACCCTTCCACCTCACAACCTGCTTCACCCGACACCATTCCTTCTCACTCTATAAGCTCTCCACCATCTAACACCACCGACGCAACAACCAATCCTTCTCCTCGTGTCTCTACTCGTCCACACCGGTCTCATAAACCCAACCCAAAATATTACAACCCAAACATTGTGAACCACACTACCCTTCATCCTTACCACCCACACTTGAACCCACCACTCATTCTCAAGCATCTAAAGATCCACAGTGGCGCCATGCCTGGATGTGGAGTTTAATGCACTTCTCCAAAACCAAACATGGGAACTTGTCCCTCTAACTCCCACACTCCAATTAGGTGTAAATGGGTTTTCCGCATCAAACGCAAACCGATGGCTCTATTGACAAATACAAAGCCCGACTCGTGGCCAAGGGCTTTCACCAACAATACGGGAAGGATTACTTCGACACGTTTAGTCCTGTTACCAAACCAATCACCATTCGTACCATCCTTTCCATTGCTCTCTCAAAAAATTGGCCGCTCCGGCAACTTGATGTAAACAACACATTCTTGCATGGCACTCTACACGAGAATGTCTACATGACCTAACCATCGGGATACGTCAATCAAGAATTTCCTCATCATATATGCAAGCTTAAAAAGTCACTCTATAGCCTAAAGCAAGCTCCTCGGGCTTGGTATAATGAGCTCATCAAGTTCCTCATTGACTTTGGCTTTCGAAAATCTTTAGCCGATGCATCACTTTTCATATACCAAAACCAATGTGTCACTTGCTATTTCATGGTTTATGTTGATGACATTGTTCTTACCGGCAACAACACACCGTTCCTTGATCGCTTTGTTCATGCCTTAAGCCAAAATTTTCCATCAAAGACCTTGGTATGCTTCATCATTTCTTGGTGTTGAAGTTATTCCCACACCAACCGGTCTATTTCTGTCACAACATCGATACATCCAAGATCTTCTCTAACAATTTAACATGGCTGGTGCAAAAGATGTTTCTACTCCTCTCGGTACCACCGAGGTCCTGTCTGTTAATGACACTTCACCCGAGGTTGATGCTACATAATCGTAAACTCATCGGGTCACTTCAATATCTCGCCTTCACTAGGCCGGACATCTCCTTTGCCATAAATAAACTCTCTCAATTTATGCATAACCCGCGCCAAACACATTGGCAATCTCTAAAACGTGTCCTTCGCTATCTCAAGGGTACCATTCACCATGGTCTCTTTCTCAACCGAAAATCCTCTCTTGATCTCTCGGCCTTCTCCGATTCCGATTGGGGTGATGTACATGATGTTGGTCGCTCTACCACTACATATATTATTTATCTTGGAAAAAACATTATCTCATGGAAGTCCGCTCGCCAAAAGTCAGTCTCTCGCTCCTCAACAGAAGCCGAATACAAAGCCTTAGCGAATGCCTCAGCTGAACTTATATGGACAAAGAATTTATTACTGGCATTACCACCACTAAGTCACCATCACTATTCTGTGACAACTCAGGTGCAACGTATCTCTGTGCTAATCCCGTTTATCACTCCAAAATGAAGCATGTAGCACTTGACTATCATTTTGTACGGGAACAAGTTTCGACAGGCAGCTTACGGGTTCTTCACATCAGCTCACAAGATCAACTTGCGGATATGCTCACAAAACCGTTATCACGGGCACCCTTTCTCCGAAACCGCTCCAAGATTGGAGTCTCCGACGGATCCTCCATCTTGCGGGGGCGTATAAGGAATACTTAATCAAAGGCCTAAAAGTCAAGCCTGTCTATCATACGTTTCCGTCATCCTAGCTGGCTCCCTTACAATCATATATTTTCTATATTTAGAATAGTTAATTTTTCCTTGTATGTCTCTCCTTCCATGTTGTACAGTTCTCTATTTATAGTCTTGTATTCAGTAAATAATATATCAATCATTCAAATATTACATATATATATATATATATATATATATATATATATATTATATATATATATACTCATTTAAATACGACTATGAGTCACATTAATATGTAAGATTCTTAATGGTATATTGAAAAAATTAGTACCTTTAAGCGATGCATGCAGCATGCCTTTTATCGTGAGATTCTCTGATTCTCAAGATTTATTAAATTTATTTTGTTTTGATAGGCAAGATATGATACGTTCAATTTCACTTAAAAAGATTATCAAGACATCAGACAAAGCAGATTATATTGATAAAAAAAATACATTCACAACATTCACAGTGATCTAGGGGTAAAAGTGTATGTTTGTTCATCCAGTGGCGGAGCTTGAGCGAAAGATTAGGGGGGGCGGGGCGAAAGTAAACTATTTTAGGGGGGGCGAACTCTATATATTTTAAAAAATTTACACTACCGGACCGAAAATTTACACTATCGAACCGAAAATTACACTACTGACGAAAAAAAAGAGGGGGGCGGGGGCCCCCCTGGCCCTTTAAAGCTTCGCCATTGTGTTCATCATCAAGCTGCTGTTGGGTTCGAGCCTAATTTTAAACATGGAGTAAAGTAAGATTATATTAGAGCCGTAAAAATAGAAACATACAATTAACATAATTACTAGAATCTATTACACTATCAATTAACATTTTTAATTCAAAAATATAAGATAAACTCACCACTTGGGTTGTAGCCTATCGGTTAGTGACAGTCGTTTTTCAGTTCACCCAGATATAAAACCAGTAGGAAGTAATTGGTCGTGTAATAACAAATGCATATATGATTTTGCTTAACTTTATAAAGACTAAGGAAACATTTCAATTATATATAATTATAACTGTATTTCATCTTCACAAATTTGTTTAATTACACGATCATAATTTAATTTGGTTGGTTACGAGTTTAATTTATTAGTTGGTAGAAACTTCGAAATCCATCAATGACAGACCTAACGATAGAGGCTTTGAGATTCCTTTTTACATGTAATCAGGTTTTAAATCAGTCCTAAACTAATTTAAAAAACATAATGACTTCACATGATTAGTTTGGTTCCGACAGAGAAGATGATTGGAATGTGGATTAAAATATTTTAAACATATATGTATAGACACACACATACATATATAGGAACGTTTATTTTAGAAACAATAGCATGTTTAGAACTATGACAACCGTATAATTCATTTATATAGAGTTTTGAACGCAATACTTAAAAAGGATTACTTAACTGCTACATTTTCTCTCCTCTACTATTTGATTATCTTCTATGCGCTACATACAATTGTATTATTTTATTTTAGTAGTTTTTGACATATTATTAGTTATGAAATTAACATGCCCTTACATAATATAAGGGCAAAATCAAATAGAGTAGATTTAGCTAAAAAGTGTAAAAAACAAATTGACCATTTCATTAAATTAGTTATTATTAGTTAAGATTAACACGGGGACAACTTTGTAATAACTAGATATTGATAATAGGTAGGAGCGGGTAAGAGGGGTCGTTCTCGTATTGTGTTGACCTTTTTATTAAATACTAGCTTTAGTAAACCCGTGTATTAAACAGGTTGAGTAAATAAAATATTAATATAATAAATTTATTATTTATACAATCATATTCTAAGATATGATATGACTGAAATAATAAAACAGTGATATCAACTTTTTAAATTTTATTTTTAATTTCTTTTTAAAAAATAAATATTTTGTTCTAAACAAACCATATAAAAATGTCATTTATAAAAATTTTCTTGTTACAACTCCCAATTTGATTACTTTTTGTTTTTAAAAAACTGACATTTTAAAAATACCAGTTTATTTAGAAATAACCTTAACATATAGATTTCTTTTGTTAATTTATTAAATATTAAAAAGTATTAAAATAATATTATTAGTAATTAAGATAATTATTTAATAGGAGAGAGACGAGAAAATTTTGATAAAGATGATTATGGTGTTAACATGTGGCACCCTATTTACCCTTTTATTAGAGTATAAAGATAAAGATTTGTTCATCCAGGTTTTTAAACACAAATAACAACTTTTTATATGATTTATTACATCTTTTAAAAGAAGTTTATTATATAAGCAAGATTATTATTCTTTTTAACATGATTATAATGTTTTTATATTTTTCTTAAAAATCACATTTGTTGAAAAGTTGTAATTCGCTTACACGTGTGGTTTTCATGTTTACTGGTGTGAGGATATCTTTTGATATGTGTTGTTATGTATGGAATAAACATGTATAAAAAAATACACATTAATACCTCGCATGTTATAAACTAAGAAAAATATCACAGATAGTTATCAAATTTAAAAAATATTTTAATTAGATTATTTATGAATATTTTTGCTCAAATTGAATCACTAAATCATCAAATTGAGTCATGGTCGAACTTTTTTGTATCAAGAATGAAATGATAGAGTCAGTATTTCAATATATATAATTATATTATAATTTTTTTTAAAACATATTAATTATATTTTAAAAAATATAAAATTTACATCATAATTTCACATCAACATCTCAAAAAAAAGGAAAATATAATTTCTAACTGAAACAAAAAAAAACATATTAAAAAACATGTTAAAACCTTTAATTTAGATAAAATATGAGAGTTAAATGACATAATTAGAACACTTTTTAAACTTAAGTGACTTAATTGGAATATCGTTAAAACTTTTACTATATCGCAAAGTTACAAAAAATCAAAACTATTCATACACACGTGTTATAACATTGTTACATTTTTTCAACTTATTACAATTCCGCTTTCTAGTCCCTATATAGATACCACCCGTAAACATATATTTACATACAAGCATGAAATGACACGAATCCATCCAAAAATAATTGCAACCAAACAAAAACTATTTTATTCATATTTTTTGTCAATAATGTTCCGTTTGTATCTTAATAAGTTTGATAAGATAATTTAACAAATTGCATCTAATTGGATTTTTGTTGGGAGTAACATTACTATCACTTACTTTTATGTCATCTTCTGGAGTTTTGCATAGATGTTCTTTCATAAAAGGTTGAGAGAGAGAAATTAGAGTAATCTTCTTGCAACTAAAAAAAACGTAACACAAATTTGAAAAGACCTATTTTTGTTTTACAAGATAGGGACAATTGTATATTTTCTTCTCTAAATTTATAAAATGTTACATTTTCTTAAATCATACTTAAAAAAACATTGTATTTTATTCATTGAAACTTGTGTTTTAAAGAAATACGTATTTTTTTGGTGAAAAAAGGAGGCCGGCTCAACGTTTTTTGAGGCCCCAATCAAATTTAAAAAATGGGGCTCTTTCCGAACTTTTTTATATCAAAACCCTCCTCATTTATCCTGGCTTGGGACCGACAATAATAAACTAAAATGTTTATAATTGGCGGAGTTGAAATTTTATCAACTTCTAAACCTAATTACCTAAAGAAAACAATCTTTAAATGATGCAAATCAAAGTAACCTAATCAAAAGTATCAAAGAAGCATTTAAACAGAACTATCAAATCAGACTAAACAAAGTATCAAATTAGGTGTTAAACAAAAGTAATGAGCAGCCTAATCAAATTAGCCTAAACAAAAATACAGAATTATCAAGATCAATGTAAACCAAATCAATTTTAGACTAATACCAAATCAAATCAGCCTCTAACCTAATTCCAATTAAATTATTAAAGCAGTTAAGCACAATTCATCACTTAAGAGAGTGAGAGACTAACCTGCTAACTGCTATAAGTTATGCATACAATAGTCAACATATTCATCTTTCAGTCTTCAATTACATATTCAAGAGACTTAAAGAGAACTTGAGGACCTTCGATTCTGAGTTCTGAGAAGAAGCTGCTTCAGAGGAGTAGATGACCTTCGATTCCGAGATTAAGACAAGCTGAGATATGATATTCAAAGAGATTAGGAGAAGTCGAGATCAGAGATTCACTTGAGTCTGCCTGGTTGACTGATTCGGTTGATTTTGTTGCCTTCAATATGCAGGCTGGAGCTTGCAGGCACAAGCAGGCCCATCGGAGTTGAAGAGATGCTTCGATTTGTGGTTTTATGGAGGACCGAAGAGTCGATTTGAATATGGTCCATCTGTGCAGCGGCTGATGATTGATGAACCCTAACCGAGAAAGATGAACCGTATATGAGAGAATCAAGGAACGAGCTGCGGTGGGCTGCATGTATTACAAGGTTTTTTTTAAAAAAAATAGGCCCTTATTTTTTAGGGGCCCCAAGCCCAATGCTTCCCTCTTTTAAGAGATGGGCCGGCCCTGTATAATCATTCCTTAAAATATATATCTACTCTACCTATTATAATAAAATAGTAACTTGTTATAACATGTGTCAGCATCACAATTCTCCTCACCAAAATTTTTCCGCATCTCTCTCGTATTAAATAATTACCTTAATTACTAATAATATTATTTAACATTTTTTAGATTAAAATATTTTTTTATAAGTTAAGAAAAAGATTTTTTTATTAATGTTATTTCTAAATAAACAAATTTTTATAAATATTTTTTCTAAAATACTAAACTTTTTTAAAAATATGATATATTACAAAATTAGTGTTTTTAAAAAGTAAATTATTTAAAAACTAAAAATAATTTAATTTAGGAGTTATGATAATGAAATATTTTAAAAAATGATATTTTTATACAGTTTGTTTTCGAACAAAATATATTTTTTGAAAAAAACTAAAAACAAAGTTATAAAAAGTTGATATCACGTTTTATTACTTATATTACTTACTCATAAGTAATTTCAATCATATCATATCTTGAAATATCATTTTATTTTCATAAATTTTATTATATTACTATTTTATTTATTCACACATGTAATACACGGTTTTTCTAAAGGTAACTAGATTAATATACAAGTCATATCTATCATTGACACTCTAACTATAAGATGTCATCCAATCATCTTTCAAAAACTTTACTTTCCTTGAAATGCAAGAAGATTAGTTAATGTAGCTAATTTATATTTTTTAATTATTAAATTAACCTTTTAGTTTAAACTAGCCCTTTTCTAATACCCTATACGATCATAACTTGTCAAGTCTCAATTTCTAAAACACGACACGTGTTTTTTTGAATAAAAACCTTATAACTTTCTTTTGTTATATCAGATTCCCGTTTATGATAAAAAATAAACATAACTAGTGGTATTCCAAGTCGCACGTTGCGCGATATATGAAAACAGCTGACAATGGGAGATGTATTCAACTGTCAACCGAAGGATCATAAACCATTGTCACGCCAAAAAATAGAGTATGATTTCATCATGGCCTTTGACATGGTAAACAAATCAACGTAACTAACCAAAAATAAAACAATACATGTCAATAAGCAAACACAATATGCCATAAAGATAATGTACTAATTTGATCATGGCTCAGAGTGGATATCCGGTTGCGGCTGCATGCTCAAATTGACTGCCAATCGGCAAAAGAAGAGTAAACCAGAGAGAGGTAGAGTCTTCAAGGGTTTAACCGGCCGACATGCAACCATCGAGGCCGTCACCGGCGAGAAAGGAGCACAAATCGGAGTTCGAAACGACCGGCCAAACCGTAAATCGAGGTCCGAAACGGAGGCCCGTCGGCTGTTCGACTCGCCCCTTTCTCACCGCCACGCCCACAAAACCCCAACCTCATCCACCACCTCGATCGCCATTGCCAGAAATATCAGTAAAACCATACAGATCTTGAATTGGTGACGGCGACCGACAATAGCCTTTGGGATGTGGTGGGGGCGGTGGCGGCAGCGAGCGGCGGTTGGCGGCAGCCACTGCACCCTAACACACCGGGAAAGAAAATCGGCTGCATACCCAAAAATAAAGCCAACCTTCTCTCTTATACTCTGTGCGCGCACAAAGATGTTGTACACAACGCTTTACAACTTGTGCCCGCATAAAAGACTTGTACACAATGCATAAAATATCACAAACACTATTCACACTATTCATTGAACTTGGTTTTTAAATATATATGGTAATACAAAATAGTAAGAATAGTAAAAAAGCAAGTTAAATAAAAAAGACTAATTAAACTTGATTGTAGATAAATTTCTCTTAATTCTCCCATTTAGGGTTTGCAAACGAAATGAACGTTCAGCGAATAGTTAGTGAACTATTTGGCGGGAAGTTCGTTTATGTTCGTTCGTCTAGTATATGAACGAACTGTTAAAAGAAAGAGTGAATAATTAAGGGGATCAGCTCAACATCATATCCCATTCAAAAATAACAAACTTTAATTATAGAAATTCCATTGTAGCACATGCTGTATTTCTATGTATAGGCCTCAACAGGCATCCATTTAATCCCTGTAATTGTCTCCATTGTAATACAAGAAAATACAACCAAGAGTATTCTGATTATCATTATGAAAACATGGTATCAGAGCAGTGAATGATCCTTGGATCAGTTCATTTGCTCGTGCTCATCATCTACCTGTGTCTCATCACCCAAATCAGATCGCCATGTCCGGAGACGACAATCTGATCGGCAACGATGACCTTTCAACCCAACTTGCAAACCTCCTCAAAAACAGCCTTCCCCAAAACCAAAATAAAAAACAGAGCATGTCCGACAGCCTCAAAATTAGCCTCAAACTAAACAGCAAGAATTATGCCCTGTGGGCTCGGATGATCCAAGTGGCCATAGGAGGTAAATCAAAGAACCTCCTCAGCCATCTCTCGGGAAATCCGAAACCTCCAGATCCAACTGATGATACATTTGATCAGTGGGAACAGGATGATCTTGTTGTTTTTTCGTGGCTAATAAAACATCGAACCCGCACTCGCAAGTAATTTAACCGAGTTTCCCACTGCAAAATCATTGTGGGATGCTCTTGCAGTTACTTACAGCAGCGGGAAAGATAAATTGCAAACCTTTGATTTACACGTCAAAGCGAATGAGATGAAGCAGAATGGGGTGCCGCTCGAAGATTTCTGGCTAGTAATGCAAGGGATCTGGGAGAAATCGAACGACGAGACCCAAATCCAATGAAGTGTGCTGTTGATATCACCACGTACAACAACATCAGATCTGAAACTAAGCTGTTCTAATTTCTAAATGCCCTTGACCGACAATATGACCCGATAAAACAGGAGATACTCCGGTGGGATCCGCTACCCTCAACAGAGGGCGCCTACGCCGCCGTCCGAAAAGAGGCGGCCCACCGGAATATTCTCGGACTCACCTCCAAGACTAACCCAGTGGACCAAGGCGTGGCGGCCGGTCTTGTTGTCGCCGGACCAGACGAATCCGACGGATTAGGTATGAAGACATACTGAGTTGGCTACAATGGATATCACCACCAGGAGAAGTCAATAATAGGGCCCAGAACGAGCATCCAAATCCACACAACCTACCGAACCACAAATCAGTGTCACTGCCAAGCCAAATCATTCCAATCCAACAACTGAGGTAAATAACCCCCAAATAGATAATCAAAATATAGAATCTGACGTTGTTCATGAAGAAAATGTCACAGAACAGGTATAACAAGTGCCAGATGAAGAGGGGGAGCTCGAGGAAGAAGAGACCAATGAACCAACACAAGAAGATACCGGGAGATATGTTCTACCACCCCGAACTAACCGAGGGGTGCCACCAAAACGATACTCTCCAGAGAAACAAGCAGGAGCCTCTAGATATCCAATGGCCAACATAGCCCAAGGAAATTTGACTCAAGAAGCAAAAGCCTTTGCCTCATCACTCTATACAGAAAAAAATTCCAACCTCGGTAGAAGAAGCCCTAGAATAAAAAAACTGGAAAGAGGCAATGGAAACCGAAATGAGAGCATTAATGAAAAGTGACACATGGTAGAAGTGCGTTCTCCCATCTGGGAAGAAACAGGTTGGTTGTCGCTGGGTCTTCACAATCAAACATAAACCCGATGGAACCATTGAAAGATATAAAGCTCGGCTAGTAGCTAAAGGATACACCCAAACATACGGAATTGATTACTCAGAAACCTTCTCTCCAGTGGCGAAGATGGACACAATCCAGGTGTTGTTCTCAGTAGCTGCAAATGAAGGATGACCACTCCACCAATTCGACGTGAAGAATGCCTTTCTCCACGGTGAATTAAAAGAAGAAGTCTATATGGAGGCTCTACCAGGATTCAAAGGAAACTACAAGGCAGAAGAAGTATGTCGACTAAAAAAGGCAATATATGGACTAAAGCAATCACCTCGAGCCTGGTTTGGAAGATTCACTATAGCAATGAAGAAATATGGTTTCCAACAAAGCAACTCGGATCACACTCTCTTCCTAAAACAAAGAGGTAAACTTGTGACATGTTTAATTATTTATGTTGATGACATGATAATTACAGGAGACGATGAAGAAGAAATGATGCGGCTGAAGGAAAGACTATTCGTAGAATTCGAAATGAAGGACCTGGGAAGACTCAAGTATTTTCTGGGAATCGAAGTATTAAGGTCCAAACAAGGGATCTTCATCTGTCAGAAGAAGTATATCCTGGACCTTCTAGTCGAAACAGGAATGATCGACTGTAAGCCCACAGAAACCCCAATGATGGCAAATCACAAACTTTACATGGTCGAAGGAGCGGAGCTTGCAGACAAAGAAAGATACCAACGGTTGGTGGGAAAACTAATATATCTTTCCCACACGCGTCCGGATATAGCCTATGCCGTTGGAGTAGTCAGCCAATTCATGCACCAACCACAAGTAACACACATGGAAGCAGTATGGAGGATCATCAAATATTTGAAAGGAACAGCAGGTCATAGGGTTCTTTTCAAACAAAATAAACATCTAGAGATCCAGGCATACACCGATGCTGATTGGGCAGGGGATAAAGGAGATCGGAAATCAACCTCAGGCTACTTCACTCTAGTTGGAGGAAACCTAGTTACATGGAGAAGCAAAAAACAAAAAGTGATAGCACTATCCAGTGCCGAAGCCGAGTTCCGAGGAATAGCAGAAGTCTTATGGATACGAAAACTACTAACTGAGATCGGCTTCCCTCCAACCAAAGCCAGCAAAATAATGTGTGATAACACAGCGTCAATTCAGATATCAGAGAATCCAGTTCAACACGATCGGACCAAACATGTAGAAGTCGACAGACACTTTATCAAAGAGAAGCTTGAAACTGGCATTGTAGAACTTCCATTCGTTCGCTCAGAAGACCAACTGGCAGATGTACTGACAAAAGCCGTCAACGGAAGAATCTTCAGCAACTGTTTAACCAAGTTGAATATTGGAGATCCCACTATTCAACTTGAGGGGGAGTGTTAAAAGAAAGAGTGAATAATTAAGGGGATCAGCTCAACATCATATCCCATTCAAAAATAACAAACTTTAATTATAGAAATTCCATTGTAGCACAGGCTGTATTTCTATGTATAGGCCTCAACATGCATCCATTTAATCCCTGTAATTGTCTCCATTGTAATACAAGAAAATACAACCAAGAGTATTCTGATTATCATTATGAAAACACGAACACTAACAAGAAAAATTTCATTCGTTTAGTTAAACGAACGAACATGAACACAAGCCGTGTTCTTTCATTTATGTTCGTGAACGTTCGATAATGTGTTCGTTTATGTTTGTTAATGTTCGTTCGTGAGCGTTCGATAATGTGTTCGTTAATGTGTTCGATTATATTCTTAATTTTTGTGTTAGTTATTTTTATGACACTTATGTCAAGTGTTTTTGGATATTTATGTTACGTGTTTATTTATTTTGATAAATTTTATGATGAAAATGCTGATTTTATTTTAAAATAATATGTGATTATTTGTATGTGTTTATGTTCATAGACTTTTTGGGTTCGTCATGTTCATAAACATTTGTTTGTTTTCGTTTGATCCTGTTTGTGTTCGTTTGCGTTCGGTAAGTGTTCATGAATGGTTCATGAACATGTTCATTTCCTTAATGAACGAACACGAACAAGAAAACTCGTTCGGTAAGTGTTCGTGAACAATTCATGAACAAGTTTATTTCTTAATAAACGAACACAAACAAGGTCTTGTTCGTGTTCATTCGGTTCGTTTGCAGCCCTACTCTCATTCATTTTCGGACTCTCTATCATTCCATTGTAATGTTGTGGTTGTACAAAATCTGATTAATTAGCGTTTTCTCTAGATAGCATGATATCATAGCACTTATGCTCATAGCTAGGTGTGTTCGATGCTTGGTTTCTAGTCCACTTCGTTTCTTTGCTAGACTTTTGGGTTTACCATTCCTGACCCGAACTTGTTTCTTGTTCTTGAATGTTAAAAGTCTCCCTCCATAACCCATTTATTTTATTTTTCCTTTTTTTCACGACTCTCTGCAACCTCAACATGACAACACCTAGGGCCGGCTCTATAATGTAAGTTGTGACGTAATGAGCTTGGGGTCCCCCAAAAATAAGGGCCCTTGTTTATAAAAAGAATATTATAGTGGGTTTGGTATATATGGCTCAATGAAATTTGTAACGGGAATAACACTTGATAGTTGAGTACCAATGAAATTTTTGATGATTTGATAGGTTATTGCAGAAATACAGTTACGCAATTCACAAAGCAAACGACTATATCTAAGTTCCTTCTTCTCCGATTGATTTGATCGACTTCGTTGGTATACTAAAAGAAATCAACTATTAAGGACTTAAGTTGGTATACTAGATTTTCTTCAATTTATTGATTTTGTTCGAAGAAATTTAATTAGATTGCTTTTGTTTGGATTGCGATTTTTAAAAGGACCTCATTTTTTGTTCAATTGAAGCCCCAAAAAACGTTGAGTCGGCCCTAACAACACCTCATCGCATTCCATGTAGCCCCTATTGTCATCATCCAAAAATGTTGGACATGACTACCAAATTAAAAAAATATCATTTCCCACGTATGATCTTTGATATAGATATTTTCCCTTACACTACCGGATGCCTCTAACACTAATATTAATTACTTCATTCCTTTATTTTTTATAGCCAAACAATGGATTAAAACATACCAATCTAAACGACCTAATCAAATTAAATCGATATTTCAAGCCCAAACCACCCTACTAGTCCAAACAACGTTCCTATCAACACATTAATCGCCACCACTAACCACCAACGAAACAACCTGCAATCATCACCCACTCTTCCAAATCATCTCCACAATCACCGTTTTTAAAATATCAACCTAACATATCCGAACTTTAATTAATGTCCACTTCATGGCTAATGTCATGACAGTGAAATGGATTTTCAAGCAAAAGTATAAAGCATACCAAGCTTAGAAAGAATTAAAGCAAGATGGTGTCTTGTGGGTGTTATTAACAACATAGATTAGACTTTGATAAAACCATTAACTAGTCAAACCAACAAGTTTTGAAGTATTTTACATCTTGCTCTCACACGCCATTGGCTTATTCATGAAATAGATGTAAAAATATATTCCCTGGATTCACTGATCCTGAAAAACCCAAACATATATGATGGCTCAACAACACATTTCATGGTCTCAAACAAGCACCACAGGCATGATTCTAATGGTGTGCCACCCTCATTAGCACCTTGAGGTTAAAAATTTATTCACCCTCAACTAGCAACACCATGTCAATTATTCTCTTAAATGTCAGCATAATCATTATGACTTCTTAACACTCTTTTTAGAGACTCACAATTGATTTGACTTATACATGAGAATACATATTAACATGTAACAAATGAAACCTAAAATACTAGAAAGATTAAGGCTTCCTACTTTTGTTTCTAAGATGTAAACTTAGGTGTTCTCTTTGTAACTTTGGGTGTTTCTTTGTATTGATCTCTCACTTGAGATCCCTTATCCTATTCTCATTTCTATTAGCTCCTTGCTCCTTGATATTGGGGGTTTTATAAACGAAATGTCTTGCTTATAAAAATGTTATTTATAAAACATATAACTATATATAAAAGAAATTTTAAAAAAGATAAGAATTGGATAGGATACATTCAAGAAAGTGTATAAATAGCATTATTTCTATTTACAAAAGTCACAAAAAGATGATATTTAGTTATCCTCCATTCCTCCAAGATGATGAGATAATCATATCCCCAGCCACATCTAAAACAAACATTCCTATTTTTATTGTTATTTGTAGAGAGAAAAAAGCAAAGGCGCCTCTTTTCTCCCCATATCTTTAATCACAAAACACTTGGTCATTGATTCCAGTGAAAACCCAACTGGCTGTCCAGTTTCTCTTAATAATCATATCATATCCTCTCTTCTCTCTCTCTCCTCTTCCCCTCTCTCTCTCTATCTCTCTCAAAAAAGGTTGTTCTTGATGCCTCTTTATGCTTCCAACAGCCTTTGGTGAGGCATAATAGGAAAATTACTTAATTCTTCATATTCCCTTCTCCTCATTTCTTGTCTTATTCTTGATGATTTCTTCCTGTTTTTGCCCAATTCTAAGCCTGTGTTTCAAACAGCAGCTTGTGATTTGCCATGATTCCTTTTACCTTTACCTTTTCTTCCCCCACAAGATGTGATATTGATTGGTTTTTGCTGAGGATATCAAGTGTCTTTGTAATCATCTCACTGGACCTGCAAATCTCTGTTTCTTGATAATTACCAAAGGTTTGTGCTCTATCATTGAATTGTGAGCTGGGTTTGCTGCAAGATCGATCTGTACCCCATAAAGATCCTGCTTTTTCATGTTTTTCCCTGCTGTTCTTGAGTTTTCAAGGCTTTTTCTCAAGATATACAAGTGGGTGTTTGTGATAATGTCTTTGAATTGCAAGATTTCTGGGTTAAATGGTACTGGTACAAAGATGAAGAAGACCAAGGAGCCTGCAAGAGGATCTATTAGTGGCTGGAAATTGAAAAGATTGCTTCTTTTTGTGTGGGTTCTTGTTGTTGCAATTGGGTTTGTTTTATTGTTGTTTAGTGGTGTTTTTAGAAAAAAGATGGAGATAACTGGAACTTGTGAAGATAAATCTGTAGTCTTGGTTGAACAATTTAATGTCACCAGTGACCTTCTTCAAGAGCTAGCTTCCTCATTCTTTGAATCAGATCAGGTTTTGCTTCGCATCTTCTTTGTTTTACTTTATCTTTTCACTGTTTGATTTATATATTTCAATCAATCTTACCAACTGTACTTGTAAAGCCACAAATAAAGAACTAAAATTTGTCGAATCTAGAGAAAAAACTGTAACTGGAGAAATTTAGTTAATTAAAATCCAATTGTTTAAAAAGTAAGTGTCAAGTACAGTAGTTTGCTTTCTTGTGATGGTTAGTGTCTTGTATACTACTATACTTGATTAGGATGATTGAAATACTCTCAAGCACAACCTCTGTTCTTGTAGTTTATTTTGCTTTTAGTATTTAGAAGTACGAAATCACAACCTGTAGTTAGTGCTGGAATTTAGGTTACAGGTCATTTGGAATGCCCAAAACCAATTAATAGTCGACTTTGTAGTTCCGTTTAATTCATATCGTCTGATGGAATTAGAAGACAGGAAACAGATATGTCATCTTAGAATCTTTAGAGACGTGATGCCAGTTGTGTTCTAATTATTTGTCTTTATCTTTCAGATAACTGCCTTCAAATGTTCCAAACAATTGGGAGATAAAATGTCCACGAAACATGAAATAACTTGTTCACTCAAAGTGCAAGATGGTGCACAAAATGAGGAATTGTGGGGTCAATGCCCTGTTCATGACGATATATCTCCATTGATACATGAAAAACTTGCAAGTGAGCATAATAATGGTATTCTGAATGTATGCATGTGGGCCCTTTTAACAATTGCGTTGTGTTCCCCGATTCCTTGTTTGTGGAAGAATCGTAAGGGGAAAACTAAGAAGAAAGAGCATACACAAAGCTCCTCGAGGAGTGCTGGAAAGTGGATGAAGAAGCTTTTAGTTCTTTTTGTGTTAGTTGGAGTTACTGTATCAATTTGGTTGTTTTGGTACTTAAACGATGGTATTCAATTAAGAAGAAGAGAAACTTTAGCAAGCATGTGTGATGAACGGGCCCGTATGTTGCAAGATCAATTCAATGTGAGCATGAATCATGTTCATGCCCTTGCTATTCTCGTCTCCACTTTTTATCATGGAAAACAACCACCTGCTATTGAACAAGTAAATTTTCCATCTATCTAATGTCTTCTTTTGTCAAAAAGTTCCAAAGTAAAAAAACTTTATGTAATGTTTTTACAGAAAACTTTTGGGGAATACACGGAAAGAACATCTTTTGAGAGGCCTTTAACTAGTGGTGTTGCATATGCTTTGAGGGTGCGCCATTCTGAAAGGGAGAAATTTGAGAAAGAACATGGATGGACAATAAAGAAGATGGATACTGAAGATCAAGACCAAACATTGGCTCAAGATTGTGACCCTGAGAATCTTGAACCTTCACCTATTCAAGATGAATATGCTCCAGTTATCTTATCTCAAGAAACTGTTTCTCATATCGTCTCTATTGATATGATGTCTGGCAAGGTATCTTTCTTCATCAAGTTCAAAAGAGTCTACTTTTGTAGGTGGCAACTTCAACCCGTTTGCTTATGAATGGGTCGGTTTGGGTTTTGTTTTATTTAACTGGTAAAAGAGATAAATAAAAATAGCTTTTTTTGGAAATGGGTCAAATGGGGTCGCTAGTCATGTGATGTCTATGTTTTGGGTAAATTTAACCCATGCTAAAAAGTTACCAAATGGAAAAAACCATTTTGACTTGTTACCGCCCCGCTAATTTTACACCTCTAGTGTTCTTGGTTGCTTCATTCTTGGCTAGTTAAACAGATACAATTATAACTGAAATTACAAATATTTACAGCATATCTATTATTGTGTTGTCTTACTTTTCTTTTATTTTTCACTTTCCATTTAGGAAGACCGAGAAAACATTTTGCGAGCAAGGGCATCTGGAAAAGGAGTCTTGACATCTCCTTTTAAGCTATTGAAATCAAACCATTTAGGGGTTGTGCTTACTTTTGCTGTTTATAACACTCATCTTCGTCAAGATGCTACACCAGAACAGCGAATTAAGGCAACTGTGGGGTAGGTTTGATGATGTTACAGCTTATCTTTGGTTCAAGATTTACCTCATTTTGATATAAATAAATATTTTTTAATGTAACAGATACCTTGGTGCATCTTATGATGTCCCATCACTAGTTGAGAAGCTTCTACAGCAGCTAGCAAGCAAACAGACAATTGTTGTAAATGTTTATGACACAACAAATGTTTCTGCAGCCATTAACATGTACGGTCCTGAAGAAATAGACACGGGTTTGCTTCACATTAGCAGTCTTGATTTTGGTGATCCTTCTAGGAAGCATGAAATGCGCTGCAGGTTATATATCCGATAAACTTTTCGCCTTTTTATTTCAAGAACATTGGTCCCGCTAAAAGTTTTGTAACTGCATTTGTTTTCTAACAGGTTTAAGCAGAGGCCTTCTCCACCTTGGACAGCAATACTGGCATCCGGTGGGGTGCTTATTATCACTTTTCTTCTTGGTCATATCTTCTACGCAGCTATAAACCGAATTGCAGCGGTAGAGCGTGATTATAGAAAGATGATGGAGCTCAAACATCGTGCTGAAGCTGCAGATGTTGCAAAATCTCAGGTGCATTTACAACATTTTTGTAACTGTTTTCTTTTTCACATCTCGCAGTTGTGATTCTGACCATAATCATGAAACTTATCTCCTTTTGTAGTTTCTTGCAACGGTTTCTCATGAAATCAGGACCCCGATGAATGGTGTTTTAGGTAACTTGTAGACCTTATAGTTCAATAGCTGCCATTAGATGTTGTGGGAGTTTAATATGATAAGATTTCTGTACCAGGTATGCTGCAGATGCTTATGGACACAAATTTAGATGCAAAACAATTGGATTTTGCGCAAACTGCACATGCCAGTGGTAAAGATCTAATAAAGTTGATTAACGAGGTTCTTGATCAAGCGAAAATTGAATCTGGAAGGCTCGAGCTTGAGGCTGTCCCTTTTGAACTGCGCACCATTCTTGATAACGTGGTGTCATTATTGTCAACCAAATCTCAAGAAAAGGGAATCGAGGTTGCTACCGAATTAACAGTCTGTTTGATTTATTAGTTTCAAATCCATTGCTATAATACATTTGTTATAACTAAAGATTTTATTTTGTTCTTGTGGATGAGAAGTTGGCGGTTTATGTCTCTAATCAACTTCCTGAAGTTGTTGTTGGAGACCCAGGACGTTTCAGGCA
Organism: Flaveria linearis; assembly: GCA_024085815.1. Lineage (NCBI taxonomy): Eukaryota > Viridiplantae > Streptophyta > Magnoliopsida > Asterales > Asteraceae > Flaveria > Flaveria linearis. Next base: position 15,846,331 of record CM044010.1, read on the forward strand.
GATAATCACAAATCTAGTTGAAAATTCACTCAAAGTAAGCATCTTTTTACAATCAACAAACAGTAATCTGTGTTTTTTGTTCGTCCATTCACATATGCTTCTTTTGCAGTTCACACATGATAGAGGGCACATATTTGTGTCAGTACATCTAGCAGATGAAGTGATACATGAAAATGACATGAAAATCTTGAATGGGTCAAAGTCAAATGTAGCATGTAATACTTTAAGTGGGCTTCCTGTGGTCGATAGGAAGAAAAGTTGGGAAAACTTTGAGAAATTAAGTGGCAAAGATTTAAACCCGTCTGAAAAGATTAGAATACTAGTGACTGTTGAAGATACAGGCGTGGGGATCCCTAAAAGGCACAAAGCAGTATATTCACACCTTTTATGCAGGCTGACAGTTCGACATCAAGAACTTATGGTGGGACGGGGATTGGGTTGAGCATTAGCAAGCGATTGGTAGGTCTAATGAATGGTGAGATTGGGTTTGTTAGTGAACCGGGTATTGGAAGTACTTTCTCTTTTACAGCTGTTTTCATGAAAAAAGAAACATGCTCTCTTGATACGGTATTGCAACAGTATCACCCAGACACATCAGTATTTAAGGGATTAGGGGTGTTGGTCATTGATCAGAAAAGCATCAGAGCAGAAGTCACAAGATACCATCTTGAAAGAATGGGAATATCAGTTGAGATCACATCTGATTTTGTTTCTGCACAATCTTACCAATCAACAATGTAAGTTATCTTAAAAGCTGGCAAGATGGAGGGATTTATCGGGTTGGGTAATGGATCAAAATTGTTGGGTTGAAATGGGTTGGTTTTAATACAAGCTGAAACGGATTGGGTCAGGTTTGGTCGATCACTTACACATTTTATCTAACCTTTTTGTGAACAAATACAGCATAACATGTGATTAAAATATCATATCTTTTCGACAGTATATAACCTTTTGAATATATTATAGATGATTAAAGAGGTTTTATACGTTAAAAGTACATTTCTGGGTGCCTTTCGTCAACTTGACCTAATGTTCAACCCGTTTGACTCATTTTCTTTAGTTTGTCTTACTTCACCTGTTTGACCCATTAGAAATAAGCATAACCTGAATCAAATCATTCATAAGTAACACCACATTTTGTTTCTGACATCACTAACCATTGTTATTTTTTGGGTGTAGTGATGCTGTTTTTGCAATGGTTCTTGTTGACCAAGAAGTTTGGGATACAGAGAGTTGTCTTGCATTTCTTCGTGGCCTTAATAGTAGCACGAAACTATTCGTGTTGGCTAACTCTACGAGCCCTACTATTTTAGATGAGATTCAATCAGCTAACTTGGACGTAACCTTTGTGCCAAAGCCTCTAAGATTAAGTGTCTTGATTTCTTGCTTTCAAGAAACAATTTCTGTGGGAAACACAAGCATGTTACCAATAAGAAAACCATCAACTCTTGGGACCTTATTACGTGATAAAAGAATCTTAGTTGTTGACGACAATATTGTTAATAGACGAGTTGCAGAAGGCGCTTTAAAGAAATATGGAGCTATTGTCACTTGTGTAGATAGTGGAAAAGCCGCTTTAGAGAAGCTAAAACCACCTCACTCGTTTCATGCCTGTTTCATGGATCTCCAAATGCCTGAAATGGACGGGTAAAAAGGGCTCCCTTTTTTTTAATAGTTAAATGTCTAAAACGCCCTTGTTTGTTATGTTAATGGCACTAAATTTTGGTGTTGTGTTTAGATTTGAAGCTACAAGACAAATTCGAAGGCTAGAGAGCATGGTTAATGAACAAATCAAATCTGGAGAAGTACCAATTGAAATGTTTGGAAACGCGGGTCATTGGCATACGCCTATTTTAGCAATGACAGCAGATGTGATTCAGGCTACAGATGAAGAATGCATGAAGTGTGGAATGGATGGGTATGTCTCAAAGCCATTTGAGGAAGAACAACTGTACTCGGCTGCAGCTTGCTTTTTTAAGTCTGGTTAATGGTCTAACGGTCCACTAGAGTGGGCTGCACCAACTGACTTAGTTAACCTGTGGTTAGTTAGGTCTAACAGTCTGGTCATATAGCTGTCAGTTGGCTCCCTTGAGAACAGCAGCATGACCATTGATCCAACCAGAGCTTGCTTTTTGATATCTTCTCATGGTCAAACATAGGGGGTTGCACCATAGCCATTGACACAACATCATGGTGTACATCGATGCTCTTGCCATGGTAAGTTGTTTACATAATCTAATTTTTGCATCAAGTTCATCTTTTTATAAAAGATTCTTACTTTTTTATTTAATCTTTCATTTTGTATGTGCGTCAAAACAATCTTGAATTGATTTCAAGATTTGTTATGATAATTTGAGCTTAAAAATTTTGTTTTGTAGTTTTCAGTGGTGATGAGCATTGGATCAGCACTCAATCTCTGTGGCTAATAAGATCAGCATTGTAAACTCCTTGTGGACTCGTGCATCTGCCCATACACGGATTAACAAATCGACACAGAATCATGAGAACTTTGCATCGTCCGTTTGTAGGAAAACTGACATGAGTTGTGTGTACATGTTTATAGTAAAGCCTTTTTTCATATTGTGATTGATAGTTGTAGTTGCATTTTTGGCGGTAAAAGGTTCGAAAGAAAGTTGGAGGGTAAAAGAGTTGTGTGCAATAGGATTTGTAAATTCTATTGGATTCTTTACGTATATAATCACATCTGTTTCTTTTCATATTCATGTTATTTCTTTTATAAAATGGTAAGTGTTTTTTTTAAGAAAATCATGAGCAAGAAAATAAAAAGAGTGGGTGGGAAGAAGAATAGAGACAGGGTCATTAGTATTAATTGTTACTGATGTCTGATGAGTGAACATTTACGGCTGTAAATGTAATTTCTATAAAGCTAAAGGACAAAATAACATCAACATATATTTTACTCCAATTTTAAAGACATCTGGCTACTTTGAATAAAATTGAAGGTGATGGGTCCATCATTGAATAATAATTTGTAAGCACATGTGACAAAAGTCTACATTACAATTTTGCAAATGTGATGCACAGTGACATAAGATGAATAATTGAACAGTGGCATATAATGAATAGTTGGGTTTTAGTGTTTATATTTTGGCCACAATATTTTGACCATCATAGTTTCTGATATTATGATATTTGTAATATGGTCCTCAGAATACCTTTCTGCATATACAGATGTGGGTGTCTCTTTACACCTATTTTCATAGAGAGAAGTTGCCGACGGTTTGCTCTTTCTGGCCTCACACGGCGGAGAGTGAATGGCCGAGATGGCGCGAGTCGGGTGGGTGCTCACGGTCGCCGGTTGAGCCGCTTTTTGTCAGTTTGCCCTCTCATCGAGATGGTAGCGTTCACGCGGCCGCCCGCTGTTCTCCGCCTGGGTTCAGACTACCAGGCCGTTGGCCTCTCTTCGACTTTGGTTCTAGGGCTCCAGTGGTGGCCGCCGTTTTGTAAGGGGTGATGGTCGGCCGACGGTGGTGTGGGTCATCTGTGCTTTTTTTCCAAACCCTAGGCTACTCGCCGCCTCCATTGCTACCGGAGATGCCTACGGTAAGCGATGCTTTGTTTTCCAAACCCTAGGTGGCGATGGTCGATCGACGGTGGTGTAGGTGCCGCCGATGCCGCCATTGTTGCCGGAACGGTCATCTCTGCTCTGTTTTCTCAAACCCTACCCGATGATAGTTGGCCGGCTAATGCCGTCGATTCTCGATCTCGCTGTCGTTGTTGTACTTGCTATTTCTCTAACCACTCCTGATGCCATGCATGTACAATAGTTATCACCCTGTAGGTGACAATGTTCTGATTCTTCATGTAGGGTTTTTTTTTTTGATTCTTGCAGACCTCTGATGTTTGATGTTGATTTGGGTTTTTCATGTGTTCATGAATCTGCCTGATATTGGTGGCTTCGATCCGGTGGATCACACATTGTTGCTTTATTTTAGGTCGTTTGTTGCGTGTGATGATCTAACCAAATACATGTTGTTGTCCTGGCATGGCAACCATTGGTAGATGGTTTGCAGCTAGAGGCGGTGACCAGGTTTGAGCCTATGATATGTTTGTCGCTGTGCTATTTCGTGTTGGCTTCAATTTGTGGGGTTGCGCATTATTGGTTATGTCGAGAGGTTCATTGGCAATGATGATCCAACCAAAAACATGTTGTTGTCCTGGCGTGGCAACCATGTGTAGATGGTTTGCAGCCTGAGACCGTGCGTGGGTCTGAGCCAAAGGAGTATTATAACGTCCGCTTATATGAACCTACATGTTTAAAAAGCTGATGTAATAAGTTGTTGGTTTCGTGGCTTAGTCTGATTTTTCTGGTTTAGGGATATAATAAGATGGTTGTGACGAATTCGAGGGAAAAAATCGTTGTCTTGGCGTGGCAACCACGTTGGTTTGCAGCCACAACGAGAAGCCGGATCTGAGCTAAGGGTTTGAACTAGGGTTGTATTGGTAATTATCGACTTTAAATTACTCGCGCAACGCGCGAAGTTGAATTCAACTAGTTTCTCATTTAAAAACTGGTGTTGAGACAAAAAAATAAAAGCCAAGAATATAATGATCCTATCAACATCATGCATACATGCACATATTACCTATTTACCTTCACGAAATATAAGTTATTCTTTTACTTTATTCTGTATTTTCCTTTATTTTAAGTGAATGTGGGTTTGTAACAAGTAACAACTATGACTTTCATCCTGTTTTATATTTCAAAAGGCTTCAACATCAACACACTAACCAAAACCTACTTTTTGACTTTTTTAACTTTACAAGTCAAAAGTAAAAACAATCAATTTCAGATTTTAAAATGATATACATATATATGGCTACATTTATGACTTAAAAGATCAATTATGTTAAAAGAAATTTTGTAAGCAACTCTTTGATGGTCTTTCAGAATCAAGATTGACATATGGTCTAAGTTCAAGGAACATAGTTCATTGTGGTTTGTTTCGTTAACAAATACACGAAGCCTAGACAACTTGCACTTTATGCATTAAAACTTGTACTATTAACTCCGGATCTCAGGGGACGAGCCAGCTAGCCTGTGGAAATGATTGGCGCAGGTTCATGGCACCAATAAGGAAACTTCCCATGTGAACAATGAGACACATTTCACATGATCCAACACAAAATACAGCAATGTATGGATCTTGGTTCATCATGTTCATAACTCTTGTCATATATATGTATCTTTCATTTCTCTCTCTCTCTACCCTTTTCTCTCTCTAACAATTAAAACAAAAATGTCACCTTTGCTGCTAAGGATTTTGCTCCCAGTTCTGCTTCTTGTGGTCATATCCCCACAAAATCTAGTAAGTAACCTAATTCAGATCTCATTTTCATATTTTCTATGTTTTTAGGTGTTGATGTTGGTGTTTTAGAGGCATACATGTGTATGCTAATACTAGATATACATATAATAAGATATTGTATTCATCAATCTCAGAAACCTGCTAATATCAGTTTCTTATTCCATCTTCCACAATGCCCATGTGCATTTTAATCCAATCCATATGATGTTATACCAACAAAACCATACATACGTACCTATCCATATTGAAGCAACTAGTATGATTGCTGGTTTGTGACCTTGAGGTTCAGTGCAAAGCGAGAGTTAAGTCAAGTATCGCGGACGTCAAAAAGGAACAAAAAAAGATTTAAACCTCGGTGGTCCTACTAATCCTGCAAGAGCAATTGACTGCAGAATATAGATTCATATATTGTATAAACAATTGAAGACAGACTGATTTTGTCAGTCAAGTCACTGTAGTTTTCTTTTATTTGTATGTTGAATGTTGGTAAATTGCAGATGGGGAATTCGAGCAATGGTGCATAGCAGATGTACAGGCATCAGATGCAGAACTACAGGCAGCTATAGACTACACATGTGGTGAAGGGTGTGCAGATTGCAGCAAAATTCAAGAAAATCAACCTTGTTATTTCCCAAATACATTAAAAGACCATGCTTCATATGCCTTCAATGCTTATTACCAAAAGTTCAAGCATAATGGTGCCTCTTGTTACTTCAATAGTGCTGCCATTACTACCGAAAAAGATCCTAGTAAGCACATTTCTCTTAATTCATTTACATATTTGTATTCCGAACTTTTAAAATAGATGTGAACATTAGGATTACGAAAGATAAGCCATCACACCCATGCGTTTAAGGAATCAAACAAAAGTTTTGTATTTATAATGAATTTTAGGTTAGTACTTTAGTATAATCCTCTTGTGGAACTTTATACAAATCTACAGAGGTCAGTAGGTCACCCGTGTTCCTCTAGTAGCCTATTATTTTTACTACTTTATTCAGATTCCATTTTTTCTTTACCTTTCCTCCATCAATTTGACCTTTTTACTTAAAAAATAGCAAGAAAACAGACTTTTGAGTTCACATGCATGTTTTATCTTTACAGGCTGTATCAATTAGTTTTGTTTTTTTGATTGGGTGTTTGATTATCTCCACAGGTTATGGTTCATGCCACTATGATTATACTCCTTGATGCCGTCAGGACAACAAATTGGGACAACACAAGTTGCATACAGATGTTTAATTGATCGCTTTCTTGATTCATATACCAAAGTTCTTTAAAGAATCTTTGTCTAATAGCAATCTATAAGTTGGAAAGTTGTTATTTCTTCGCAAACTTAAATCTGTCGACGAACGAACATTTCAACATACTTCTACAAGCTCCTAGGGCGGGGGGTCGTATAAATTAACATAGCAAACGAGAAAGAACACAATTAAATTTGCAACCAAAAGAAAGGTACCAGCTAAAATGAGCCACTTTATGCTTCTGTAACCTGATATGCCTTGTGCACATCAATCACGTGGTAGCTATAGAAATAGAACACATGAAAGACAAAAAAACAAGAGGAGTTATGTTAAACAAAGAATTTTATTCTCCAACATGAAAATGCTTAAGAGATAAGATTTCCATTCACTTCTTTAAACTGATAAGCATAAACTACAATGACCAACCCTTGTCTCTTTAGTTTTTGTAGTCAAAATACAAGTAGAAATCCCTCATAAACATCTTGAGGATTTTTTAATACCCATTAAAACCAGCAGGGGCATTATCACACTATTTCTAGCCCCATTCATCTTCAGGGGAAGGCGGTTCTAAAAAAGCAAGCTTCCCCAGGCGGCAATAAATGCAAACCCGCCAAGTGGGGCCACTTTAGCATATGTTCTGTCTTCAAGGAACGCCACCGCATAACACCTGCAATATGAAATACCAAATGTTTCATCTTTGACAATAAGAATTTCTATAAACAAGTTAAGAAACAATAACCACATAACAAAGTAAAGGGATCAAAACAGATGTTATAGCATTGAATCAATTGATAAATATAGTATAGCAAACGGAGATATATGACATGGTTAGTTGTCCGGAACTAAGGATTTCTGCCAAAACAAAGAACATGAATTGGATTACTAGTAATGTTATCTATCCCAGTGCTGAGTGATAAAATAGTTGTATTTCAACTAGGTAGTTCCAAGTTTAAAACCAATATAAGTGTTCTATGTAACATATTCAAACGACTACAATAACATGCATATATAAGAGCTCAAAGCACATCTTACGTCCCAGAGAAGGCAATGATTCCAGTTGTCATAAGCCCTCCAACTACAAATCACAAATAAAGGAAACGATGGAGCGTTACAAAACTACTTCGGTGCAATTGTGCATATTCAGATTTTTCAAAAATAGATGACAAAATGAAATCATTTTATATGTGGACACATAACAGATTAACAAGAATGTGACTTCTTATCAATGAAGATGCATTTTCACATTATTACGTTTGGTTTTCATAAGGTTTGAGTGTTACGATATTGCATACATTAGGGCTGTAAACGGACCAATTGAACACAAATGCGCCCTTGTTCAGGTTCATTCGTTGTTAAGGAACAAACAAACGGTTCACGAACGTATAACCGAACAAAATTTTGTGTTCATGTTCGTTTGTTAAGGAAAAGAATTAGTCATGCTGATTTGTATTCTAAAACGAGCACTAATAAACACAAACGAACAAGATAAAAATCAGATAAATCTAACTATTTTTATGTTCTTATGTTTCACCCTAAATAATAAGAATCAAATTTCAAATAGTCAACACTGATTGTTACTAGTTAACATCCCCCAATCACAGTGAGCAATAAATCTGTCTCTTTCTTTCTTTTAGAGCCTAAAATATTTATTAACTATAATCAAGAAAGATGGAAAGCAGCACTGATGAACAAAGATATCAAGTCAGAAAATTGGGTTCAATAAAATATAAAGCTTGGTTCAGGATATAAGATGAGATCAAGCACAAGTGCACAACTGCACAAGCACTTGGTGCCTTGGTGGATAGCAGAGCAAGCACAAACACTTGGAAAGTTGCGATCGAAGCCCTAATCGTGATTTAGGCAAGCATCGACTTGTGATGAGACTTAAATGATGATTGAAGAAGGAAAAGCCGAAGAAAGTGGCTTTTAAATCTTGACTAAAGGAAAAGGGAGATGGGCGTGGCCGCGTGAATAGATAGTTGATAGGGTTTTCAAATGTTTCTAGCTACCTAAAATCTTTAATGAACAAACATAAACAAACGTGCACGAACAAACATAAACCACATACACAAACACATTACCAAATGTTCACAAACATAGTTGAAAGAACACTGCCTCTGCCCGCGTTCATTCGTATAATTAATCCAACAATTTTTTGTTCATATATGTTCGACTATTACGTGTGATATATATCATTGTGTTATATGCTTCGTATCATGATGGTTACTGCCTTTGTTATGCTTTGTTATATGCTTTGTATATGCGTTGTATTATGATTGTTATTGATATATATCATTGTGTTATTTGCTTCGTATTATGATGGTTATTGCCTTTGGTATGCTTTGTTATATGCTTTGTATATGCGTTGTATTTTGATTGTTATCGTTATTGCCTGTGATAACGAGTCGGGGGTCTCTTCGGAAGCGGTCTCTCTATCTTTCTAGATAGAGGAAAGACTTGCTACCATATACCCCTCCCAGACCCTGCCCTCCAGCGGGAGACACTGGGTATGTTTGTTTGTTTGTTTGTTTGTTTATATGTTCGACTATTAAACGAACTTCCCACCAAACTGCTCACGAACTATTTGCTCAACGTTTAGTTTCGCTCACAGCCCTGTCCTTTATCCCAAAAATAGTTACAAAAATCTCCATTTGCAACCGTTCCTTTTATAATTACATAATATTCTTGATGATACCAATGCATTCTACAACAGTCTACCATTTTAATCAAACAAGGTACCCATGTTTGCAGTCTCCAGCAACTATATTAACCATTTGATTATCTCATTTTGATTCTTTTGAACTACACATCCCAATAAATAAAAGCACAATCAGGGAGGAATCGATAGAGCTTACAATATTGGGGTTTTTAGCTAGAGGAGCACCAACCAATGCAGCTGTATGAACCAAATGATAAAGTGATGCAGTGTTCCAAACCTATCAATCAGACAATACACACACTCGAACTAAAACTAGGGTTTCATTTGGTACATTTTAGACACAAATCAATCAGATCATAAACGATTCGACCGACATTCACTCACCTCTTTGTATGAAGGATTGGTGGGTTTGAACCCATGAGCCCCATATGTGCCTAATCCAAGAGCTGCCATTCCTGTTGTTTGAAGAATTCAAAATGGGTTTGAATAAGATCGAAGGGTTTTTTCTGCTATAAACATCAAAAATATCAAATTTACCAGATAATGCAGCAACTTTGTGCCACATGAGAGGATTCATTGTTCTTCTCTCAACTAACGTATCGAATCAATCACAGAGTTAAATCTTGATCGCTTTTAAGTATGAATATTAAAGAATCTACACAGATGCTGCCGGCAAATGATTCGTGGTGATGAGTGACGCAACGTTAGAGAATAAATTGTGGGGTTAATTGGGTCCAATTTAGGATTAGATTTTGAAATCGCAAAAGAAAATGAATTTCATTCATACACAAAAAATTACACAAACCCTGTATATAAAACCATAAGAGCATTCACATCCCATTTCTTATCTTTATCTATATAATTACACTAAAAATCACTACTTCTTCTCTCTCCTTTCAATTAAATAATACTTTTTATACCCTTATCATTACTTCTTTCTCTCTCATTCACTCACAACCACTTTAAAAATATTAAAAAATTTATAAGGATTGTACAGTGATTCTTCAAATATACCAATCCACAAAACATTTTCTCTCTCCTTCACTCACAACCACTCAAAATCATTCCATATAATATACCAAACACACTCACATGATTATAGGGCACGGGTTGTGAATGCTCTAATTAACAACCTAACAAACTATGATTAACAACTAACCAATTGTCTAACTAATTGATGACGTAATCAAACTATGTGTACAATATTCACACGTGAAGTATACATGAGTGCTATATAACAACAGCCCCCCTCAAGTTGGAGGTTTGACCACCCCAACCTGCTAATAAAAAACTGATGTTGAGAAACCGGGAGACTCTTCGTAAAATGTCCGCAAGCTGGGATGTAGAAGAAGTATGAAGTAATTGATTAAACCTTCTTGAACCTTTTCACGAACAAAATGACAGTCAAGATCAATATGCTTCGTGCGCTCATGAAAGATCGGATTTTTAGCAATGTGAATAGAAGCCTGACTATCACATTTAAGAGGAACGGGTGTCACACAAGGAACATGCAATTCAGAAAATAACCGAGTCAACCATGCAAGCTCAGCGGTAACACGACGCGTGGAACGGCATTCAGCTTCAGCGGAACTAAGGGAAACCGTTGGTTGTTTCTTAGACTTCCAAGAAATGGGACACCCACCAAAAGAAATAAAATATCCACTGACTGAATGGTGGGTATTAGGACAGGAGGCCCAATCAGAATCACAATAAGCTGCAAGATCAAAAGTAGCTTGATTGTTAAAGAATAAACCCTGACCCAATGTACCCTTAACATACGAAGAGTATGAAAAGCCGCATCCCAATGTGGTATGCACGGATCTTGCATAAACTGGCTGAGAAACTGAACTGAGAAAGCCAAATCGGGTCGAGTATGAGTGAGATAGTTAAGCTTCCCCACTAGTCGACGATATTGTAAAGGATCAGAAAAAGGAGTACCTTTGTTTACTCGTAATTGTAAATGCATAGGAAGAGGACAAAGAACAGGAGATTGATCTGTGAGATCAAACTCTACCAAAAGATCTGAAGCAAATTTTTGCCAAGTCATTATGACACCATGAGATTCTTGCAGAACCTCAATTCCCAGAAAATAATGAAGGAATCCTAAATCCTTAATTTTGAATGTAGAATGCAGAAAATCTTTTAATAAAGAAATTTCAGTTGCATCATTCCCTGTAAGTAGAATATCATCAACATAAACGGCAATATGAACAACTAATCACCCATGGATTTAGAGAACAGAGATAATCGTTTGGGGAACGAACATAGCCTCGTGATTTAAGAGCAGATGAAAGCTTGCCATACCACTAGCAGAAGCCTGCTTCAGGTCGTATAAAGACTTTTTAAGGTGCAAAACCTGTGAAGAAGGCAAGGACAACCCTGGTGGAGGAGACATGTAAATCTCCTCATCAAGATCCCCATGCAAAAATGCATTATTCACGTCGAGTTGATGGAGATGCCATTTTAGTTTCGTGGCGACTGCAATAAGACTACGAATAGTAGCCATCTTTATAACAGGAGAAAAAGTCTTATTATAATCTATCCCCGGTTGTTGAGTATCACCACGAACAACTAAACGAGCTTTGCACCTTTCCAGACTACCATCAGCATGATACTTGACCTTATAGACCCATTTACATTTGATAGCCTTTTTACCAGGAGGCAAAGGAATAATGTCCCAAGTATGATTAGCTTCAAGAGCAGGAAATTCTTTATCCATGGCCTCCTGCCAAATAGGTTGTGTTGTAGCCTCTTTATAACAAGTAGGTTCAACAATGCTCTGTAAATTGGCTAAAAAGACTTGATTAGTAGGCGACAAAGCATCAATTGAGCATGTCGTAGAAGCCAAACAAGCATGTAAAAGATGATGATGACAATTAGATGGATCAGAAGAAATAGAAACAAAATTACACACATAATCCTGAAGGTAAGCTGGTGGAACAGTAGGACGGGTAGATTTGCGTAATGAAGATTGGGAAGGTGAAGAAAAAGTAGGAGGAGGTGGTGGTGGAGGAGGAGGCGGAGAGGTGGAAGATGGAGAAGAATTTGGTGGAAAAGAATATGGAAAAGAGCGAACAATAGAAGAATGGTTATCATCATGAAAGAAAGTATGAATATCCTCAAGTGTGGGAAAGAGAACTGAGGAATCAGTATGGTGAAGAGATGGGAAAATATGTTTATAGAAAGTCACATCTATTGAAATAGAAATGACTTGAGTATGAAGGTCAAACAATTTATACTCTTTTTTGCCATAGGGGTATCCAATAAAAATGCAAGGTGAAGCTCTAGGCTGAAATTTGTCCCTTCCATTTTTAAGAGTGGAAGAATAACACAAGCATCCAAAGTTCTTAAATGATCATAGACAGGGGGTTTGCCAAAAAGGAGCTCATAGGGTGATTTTTTTCAAGAACAACAGTAGGAAACAAATTAATAAGGTGAGTGGCAGTGAGAACATAATCACCCTAAAATTTTAAAGGAAGCTGAGATTGAAATAACAAAGCTCTGGAGGTTTCTAAAAGATACTTATGCTTTCGTTCCACAATGCCATTCTGTTGTGGTTTCCCAACACAAGAAGTTTGATGAACAATTCCTTTGGCAAGAAAAAAATTTGTTATAGTTTTTCCAGATCCTAACTCATAAGCATTATCAAATCTTATGGTTTTGATGGTGATACCAAATTGAGTTTCTACCATTGTAATAAAACTTTGGATGACTATAAAAACATTACTTTTAGTAGAAAGTAAATGGGTCCATGTAGTTCTACTATAGTCATCTACAATGGTAAGAAAATAACGATAACTATCATAAGTTGCAGTGTTATAAGGGCCCAATATATCGATATGAATAAGATCAAAAGCTTTTGTAGATTTGCTTAGACTTTTAGGAAAAGGAAGTCAATGTTGTCTAGCCTTTGGACAAACACTACAATGATCAAGATTATCATCATGTACATCAGAAAATATGCTCAACTGTTTGAGTTTATACAAAGGCAAATGACCAAGTCTATTGTGCCATGTTTTCGTACTAATTGCAACATTACAATCAGACTTTGAAAATGAAAAGAACTAGTAGAGGAAAGACTACTAGGATGAAGAATGTATAATCCATTGAGCAGATTACCAAGAACCATTGGCCTCTTCAGTGAAGGGTCCTGCAAAATGCATGAATAATCAGAAAATTGAATTACTCCTTTTGTGTCTTTGCATAAACGGGGAACAGATAAAAGATTATGTTTGAATTGAGGAACATAAAGAACATTCAACAGTGCAAAATCAGGAGTAAAATCAATTGTACCACTTTTGCGTACTGTAAGAATTTGTCCATTAGGAAGTATGATATGGACTGGTTTAGGAAGATTTTGGGTTTGAGAAAAAATATTTTCATCATAACACATGTGATCACTAGCACCCGTATCAATGATCCACTTTGTGTTTGCTTTGAGTGTATGACAAGCTATCATACCAGCAAAATTTGCATAGTTGATAGGTTTGGTATGTGGAGGCCCACTTGTTTTGTCATTTTCAAAGAAAGCTTTTTGTAAAAGTTACAACAATGCTTGATATTGTTCAGTGGTTAAAGCAATGTTCCCTGTTAAGTCTTGTGACAAATTTGACTTGTCAAAATCACTTTCACCAGTGTGAACAGAAGCAGCAAATCGTTTAGATTTTGTAAACTTGAAATCCTTTGGAAAACCTACAAGTCTATAGCACTTGTTTGCTAGATGGCCACTTTTCTTACAATGAGTACATACAACGACCTTTTTAGAATCAGTCTTTCCATTTTGATTCGTTGGATAATGTGAATTAACATGCATTGAAGCCGATTCAGAGAAAAAATTAGAACTAGCATGAATTTCTCGTTGTTTTTCATCTTGAATCAATAAAGCATATGCTTGATTAATTGATGGAAGAGGTTGCATCATTAGGATGTTACCTCGAACAACATCATATATCAGATTGAGACCCATAAGAAACTGAACTAGTCTTTGATCTTCTTCTCTTTTCACCAAAGTGGCAGAAGCACCACATATGCATGGAGGAAAAGTATTCAAAGTGTGTAATCCGTCCCAATTTCGTTTAACGTTTGTGAAATAAGTGGCTATATCATTATTTCCTTGAGTAATTTCACAAAGATTCTTCTGTAATTGATATAACTTTGCACCATTTGGTTGACCATATCGATCATTCAGATCTGTCCACAATTGTCTAGCAGTGACTGCATAAAGATCGATTTCACTTATATCTCTAGACAAAGTGTTCAATATCCAAGAGATAACCATATCGTTGCATCGTTTCCAAAGATCGAGATGAGCAGGAATCTCTGGCGGACTAGTTTTTCCATCAACAAAACTCAATTTGTTCTTTGCAGATAGAGCGATAGTCATAGCTTATTTCCAAGCACCAAATCCAGTGCCATTGAAAGATTTAGAAACAAGTATCAAACCTGGATAATCAGAAGGATGCAAAAATAGTTGATTTGATGAATCCACGGAAGAAGAAGAAGACGCAGAGGAATTTGCTGCATCTACCATGATTGATGATTGATAAATGAACAAAGAAATATGAAATCAAAGTAAAATGATTGTTTGAAGGATGAATTTGCGATGAGTAAATCAAATGATTGAGCAATTGATGGTTTGCTCTGATGCCATGAAATCGTAAAGAAAATGAATTTCATTCATACACAAAAGATTACAGAAACCCTATATATAAAACTATAATTAACAACCTAACAAACTATGATTAACAACTAACCAATTGTCTAACTAATTGATGACGTAATCAAAACTATATGTACGATATTCACACGTGAAGTATACATGAGTGCTATATAACAACAGAATTTGGGTTTTACGAACCGAAAATCGAAATAACTAAAAACACATTCATATATGTGAGAAAAAATCGAATAGAATTGTGAATTAGGTTTTTCGGTTCGGTATTAAATCTTTTAACTGTATCCCGATTGTAAATTCGGTCTCTTTTTGTTATCGGTTTTTATGAAATGTTGTTTGTATTCAGTTTGGTTACATGGATTCAGCTGAATGTAAAGTCTGAATTTGGTTTAATCAGTTGAATTTGGTTCAGTTAGCATTTTCTCATTTTGGTTTGGTTTGGTTAACGGGTAAGGCTGAAAAAATTTCATAACCAAATAAACCGATAACCGAAATCTTATGCACCCCTAGTTAGAGTCGTGAAACTCCACTTTAGGTTAACGTTTAAGTCTAGCCTTTGATAGTTTGATGTAATTAGTTTCGTGTTGATTAAAGTGCAGTAGTACACATATGTTAACATGTAATCCGTTAAAATAATAACTACTACTTAGACTAGGTACCCTTGCTCTTTGATTTATTACTACTACATCACAGTAGTTTTATTTTTCTCCCCAAGCTTGCTGTCTCATTGCTACTTCACTTATTTCAAAACATACCTATTATTCTTCCATTGCTATTACGCATGTGAACGTTTGAAAACTATGTATTTTACAAAAATATTAGTTGCATGGTAGTGGGTACCCATGGTTTGACATGAAATAAACAAACTGTTTAAGTAGTCATTGGTTTAGTTTTATTATCGGTTTTCGGTTTTATACCGAATGATTTGGTTTACGGTTTAGACTTATTTTTAGGAGAAAACTATATCTGGGGCAAAAGAATTTAGAATATGTTGTTTTTCTTATATATTTTACTTCAACATTTAATCATTTTAAGTTAACTTTTAGAGTAAATTACTATTTTGGTCCCTGTGGTTTGGGGTTTTAACCATTTGAGTCCAATTTCGTAATTTTTAACAATACAAGCCTTGAGGTTTCATTTCTGTAACTATTTCAGTCCAATCAGCTAACGCCATTGATATCTGCCGTTAATTTGAACATGTGCCACGCACATGATGGGTAAATTAGTCATTTACCTCCATCGTCTTTAATAAAACCCCAAAATGCAATGTACCTTCTTCATTCTTCAAACCAACCATGGTTGTATGTAAATGCGGTTCAACCACCACCATTCGTACCTCTTGGACGCCTACAAACCCTGGACGAAGGTTCCATTGTTGCTCTACACAGGTAAATTCACCATCTTTCATCGCTATTTGCTAGTTGTTCTCTTACCTAATACATCGACTCCATCTCAGGGAGCTGGATGTGGATTTGTAGTGTGGGTTGATCCTCCCATGTGTGCAAGGTCTGTTGAAATCATTCCTGGCTTACTGAAGAAAATCAACAACAATGAACAAGTTACAAGGAAGATGAATGTTGAAAATTGGAGGCTGAAATATGTTTCTTTGTTTAAGTTGGATGGGTTTTCTGATGTATGTGATTAGCACTTGACCTAATGGAATGGAAAAAGTTCTTTGTTTTGAAGTTCTTTGCTTTCTGATGTATTTCATTAGCTATGTAGTTTTAATCTATGTAGTTTGTTTAACTTAAGAAGATACAAGGAACTGTAAAAGGTCATGTTTGAAGATATGTACTTGTATCTTATGGAATGAAAAAAGCTATATTTGGTATCTTGTATGTTATTAAAGTATGGGTTGTTTGAAGCTTTGTAGTTGTATATTTTTTGATGTCCTGTTAAATGCAAGCATCATTATGAAACACATATATAGAATATAACCAACATATCAGTCACATACAATACATTATCCAAAACATAGCATATGATAGATATAGACCATTAACCAAAATATATCAGTCACATACAATAGAAATTGTGCTTCTAACCAACTGTTTGCAAAAGACATTGGAAGTAGTTCATTACCATAACATCAAAAACTAGTACCATTAAACCTAACACCATGACTAAGCTTGACTTAAACATTAAGCTATTTATGAAGGACCCTGTCCCTTGCAACTTCTTTTATTATGCCCTTTCTTCTTACAAATTTGGCATGTGACACCCTTTCCTTTCCTAGTCATCTTCCCAACAGGGGTGATCTTTTGTGACAGCTCCTCAGTAGATCTCTTTCTAGCCTTCTTTGGTCTGCCAACTTGTGTATGGTGTTTAGGTGGTAACAAGGATGTTGGGCAAGTAGAGGGAGTCCACATGTCTTTACCATTGATGGGGTCTATGGTGTTCTTACAAACCTTCCTCCATGTGTCCAACCAATACACCTCATCTACCCATGATTCTGGGATTCCAACTTCAATACCATTAACAACCATGTTCCAGTTCACTGCTACAGCATGCTTGCAGGGCATACCTGTCAGTTCCCATTTTCTACATGAACAACTTTTTGTATCCACATCCACAACACATTGATCACTCCATGGTCCACTCACCTGATACTTGCTTTGACCATTCCACATTACATTGTATTGAGATGCCTCAGACTTGATCTGGTTGAATGTCTTTGTAGCTGCTGGTGTTAATAGACCATCATATTTTGCAATGAGCTTGTTCACCACTCCTATTCTCCTCATGATATACTCCCTGATAAATTCTAAGCAAGTAATGATAGGTTTATCCCTACCTCCTATCAACTGCTTATTGAAAACCTCACATAAGTTGTTGAGTAGTACATCAGACTTTGGCCTACCTGTTAATCAAAACCTATTAAATGAACTTTCATATGAAAAAAATTAAAATTAAATGAGTGTGACATACCACTAAAATGGGATCTTGTCCAATGTTGAGGTGGGATTTCTTGTAACCACTTGTGTAGCGATGGATCCTGCTTTCTAATGGCTTCCATTTGTTTATGAAATTGAGGAATTGTGGTTGCACTTGCACATTTCCATAACAAGTCCTTAAACAGATTCCCTCTCCATTTTGATTTCATGTTTCCATGTATATGTCTAAGGCAATATCTGTGTTCTGCAGCTGGAAAAACTTTCTTCATAGCTGGGATGATGCCCTACATAGAAAACAAACAAATTAACTACAACAATTCAACAAATATTCACTACAATAAATGCAAACAAAGTTGTTTTGTTAGACCTTTTCTCTGTCACTCAGGAATGTAAAGTTGGAGTTTGCATACAGTTCAAGATCGGTTCCAAGACATTCCAAAAACCAAGTCCATGAATTAGTTGTTTCTGCTTCAACTATTGCAAATGCCACAGGATATATCCCATTATTAGCATCTACCCCCCACTGCTGTCAAAATCTGGCCCGGATATGGCCCTTTCATAAAACAACCATCCAATCCTAAGAGTTCTCTCCCAGCTAGCTTAAACCTATCCTTTAATGCACCATAACAAATGTAAATCCTTTTGAATTGCCTACTATCACTTGCAGGATTAAATTCCCTTTCAACCTCAATCTTAATTGTTGTGTCTGGATTACATCGAACCAACTCTTGGCAGTAATCCCTGAGAAGTAAATATTGGGATGTGTAGTCTCCTTGAACCTTATTTATTGCCATTACCTTTGCCCTAAAACTGTTTGTAAACCTACTTAAACTTGATACTTCTTTTGTATTTGATCTTGAAGAGCCTTTAAAGGTATTTCAGGGTTGGACTCAACTGTATCTTGCACCTCTTTTGCTATGGTGCTTACAGTATACAGTCTCACTTGCCTAGTTTGTAGGCATTTATGATCTTCATTAAAAGTCTTCACCAACCAAGAATCTTGCTCATTTTTTCTTGAAATATGCAATGTCCAAGGACAAGTGGGTATTGGGTGTCTTTTCTTCTTTGTTTTATTCCCACATGTAGACCCACCCACATCGGAAGATTCACCCACACAACCTTTTTGAGTTTGACTGTTTTGCCCTTCACATTGAGAAGTAATACCATCCTGCCCTCCTGAAACAAATATTGGATTTACTCCTGTGCAAATGACCCTAAACCTTACTTTATCATTTCTTACAACATATAATTGTCTTCTAGTAAGCACAGCATGACTTTTCACAATACTTTTAATTTCATCCTTATTGTTGAATGTTTGACCCACATAAAAAGTACTACATCCAAATGCTTTTCTTGTTTCTTTTTCTTTCTGTACCTCCTCACTGCCTTATTTAGAAGATCCTCATCATCAGTGGCACTATCAAAGTCATCTAGATTAATGTTTACATCATCCTCCTCATCATTTTCATCATCCACATCTATGTTTTGTTCATCCTCATTGTAATTATCCTCAACAGTAGCCTTGAATGAGTCCATATCAACATTCACATCCTCAACCATGTTATCTGTGTCCTTCATAGTTTCCTCTTCCTCATTCTCATTCTCAACAGTATCCTTGAATGAGTCCATATCAACCTCATCATCCATGTAATTAGTATCCTCCATGGTGTCATGTTGCCCTTCATCAAACTCAGGTTGGCCTTCATCTAGATCATGTTGGCAATCATCTACATCATGTTGCCCTACATCAAACTCATGTTGGCCATCATCTACATCATGTTTCCCTACATCAAACTCATGTTGGCCATCATCTACATCATGTTGCCCTACATCAAACTCATGTTGGCCATCATCTACATCATGTTGCCCTACATCAAACTCATGTTGGCCATCATCTACATCATGTTCCCCTTCATTATATCCAGTTTCATGTGCATTCATTGTACCTTGATCAGAAGTTGTTTCTAAATTTTCAACTATTTTGGGTGTACTGTCTGTTGCTTCATTATGTTCTGGTTGTTTCCACTCTAATGCGTGTAGTTTTCTAAAAGCTCTACTGGCCTTTACAGGGTTAGATGGTCCAGGATTAGATGTTTCAGACAGATGACCTACCAAATCTTCAATAAAAACCTTAGAAGGAGACTTATCATAAATGTTCAATCTTGAAACCCAATGCTCAATGTAAACTTCAATTTGCTTAAACTTAGACACATATTTTAACATCAAAAGCACATCTTGATCATCCCTAATGCTCTCAAACCAAATTTCAAGTCTTGATCAGGAATTCTAAAATGATAAAACATTATCTCATTTTCTTGATAGCCTATTTCTTGAATCATATCGTGAAACACATACATAGAAAACTCATCAGAATCTACCATATCCACATAGTTAATCTTACCATCAACATAACAAGTGACTGGTTTTTGTATGAATACTCCACCATGGAATATCTTCAAAGTAAAAGCAGTAGGGCTTGACCCTGTTATCAAACAGTCGAAGATGATTACATTATGATTTTCAAAAACCAAAATCAAGTTACATTTAAATGTTTATTGATGGTAGACTAATCGTATACTTTATATGGATCAACTTCTCACCCGGACTTCGAATATACCATAGCCTTAACACCATTGTTGAATTTTGGGGTGAAGGTGATGACCTTGAATTTTGGGGTGAAGGTGAACGTTCGTTCAGAGAGAGTCGGGGTGAAGGTGATGACACTGAATTTTGGGGTTTTATTCAACAGGTAGGAGACAAATGACTAATTTACCCATCATGTGCGTCGCACGTGTTCAAATTAACGGCAAATATGGACGGCGTTAGCTGATTGGTCTGAAATAGTTACAGAAATGAAACCTCAAGGCTTGAATTGTTAAAAATTATGAAATTGGACTCAAATGGTTAAAACCCCCAAACCACAGGGACCAAAATAGTAATTTACTCTAACTTTTATATATGATTGTGTTTTGCTTAATTAGCGTCGAAGTATATTTTGGTATTCTTTGACTTTTATTAAAATTAATACAATTCTAGTCCTTGTGCCTTTCCAAATGTAACGAAGTCTTTAAATACTATTAAATGGTCTAAATCCTAAAAGATGGTAGATTATAAGTTATTATTTTTTAAAAGTAAGAGTAGATAATTGCACGAATCATCATTAAAAAAACTAGAGTAAATTACTATTTTGGTCCCTGTGGTTTGGTCATTTTAACTATTTGAGTCCAAAACGAATTTTTTAACAAATTAAGCCCTAAGGTTTGTATTCTATAACTATTTCAGTCCAATACACTAACAGAGTTAGATTTTTCAGTTAGTTTTTTAATAAAATGACCAAAATGCCCTTGCAAGAAAATCAATACATTACAAAACCCCTTCTAGAACAGCTCTTCTTGACCACCATGGACCCTCTGTCACAAATGTCAATCTCCGACGTCGTGGACCTCCTCAACCTCGGTCGTGCCGCCACCGTCTGCGTCACCTGTCTCGACGAACACACCTCTCACCGCGAGTGACGTCGAGAGGCGACGCTAGTCACGACGAAAACGACGTCGTGGAGGAGAATCGTGAGGAACACGAAGATGATGAAACGAAGGATGAAGATACAGAGTCCGGTGATGAGAGTGAGGACGACGACGATGAAGACGATGCGGAGAATCAGGTGGTGCCGTGGTTGTCTTCCGTCGCATCGCCGCCTGTCGCCGCTTCTTCGAGTAGTGAGGAGTTTTCGGCTAGCAGATCTGATGGTTTCAGATCTGCAATCAATCGAGAACGAGTAGAGAATTACATCGATTCTGAGGTTTGTGTTTCTGTTTCTGTTCTCCTGTGGTGATTCGATCATCAAACCCTAAGTGGCTATGATTTAAAACGTTTAATTAGAATGATTGTAATTAATCAGAAATCGAATATGATGCAGGACGATACTCTATGTTCATCTGAAAGATCAAACGGTAAACGGAGTACGGATATCTTGTTAAGGTGTTTCAGACCATTGAAGATGATGAGATCAAACATAAATTGAATCTTATTGTTCTACAATTTCTTCAACTGGTTTGTTCATTCGATTAAAGAAGATAGCACTGTAGATTGATAGTAATATTACCTTTTGAAAAAGGCCCAATTGTTATTGATGGCTCCATGTGAGTGGCTTGTATTGAAAGCTATATTGATATGGTGGATCATAACTGAAGGGGTTTGATGGCACAATTGGTGAATGCAAACCAATTTGGAATCAATAAAAGACTCACATGGACTTAGAGCATCTCCGACGTATAGCACAAGCAATTACTTACAAACGTATCTAGACAACTGTCACGCCAACGACGTACAGAGTACGGGAGAGGTGGTGGGTGAGGGATGCGATGGTGGAGGCAGTGGTGCGGCGGTCAACGGCGACGATGCGGGTTTCGCCACCGGCATAGCAGAGGGATTTGGTTTGGGGACGAGGGGACTATGTGGTCGCCGTAGCTGCACATGAGGCGGAGTTTGGTGGTGGGAAGCGGTGGTAGGGAGTGGGAATGCGGTGGTTCAACGACGGTGGTGGTGGGGGTGGTGGTGGTGGTGGTGGTGGGGGTGGTTGGTGGCGGAGGTGACGGTCCATGGTGGTCAAGAAGATCTGTTCTAAAAGGGGTTTTCGTAAGGTATTGATTTTCTTGCAAGGGCATTATGGTCATTTTATTAAAAACTAACTGAAAAATCTAACTCTGTTAGTGTATTGGACTGAAATAGTTATAGAATACAAACCTTAGGGCTTGATTTGTTAAAAAATTCGTTTTTGGACTCAAATGGTTAAAATGACCAAACCACAAGGACCAAAATAGTAATTTACTCAAAAAACTATTTTAATATTTAGTTTTTTTTTTGTCTGAGATAATGTGGTTTTATTATTAATTTTTGGTTATTTGAATTCACCCAACTGTATTTGTTTCTTCAGATAATTTGAAGAGTGTATTAGTCTTTTTAGTCTTTTTAGCTAAGGTACCATAATCATAATCATACTCGATAAATATCATCAATAGTCAAGCCATTAATAAGGTTAGGGGAGGGTGTTATGCAAGTAAGCTTTACCTATCACAATAATAGAGAGGTTACTTCAAAAAAAGACCTCCTGACTTTAAAGCAATCAAAGAAACATTAATCCAATACCATGACACCATGTATAATCATCATATGGTAGATCATCACAAGCAAATGATGTACCGCAAATATAAAATGAGCAGTCAATGACTATAGCTCAATATTTAGCACATAGCAAGTGGATAATATACATTAGGTGACAAGGAACACAATGGATAGTAATATATACGAACCATATGCCATCCATACATAAAACACATTAACAAGTACATATATACATATTTCATAATAACATATCATATATAATGTTCAAGAATCAACACTTAGTGATAGTAGGCGGTCAGGTGACAATGTGACATCAAACATAATGATAGCATGCAAAGGATACAAGGTGATATCAAGCTAAGGTACAATATAATAAATCAGAATGTAAAATCTCTTATTAAATATAGTAAATAAAAAAGTTAACTGTTTTTTTAATGTAACTAAAAAACAACTAATATAAAAAATATAAATAAAACTCGTCGTACCCTTTACTCTCATCGTCCACTCTGATGACCGGTGGTTTTATGTCGACTATTGATATCTTGTGATTTTTACCGATTAACCCAGTTCCATTCCTTGGCTCTTGTCTTAGAAAAACGCCACCACACAACCACCATATGCCACAACTCGGTCAATCCCAAATTCTTCAATCAATTCGAGTACCCAACCCTATTTTCTTTTGTAACTTAGTCGCCGATAGTAATTGAGTTGTTTTTGCTAGACTTTCTACTTCACACATTCGTACTAATATAACAATCCAACTGTTTACGTTACATAATTTTTTCTTTTTGAATAAATACCCTAGAGCGTTATTTTCATAACAGGTTACGCATGTTCGTTATTGTAGTTTTCTTTAAATTGTTCGACTGAAATTTTATGAATACCAAACAAATACATCAATCTGAAAAGCATATACATGATTTAGTAAGAGTCATACCATATTGAATTATAAAAACCACGGCTTAAATAATTATAAGGTTGCCAATTTGATACCATAAATTAGATAACTAATTTTTTTTTTTGGCCAAAAGTCATAAACCGAAAGTGGACATTTGAGACATACTACTATCTAGTCATCATTACAATTTTTATTTGATGAAAAGACCACTTGATATCAGCATATGTAGTTACAAAAATGTTTACTTTTGAAATACAATCAAACCTAGAATAACTAATAAATATGCAGTTACGCTATAACTTAAAGAACTATTGATCAAATATAACTATAACAACCCAAACAAACATACAAACATTGAATTTGTATGTCAAAGCCAAAATCTTCATCTACTCCAAATAGAAGTAAATGCTTTACTGGATTATCTTAAAAGTATCTTTAGATCTGTTGCTGACAAAAAAACAACCATTACTCTGCACAAAAGGACCACAAAGGGAGCCCAAAGGGTGGATTTGTGACCGTTTATGGGCATGAGAATAAGGATTAGTGTTTATGATATATGTTTGGAAAATAAATGCATGAACATTCATTGAATTCTTATAAGCACTCAATGCAGTTCCTTTTAACAGTGGTTGTAAATAGTAACTTATAGAATTCTTGATCTTATGCCATATCCCTTGTATCAATCATGACTGCTCTATACGTATACCAGGAGCGGGAAATGTAATATCCAGCAGATACTTCATCCAACACAGGTTACTCTTCTTCTAGTAGGAATTCACTGCCTAGACCTCTGTGTTGAGCAACCCATTAATAAATTTAAAATGGGATTTGTTTAAGATGCTACCTTCTTCATTTTATATTTTAGATCTTACAAAGCCATGGTAAACACTAGATAGTATAGGTTTAGCAATTACATGTGGCTAACTAGTATTCGAGGGGCACAAGACATATAATATATTCTGCTGGGTTGAAACTTAAAATAAGCGATCAAAGTGTAAATCACCTGAACATTACCGTGCCCTTATAAAATATTAAAATCAAAATCAAAATCCTCTACGGCGTTTTACGTCTCCGGTGAACGATTCCGGCGATCTTGCTATAAACTTTCACTCATAGCGTTCGAATACACACACACATACAACCAAAATTTCGTCTTCTTTCTTTCAATTTTGAGAAATAAATCGTCGATTTTGTACAGAAATTTAGTGACAGTAAGTTGGAAATTTCTAGGGTTTCGTCACCGGAGGTGATCTTAAGAATTCCGGAAAAATGGGTCGTTCACGCGCAAATCACTCTGCTGAAGAGGATTCCAATCAAAGGTATGCTTCTTGTGTAATTTGAGTGTGTTTATGTTGGTAATTTGAGTGTTTTAAGTGGCTCGGTTTAGCTACATTCGTGTAATTGGAAGTATCTGAAAGGGAATTGGTTACGATGCTGAATTTGTATGCAACCCTAGGCAATTTGAAGTCAAGTCTAGCTCTTTCGCTTCAGCAGAGAGTGTAATTGAATAGTATGCATTGTGTATTGCTATATAAGAGAGTCTTTACATGATGCCTTTTAATTTATGTGTGAGATTGTTAATAGGGTATGGTGATACCTGTGCATATGACTATATATGTGAGCACATCTTAGTGTTTGTGTCTTGTTGTGTTCATCTGTTGCCCCCTTCAGTCGTTATGAGTTGAAAAATATTGTTTTCTATTCGAATTATTGGTTTTATAAGTCTTTAAGGTGTCTGGCTAGTAATGGCACTGAGATCATATACATACACAAAGTAAGTCATTCCTTGAAGTCGAATCGAAAGTCGCATCTGTTTAAAGGCCATTGCTCAAAGTGGATTGGGTGTATTAACTAACATTTTCTTTTTCGTTTGGTCGTTTATTCTTCAAGTAGTAGGATCGTATAAGAAATTTGATGTGGACAAATTCTCTCAATTACCAAGACGCCCACTGAAAATCTTTATTTGATCACAACAAAACCTTTTTATTGAGCTCTTACTCTGTTTGTGATGAATAATAAAAAGACAATAAAACAAAGCTTTGCATCGCATAAATGCATCAAGTTGTGTATTTGTGGACATGAATTGGGGTAATCCGACCCATTTCTCAGTAGGCTAGTCATAGTTTAGGGTTAGGTGATGAAATATCAATCAATTGAATGATGTTAGATTTGGCGGATAGAAATCAAATTCAACAATCTCCTTTTGTAAGTGGGAATAATGACATAGAGAAGAAAATATTAGAGTGGAAAAAAATGTGACAATGCGTCATCAGTTTGTTTGTTTCTTAAATTAATTATTTGGTGCGGGCTCTTATGTGTTAATTCTCATTCCCTATCACAATTTAATTTGATTTGGCCTTGAAGTTTTAACTCATTCATATAATTTCCCGAGTCTATGTTAATACTTGATACCACATTTCGATGAGTTGGTGGAGTATGAGTTTTTATTAATATAAATCTTGAGATTTAGTTTGCATTTAAATTAAGTATATATAGCGGATATCAATAAGAATGAGTCTCGAGGGGCTAAAAGAGGCATAAGCGAAAACTTGGGGATTTGGGGAAGCATTTAAAGGGAGATTAAACCCTAATCTCGCCGTTATTCCCAAGATATCCGCAAGGTAGAAAGAGGATCCGAGCAACCTTTTTATGATAGATGTTGTTGCAATTTAACTTCGTGTTATCGTTACTTTTGTCTTGTTATTTGTTTGGCGAATCTTATATTCTTTTGTTTATTAGCAATGTTATTAGATTGAGCATTTGTAACCCTTTGGTAATTTTTGTCTAATGTTCAGCCGATCAAAGAGAAAACGAACGGCCTCAAATCTAGAAAATCTAGAGGCTGCAACTTCAGGTATCTGACTAGCTGTATACACATGCCTTTGTTACTACTTTAATGAAAACTCATTTTTTTGTTTGAAATATATAATAGGCCAAGGGATGAGTGATGGGAAAAAGGCTTTGTACCATTGTAACTACTGCAACAAGGACATTTCAGGAAAGATTCGCATAAAATGTGCTTGCTGTTCTGATTTTGATCTTTGTGTTGAGTGTTTTTCTGTTGGAGCTGAGGTCTATCCTCATAAAAGCAATCATCCATATAGGGTTATGGTTAGTAACTCTACTACTTTTCTTCTAAATTAACCATATTGTTTACCTAATATATTGTGTTACCATCTTTTGTTTATTTTGACATGTGACATAACCTTAAAGTTTTTTTCTATTTTCCACAGGATAATTTGTCATTTCCACTCTTCTGTTCTGATTGGAATGCAGATGAGGAAATATTGCTTCTTGAGGTTTTTTTCTTTTAGACTAAATTTACTGTCTTAAGTTTCTGTAAATAACAAACATGTATTACTATGATATGAATGATATCACAGAGGATGAATATTTAATAGGTTTGTAATGAAAATCATGTCTCTACAGGGGATAGAAATGTATGGGCTGGCAAACTGGAGTGAGGTTGCTGAACATGTTGGAACCAAAAGCAAATCACAATGCATTGAGCATTATAATACCATATACATGAATTCACCTTGCTTTCCCCTTCCTGTATAACTAATCTTTCATTTTTTTCTCCTCTAATATCCTTTTTTGGCACACTGGCAGAATTTTATGTTTTTTGTCACGTGTTTACAGGACATGTCTCATGTTATGGGAAAGAATAGAGAAGAACTCCTTGCAATGGCCAGAGGGCATGGGGAAGTTTCTAAAGGTTTTTAATCATCTTCAGTTGAAATATTTATTTTGTGTTCTATAAGTATCACTTTTGTGACACTCTAAGTATTTATGCTGCCTAAGTTAATTGAATTTATACATCACATCAGGACACCCAACTGGCGGGGAACTTTCTGCGAAAGAGGAATCTCCGTTTTCACCAAGAATCAAGTATAACACACTACTAAAACCTGTGCTTGTATGTATGCAAAATTCATTTTTTCCAGCGGTCGTTTTAATAATACTTTGTCAGGATTGAAGATTTAAGAAAAGAAAGTTCAGGTCGGCCCTCATCTGCCTTGATTTCTGGTATCTGCTAGTCATCGTTACATCTTGCTCTGTCTCTCTCACACACACAACACACTTATATTACAATACTCTTTTTAAACATAGATGTAGGTTCAGTTGGAGGTTCTAGCAGTGTTAATGCTTCAACAGGGGCAGGTAAGAGAACATCAAGCATTGTCCAAAGTGACAAAGCTGGTGACGGAATTAAAATAGAAGGTATTTCTTGGGTTGAACTTTTTTTTTTAATATCTATATGGTGAATTAAATTACAAACCTTAACTTTTGCTGTAATGTATGTTATCACCAGATTCTCATATAGACAGAAGTGTTGGAGAAAAAGTTGAGGACATCAACAGAAGAGGGTCCTTCAATAACTGAAGTCAGTGGGTATAACTTCAAAAGGCAGGAATTTGAAGTTGAATATGACAATGATGCTGAGCAGTTACTAGCTGACATGGAATTCAAGGATGCTGATACTGATCCTGAACGTGAACTTAAACTGCGTGTCTTGCGTATATACTCAAAAGGTCAACCATCACTTCTTCCTCTCTTTCTGCTGCAGCTGAGTATAATTATATAAAATTATATGTTTTTAATTACTTCTGGCAGGCTAGACGAGAGGAAACGCAGGAAAGATTTTATTCTAGAAAGAAATTTACTTTATGCTGACCCTTTTGAGCAGGGGCTTTCCCCTGAAGAAAAAGAAATATGTCGTCGCTACAGGGTGTTCATGCGTTTCCATAAAAAGGAGGAACATGAAGAATTGCTGAAAACTGTCATTGAAGAACACCGAATTAGAAGACGAATAGAGGATTTGCAGGTTCTACCTAACTTTATCTTACATTTTCAGTTTATACTATTTATTTGCTTTCTTAAGTATTCATGTTGTCTTACATGTTCAGGAGGCTCGAGCTTCTGGTTGTAGGACATCTGCAGATGCTGAAAGATACATTGAACAGAAAAGAAAGAGAGAAGCTGAAGAAAATGCACGTAGGGTGAAGGATAATATACAGCCTGGTCCTAGTGGTAAATTCCTGCAAAGAGCAATCATCTAAAAGGAGATCTTGATAACCGAGGGTCAACACTTGAAACTGGCGGCAAAGACTCTTCTTCCGCCCCTGGAGGGTTAGCTATTTCCAATTTGGATGATTGGGATCTTACTGGACATATGGGTGCTGATTTACTCTCTGAAGCTGTAAGGCTTCTCATCTCTTTTGCTTCTTCTGATGAAACTATCTATTTTCCTTATATTATATTTAGAACTTTTTTTAATTATTTTTTATACTGTGTAGGAGAAACGTTTGTGCTCGGAGATTAAGGTGGTACCTGTACATTATCTGAACATGTTAGAGAAACTTACCATAGAGGTTATGAATGGTCACATTACTCAAAAGTCTGATGCACATCGCCTGTTCAACGTTGATCCCAACAAGGTGGATAGAGTGTATGACATGCTTTTGAAGAAGGGCATCAGTCAACCATGAACCATTTGACCATGTGGCTACTGTTTGTGGGTAAGGACTTACTGTTATGCAATCTATTAGTCGACTGTTTGACGCAATGCAGATACGTACAAACCCCTAATTGTCTATTTGTCTGTTAAAAGTGTTTAATTTTGCGTTCCTGATACAAAAGGCAGTAATGGTTTCCGTTGTTGCCTGCTGGAGCATTTTGCTGAGTTTAATACATAACGGATATTGTTGGTAAAAGGTTACTTTTTGTGTTTTGAAGGTTACGAGTCATGACCATGGACCAATATTGAAACTGGTTCCTTATAATCTTAAATGGGCTTGTTCACTGAATTTGATAATGCTATGATTAAGTGAACTAGAAGCAATATTTCCCCCTACCATAAGTAGATTCATAAACTTAGTGTTTGTAAGCAGACAACCTTGTGATCCAAAGGTATTGTTAAAGGCAAGTGCGATCTGATGCAGGATCATATTTTGTATGCCGGTTCCTTTTGATTGTGATCTTAGCCAATGAGTTCATTAATATCTGGATCAACTTTCACAGAATTGGATGATCTTCTCCTAATTGCACATGCGATTATAACCATAAGAACAATTTACATGCAACTTGTTTGACTTTTCAATTTCACTAGTGTTCCCTATGTGAGATAGGAAGCCCAGTGAAACCCAAACCGACTGACACGGTTTTCAACCCGGTTTTCTTTTATGTTGATGTGCGTCGAAGTTGACGTTGCTGCTCTTTTTTCTTTCCAAATGCGCATCGTAATTTTTTTTGAACCGATGGTGAGTTACTGTTTAGACTGATAAGTCTGATATGATACCGACTATCAGGTATCATTCATGTTGGTTGAGTGAACAAATTATTTAAAGCTTGAACCAGCCGAAAGTGTTGTGTGGAATCATCTCGTGAATGAGCAAAATGTGTATTTTGCTGGCTAGAGGCAAGGCATTTTGTGTATAAAGAATGAGATATGAGTGGTATATATACTACTTTTTGTAAAAAAGTATTTTCTTATAATGAATACAACCGTCATGCGGTCATTAGACTATGTGTAGTGATTTGTTTAGTTAAAACATCATTTAAATGGCATGTAGATAAATTCATTTCACTAAAGCTCATTTTAATCAAATGTAGTGGTTAACTAGTGTTTAGGGTCCGTATGAAAAGTTATGTTTAGTGTTAGTTATGGTCTTGAAACCCTTTGAGTTTGAAGCCTCTTTTAATCATATAATAGTGTTTGGATCATATCTTGTGTTCATGTCATCATGTTTGAGTTCTAGTTGTGTTCACTACGTAAAGTGTTACCATACCAAAAGTCAAAATGCAATTACAATCACCCTACTTCTCGTTGTGAGTGGATTCGTTCTAT
>CM044010.1:15877100-15919600 GCA_024085815.1 Flaveria linearis
AGAAAGACTCGTATAGCTTCAATCCTTGCAACGTGGTGCAAAGACTTCATCATAGTCTATCCCTCTTCCTGAGTATATCCTTGAGCAATAAGTCTGCCTTGTTTCTCACTATGATACCTCTGTCATCCAGCTTGTTCTTGAAAAGCCATCTTGTGCCAATTGGATGTTGACCCGTAGGCAGATCTACAAGAGTCCACACTTTCTGCTTTCTGAATTGTTGTAGCTCTTCTTGCATAGCCTCAATCCAGCTGTTGTCTTTTAGTGCAGCTGTAATGTTTGCAGGAACTGTTTGGGACAAAAGCAGGTGAACAAACAAATGTTTGCCACACCCTTTGCTCCTTGTGTGTTCTAGCATGCAAGTCCCAATGATATTGTCTGTTGGATGAGACTTGTGTACTCTGCTTGTTGAGACAGCATCAACTTGAACTGTGGAGTCTAAGTTAGTGAAACCCATGAAGCAGATGGTGTCAGCTGAGAAGTTGAGTCAATGAAATAATCAAAAGGCTCATGGTCGTTCGGATCAGCTTGTGTTTGATTGGCTGCTTGTCTTCTTCGCAGGAGTTCTACGGAAGCAGTATTTTGTTCTTCCGCAGGAGGTTCTACGGAAGCAGTATTTTGTTCTTCCGCAGGAGGTTCTACGGAAGCAGTATTTTGTGCTTCCGCAGGAGGTTTACGGAGCAGTATTTGTTCTTCCGTAGGAGATATATCACCATCCACGGATGAACATGTTGGTCAGCTTGCAATGGTGGTTGAGTGAATACCTCCTCTCCATCTTTAGCATCAGTAGTTGCACAGTATTATATTAAGGATGTGGGAACATCTGCTGATGAATTGACATGTGCTGGGATGAAGAGTTTACTTCTCCAGAAGTAGCTTCATGCTGCGACTTGATCTCTGCTGTGGTCAGGTGACACTTGTTCTCTTGGTGGGTCAGCTGTTAAGGCACTTCATTCACACTTGGGGGCAAAAGGGATAACATGTATCGCAGCACCTGCGTTGACAGATAAACCAGTGTTAAATGATTCAGTTAAGCATCTATATCAAATAACCAAGATGATCCTTTACAGTGGTAGTAAACATGGATTCATCAAAAGAAACATTGGGAGTCTCTTCAACTATGTTGTTCTGGAATGTACACCCTATATGATTTAGAAGTGGATGAATATCCAACAAAGAAACCATCATAGGCTTTTTCAGAAAATTTTCCCAATTGTCTTTAGTGTTTAAACAGGACACATGACACCCAAAAGCTCTAAGATATCCTATAAAGTTTTCTGTTTTTAAATAAGAGTTGTAAGGTGTTTTATTATGTTCTTTGACTATCAAAGTTCTGTTTTGAACGTTGTAGGTGTATTCATAGCTTCTGCCAGAATGTAATGGGCAGCTGAGAATCAGCTAGCATTGTTCTGGCTGCTTCTATCAGTGTTCTATTTCGCCTTTCAGCCACTCCATTTTGTTGTGGAGTTCTTGGGGCACTGAATTGTCTAGCTATTCCTTTAGTCCTGCAAAAAGAATCCAAATCAGCATTAACAAATTCAGTTCCATTGTCACTCCTAAAAATTTAACTTTTAAATCAAAGTTGATTCTCAATCTTGATCACAAAGTCCATTAATGTTTCAGATGTTTCACTTTTATGTTTTAAGAAAAAGACCTATGTAAATCTAGTGAAATCATCAACTATCACCAAACAAATTGCCTTTTTCATGCTTAGCACATTGGTTGGACCAAAGAGATCCATGTGAAGCAATTTGAGTGGTGTAGCGTTGTGTTGATTGTTTTGGATTTATGAGACACTCTGTGTTGTTTTCCTTTTAACATTGAAGAACAGTGATTAGAACAATGAAATTCTTTGTTTGGTAATCCAATGACTAAGTCATTTTTCACCAATTTATTCATGTTCTTCATGTTGGAATGCACAAGTCTTCTATGCCACAATTGAGATTCATCTTCGGACGATTGGATAGTAGGCATGTCTCATGTTGGTGAGTGTTGTGTTGTTCATATCCAAGATATATGTATTGCCTTTTCTTGATGCTTTAAGAAGTATCCAGTCTTCTGGAACTGTGTAAACCTGGCTAAGAATGTAACAGTTAGTGTTATCAAATAGTGTTAAATTTTTGATCACAATTTGGGAAAAACACTAAGTAAATTATACTGCAAATTTTCACAGTAATTTACTTTTTCAAATGTTAAAACTCCGTTAGTTACCATTCCCTCACCAACAATTTTACCTCCCTTCTATCCCCACCAAATGCCACATAAGAGGCATGTTTTGTTGAAGTCATGGAGAAGTGCACAGTTGCCTGTCATATGTCTGGAAAAACACTGTCAACATACCACTTGTTGTCAGCTCTCCATGATTGTTCCTGCACACAAAAGAAATAGTTAGTCTTGACAACCCAAGGCTTAATTGTCTTGGATTTGCCAGATGTGTCAACTATAGTTACTCCTTCATGAATTAATCTTGAAGTTTCATTATTGGTTGTTTCTTTTTGATGTGATGGTTGGTGAGGATGATTTGTTGAAGATGATTCAGGTTTTGAGTATCTTCAAGCTTATCGAGTCATTCTTCAACTTGGCTTGTTTTGGTTGGTATTTTAACTTGAAGAGAGTCCTGTAGACTTGAAAGTTTCTTCATCTTTTGCTTTGATTGAGACACAGGAGTTCCTTTAGCAAAGTTATCAAAGAAACCATCTGCTGCTTCACTTTGTTTATCTGTCAAATCCACCTTTTTGTGAGGTCTTAGACTGTATGGTGCTTTCTTTTTCAAAGGCTTTTCCGCAGCAGAGAGTCTTTTCTTTGACTTTGTTGTTCTTTCTGAATCTTTGTTTCTTTGTCACTTTCTGAGGCTGAGAATCTGATTCAGATGATGTATCTTGTGACTTTTTTTTGCTCTTTTCTTGTTCTTCTATTAAAATAACATTCCTGAGTGGAATGGTATTTTTGTCACAAATGCACAGTGTTTGTTGAAGAAACAATCATCAGTCATGTGGTTGTTCATATTGCAAATGGAACAATAGCTGCTGAAATAGCATTCAGTATTGTGATTCTTCATATCACACCATTTGCAATATTTTCTGAATTTTCTTCAGATTCAGCCTCTTTTTGTTGTTCTTTTTCTCATTCGCTGAAACTTCAGTTGATTTCTTCTTGTTTTTGTTTGGAGCATCATCAGCTGTTATTGTTTGCCTTTGGCGCCATTGTTGCTTCATAGTTTCCTTTTTCTTTGCATGTGTGTGAGGCTCTCTTGTACCTTGTCGCTGGATCAGCTTCTCTTTTCCTTTGCTTTTCTGCGGATTCAGTGGTTTTTGTCTTCCGCAGATGATTTACGGACTTGGCAGATTTTGCTTTCCGCAGATGTTCTACGGATCCTCATTGTTTTTCCGCAGGTGTTCTACGGATTCTTCAGTTGATGCTTTCTGAGGATTCTTGTTTGAGTTTCTTACCTTTATCAGGAGATGACAAAGGTACTTGTGCTTGATCCGCAGCTATCAGTCTTGTGAAGATGCAGTTCTTGTAATCCTTCATTAAGTTCAGCAATCCTCTTGCAAATGGTCTTCAGCATATTCCGTTGCTTTGGCGGGTATTGCAACTTTGATTCTTCAGGACTCGTGGAAGACCAGTTTCAACTTGAACATTCTTACCAATGTTCAGTTGATCAGTATCAGTTCATCAGAATCATCCAGGTCATCATAGTTATCTAAATCTGATTCTTATATTTAGTTGATTCTGATTCAGTAGATTCAGTTTCACTCATCTCAGCTTTATGTGTTTGTTTGACTATCTTTGATGTCAACTTTGGTGCTTTCCACAAAATGATTTGACAAATTGTTAGTCATTGCATCAGGTAAAGGTGTGTAGTTATCATTAACAGGTGGTGCAACAGCATTTAACCCAACCCGTACACTGTTCTTTGATTCAATATGAGAATTAGCAATTTCTCATATGCTGAGAGGATAGTTGAAACTTCTGAAGTTTCACTTCAGTGGATGCATGATCAGCCATGGATTTTGTAAGGAAGTGGTCAGATGCTCAACTTGGGCTTTAGTTGTTGTAGTTTTCAGAAACATATTTTCTAAATCTTTTTGTAAAGAGTTTATTTTGATTTGATATATCTTTTGTTCTCTTAAGTGTGATTCATTTAAAATCATAGTTTCTTTACTTTATCAGCCAATTGTTGAGCATGAACTCTATATCTCTCAACTTCCTCAACACATGTTGATGAACATAACCTGTCTTTTACTCTCTGGCCATAGGAGGGACTTTGTTTTCCATATGTGCCATCAGTGCTTGATTCTCCTCTATCACTTCCTTCTCGTACAGGCTCCAGTCACATGTTCCATCCTGAAGTATGATCAGAACTGTCTCCTTAGGTTGCTTGGTCCTGCTGATGTATTGTGGCTGGTGGGGATGTGAGCTGAGGTTGTCTATGTAAGATCTTTGAGAGTGGATTGGATACTGATCTGATAGTGTTGTTGTGCTGATGTTGCTGCTGCTGCTGATGCTGTTGCTGTGCTGTGATGCTGTGGAGTTGATTGTGGTTGCATTCTCTAGAAAAGTGACATAGAGATTGCACTTGTAACATCTGACTTTAGACTTATCAACTCCAATCTTCGATGTTTTGTTGCTGCTGCCAGATTTTTATTTCGTCGAAGAATATTGCTTGGCTCTGTAGGCAATCATCGCCATCTGCCATTGTAGATCCATCTCTTCTACAACATCAGGAGGGAGTTCCTCCAAATCTTGTTGGCAGATGTTTGCTGCTGTAAGGGAACTTCCAAGATATGCTGAAAGCTAGAACTAAAAGATGCAAAGGGCTGCTTGTTCTCAGAATCCAATATCACAGTTATTGGTTCTGAATTTGCTGTTGATGATGGCTCTCTTTTCTCTGTAGATTTAGCCTTTTCCTTTTGATTTTTACTCTGAGATGACTTTTTAGTGGGTTTGGAGGCATAAAAAACTTACTTCCTCCTCGTCATCACTCAAAGCACAAGAGTTATCATCTTCATTATTAGAAATAAATGCACTTCCAGCATTCTTGTTTCCTTGAAGTGATAAGGTGAGACATGAGTTCTCACACTCTTGTTTCTTGATTGTTCATCCAGTTCAAGTGCTTCACTTTAGCAACCAATGTATCTAGACCGGTTGTCTTGAGATCAATGGTGTTCTTGAACATGGAGACAGTTTGCTTCCAACTTTCAGGCAAAGTATGGAGCATCTTCTTGTTTAAGTTCCTCAGTTGTATATTTCACTCCAGATGTTCATCTCCGTAACAAGTTGCATAAATCTATGGAGTTGCTGAGGAATTGACTCACCCTCAATATGATGAAAAGTTTCATATTGTGATCTAAGGTGTCTTTCCTTATGCTTCTGATCTCATCACTACCTTCACAGAGAGTGTGAAGTATCTTCCACAGGGAATTGGCTGTTTTATAGTTCTCGCACCTGATCAAGATTTCTTCAGGTAAAGCCATACTAAGCAAGCTGTATGCTTTAATATCGACTTGACCTTCTGACATCATCAGGTGGCAAGTCTTAGTGCTGATTGGCTGATTTTTGTCATTATAATCGGCCCAAGAGTGGGTGGAATATAAGGACCTTGTGTGATGGACTCCCACAAGTCAGAATCTGTGTAGTTCACATGATTCCTGAACTTGATCTTCCAGGATTTAAAATCAGCTTTGTTTCTAACTTTGGTGGTTGATAAGATCCTCCTCCAAAATTACTCATGTTTATTTGAACGAATCAATAAAAACTCAAAAGCGAAAATTGACAGATCTATCAAAGACCCAGATCTAGTATTCAATTGATTTGAATATAGATCTAAATCAAACAAGCAATGAGAAGTGCTTGCTGAAAAATCAGTCGTTGATTTAATTGTAAGAATCAATTAAACAATTTTAATACTGATAGATCAATTGATCTAAATCAATGAGCACCAATGGCTCTGATACCACTGTGAATCAAGGATCGCAATTCAGGAATTATCAGTATTAAAATAAATCAATTAATGATCGCGGATTATCACTAATGATGTTTAATTGTTATAATGATCAATGATGAACACACCACAGAAAACAATAAATACGAAATCTATATATTCAAATGTATTTCATTAACTATAATGTAATGATTACAAAAGAATAATGAATAACTATGAACAATCGAATTTTGTAAATCGAATGATGTTTGAAGTTGATGTGACGGCGATTAGGGTTGCACAATGAACTCTGACAGCCGTGTGTTGATTGATTGTGTTCCCAGATGTGAAACCTAGGACTCATATTTATAGATGATTTGAGTCGGTTAAGGAAACCCGGATCTCTCGGGATTGTTATTGATTGTGTTGACTTGTTTGACTTGGTATTTGCAATCGCACAAGTATAATGTTCTTCCGCAGAGCAATCTTCTCATCAGCAGAACATTTGTTCTTCCGTAGATGACTTAGTCTTCCGTAGCAAAGTTGTTCTTCCGTATATAGGAAATTCTTCTTCCGTAGGAGTCTTCACTTCATGGTATTTGTCATTCGCAGGAACATGTACTTTGTCATTTGGTCTTGTAAGAAACATATCTACGGATTAACAAGTTGTTCATCCGTAGATGTTTCCTACACTTGTGTCAATTTCAGTAAATCCATCCAAGTAAATTTGTTTTTCCTGACAAGACGCAAATCAACACACATACATATATGGGTTAAACTATAGATTCAAATCACATATATATATATTTGACTGTTACAAATGTAATACAAGACTTGATTTCAAGTACTAAGCCTATACAAAATGATCTAGCCCTATACAATCTAGACCTAACAATAACAAATCCCAAGAGATCCGGTGTTTCCTTACCGACTCAAAACGTCTATAAATATGAGTCCTAGGTTTCAAATCTTGGGGAACACAATCAATCATTATTACGGCTGTCAAGAGTTCATTGTGCAACCCTAGCTGCCGTCACATCAACATCAAACATATCGATTCACAGAATTCGTTGTTCATAGTTATCAGTTATTATTCTTTTGTAATCATTACCTTATAGTTAATGAAATACATTTGAATTATTATTGGTTCGAATTTGTTGTGTTCTGTGGTTGTGTTCATCGTTAATCATTAAAACAATTAAACGTCAATTAGTGATAATTCCGCGATCATTAAATTGATTTATTTTAATACTGATAATTCCTGAATCGCGATCCTTGGATTCACAGGTGGTATCAGAGCATGGTGCTCATTGATTTAGATCAATTGATCTATCAGTATTAAAATTGTTAATTGATTTTCAAACAATTAAATCAACGACTTGTCATTCAGCAAGCACTGTCTCATTGCTTGTTTGACTTAGATCTATATTCAAATCAATGAATATTAGATCTGCGTCTTTGATAGATTTATCAATTTAGCATTTAAGTTTTGATTAATTTTTTGCATTAAACATGAGTACTTTTGGTGGAGGATCTTATCAGCCGCCAAAGTTGGAAACCAAAGCTGATTTTAAATCCTGGAAGATCAAGTCAGGAATCATGTGAACTACACAGATTCTGACTTGTGGGAGTCCATCACTCAAGGTCCTTATATTCCACCACTCTTGGGCCGGATTATAATGACAAGAACCAGCCAATCAGCACTAAGACCTGCCACCTGATGATGTCAAGAAGGTCAAAGTCGATATTAAAGCATACAGCTTGCTTAGTATGGCTTTGTCAGAAGAAATCTTGATCAGGTGTGAAAACTACAAGACAGCAAATTCCCTGTGGAAGATACTCCACACTCTCTGTGAAGGGAGTGATGAGATCCGAAGCATAAGGAAAGACACCCTTAGATCACAATATGAAACTTTTCATCATATTGAGGGTGAATCAATTCCTCAGCAACTCCATAGATTTATGCAACTTGTTACTGAGATGAACATCTTGGAGTTAAAATATACTACTGAGGAATTAAACAAGAAGATGCTCCACACTTTGCCTGAAAGTTGGAAGCAAACAGTCTCCATGTTCAAGAATACCATAGATCTCAAGACAATAGGTCTGGATACATTGGTTGCTAAGGTAGAAGCTCTTGAACTGGATGAACAATCAAGAAATAAGAGTGTGAGAACTCATGTCTCACTATATCACTTCAAGGAAACCAAAAATGCTGGAAGTGCATTTATCTCAAACAATGAAAGTGATAACTCTTGTACTTTGAGTGATGATGAAGAGGAAGTTAGTTTTTATGCATCCAAACCTACTAAGAAATCATCTCAAAGTAAAAATCAAAAGGAAAAGGGAAGATCTGAAGAGAAAAGAGAAACATCATCAACTGCAAACTCTTTCAACATAACAAACAATCAGAACCAATAACTGTCATATTGGATTCTGAAGAACAAAAAGCAGCCTTTGCAGTTAGTTCTAGCTTTCAAGCATATCTTGGAAGTTCACTTACATCAGCAAACATCTGTCAGCATGATTTGGAGGAACTCCCTCCTGATGTAGTAGAAGAGATGGATCTACAATGGCAGATGGCAATGATTGCTTACAGAGCTAAGCAATATCTGGGAGAAATAAAAATCTGGTAGCAGCAAGCAAAACATCAAAGATTGGTGTTGATAAATCAAAAGTCAGATGCTTCAAGTGCAATCTCTATGGTCACTTCTCTAGAGAATGCAATCAACAATCATCTTCGCAGTATCAGCAGCAGCACAACAAAATCAGCATCAACAACAGTATCAGAATCAGCAATCAACCTCTCAAAGATCTCTGCATAGACAACCTCAACTAACATCCCCACCAGCCACAAATACATCAGCAGGACCAAGTAATCTAAGGAGACTGGGCTGATCATCCTTCAAGATGGAACATGTGACTGGAGTTTGTATGAGAAGGAAGTGATAGAGGAGAATCAAGCATTAATGGCACATATGGAAAACAAAGTTCCTCCTATGGCCAGAGAGGTAAAAGACAGGTTATGTTCATCATCATGTGTTGAGGAAGTTGAACGATATATAGTCCATGCTCAACAATGGCTGATAAAGTAAAGGAAACTAATTTTAAATGAAACACACTTAAGAGAACAAAAATTATATCAAATCAAAATAAGTTCTTTACAAAAAGATTTAAAAATATGTTTCTGAAAATTACAGCCTAAAAGCACAAGTGAGCATCTGACCACTTGCTTAACAAAATCCATGGCTGATCATGCATCAACTGAAGTGAAACTTCAGAAGTTTCAATTATCATCTCAATAATATGAGAAGTTGTTAAACTCTCATATTGAATCAAAGAACAGGTCCGGGTTGGGTTATAATGCTGTGCACCACCTATAATAATAACTACACACCTTTACCTGAAACAATGACTAACAATTTGTCAAAACATTTTGTGTAAAGCACCAAAATTGACATAAACAACAGTCATGAAGCTGAGATAAGTGAAATGAATCTACGGAATCTGAATCACTTAAACATAATGAATCAGATTTTGATAAGTATGATGACTTGGATGATTCTGATGAACATGATACTGATCAACTGAACATTGGTAAGAATGTTCAAGTTGAAACTGGTCTTCCGCGGGTACTTGAAGAATCAAAGCTGCAGTATCCTCCAAAGCAACGGAACATGCTGAAGACTATCTGCAAGAGGATTGCGAATTGAATGAAGGACTTCAAGAACTGAACCTTCACAAAGTTGATAGCTGCGGATCAAGTGCTGAGATACCTTTGTCTTCAGAGAAAGGTAAGAAACAACAAACTTCAACAAAGCAAAAGAAAATTCAAGTGTTGAAGATCAACGGAAAAAGAAATCTGAAGAATCCATAGAACATCTGCGGAAAGCAAGAGTTACCAAGTCCGTAGATCTTCTGCGGAAGGCAAAAATTACTGAATCCGCAGAAAAGCAACGGAAGAGAGAGACTGATTCTGCAGACGAGGTAAAAGAGAGAGACCAACAAACATGCACAGAAAAGGTGAATATCAAGCAACAAATGGCAGCCAAAGGCAAACAAGCAACAGCTGATGATGCTCCAAACAAAAACAAGAAGAAATCAACTGCTTCAGCAAGTGAGAAAAAAGAACAAAAAAAAGAAGGATGAATCTGAAGAAAGTTCAGAAAATATTGTAAATGGTGTGATATGAAGAATCACAATATGATGAATGCTATTTCAGCAGCTATTATTCCATTTGCAATATGAACAATCACATGACTGCTGATTGTTACTTCACAAACACTGTGCCATATGTGATAAAAATAATCATTCAACTCAGGAATGTTATTTTAATAAGAAGAACAAGAAAAAGAGCAAAAAGAAGTCATAAAATACATCATCCGAATCAGATTCTCAATCATCAGTAAGTAACAAAGAGACAAGATTCAAAAAGATCAACAAAGTCCAAGAAAGGATCATCTGTTGAGAACAAGACTTCGAAGAAGAAAACACCAACACAGGCTAAGACACCTCACAAAAAGGTGGATTTGTCTGATCAACAGACTGAAGTAGTTGATGGTTTCTTTGACAACTTTGCAAAAGGAACTCCTGTGTCTCAATCAAAGCTGAAAGATGAAGAAACTTTCAAAACTACAGGATCCTCTCCAAAGTTAAAATACCAACCAAAACAAGTCACTTTGAAGAAAGACTCAGACAAGCATGAAGGCATCCAGAAACCTGACTCATCTTCAACAGAATCATCCTCACCACCATCAAATCAAAAGAAACAACTAATACTGAAACTTCAAGATTAATTCATGAAGGAGTAACTATTGTTGACACATCTGGCAAATCCAAGACAATTAAGCCTTAGATTGTCAATTCTAACTAATTTCTTTTGTGTGCAGGA
The DNA here is from genome assembly GCA_024085815.1 of Flaveria linearis. NCBI lineage: Eukaryota > Viridiplantae > Streptophyta > Magnoliopsida > Asterales > Asteraceae > Flaveria > Flaveria linearis. Next base: position 15,887,912 of record CM044010.1, read on the forward strand.
ACAATCATGGAGAGCTGACAAGAAGTGGTATGTTGACAGTGGTTGTTCCAGACATATGACAGGCAACTGTGCACTTCTCCATGACTTCAAACATAAACATGCCTCTTATGTGGCATTTGGTGGGATAAGAAGGGAGGTAAAATTGTTGGTGAGGAATGGTAACTAATGGTGTGTGAACATTTGAAAAAGTAAATTACTGTGAAAATTTGCAGTATAATTTACTTAGTGTTTCCAAATTTGTGATCAAATTATTTAACACTATTTGATAACACTAACTGTTACATTCTTAAGCTAGGTTTACAGTTCCAGCAGACTGGATCCTTCTCAAAGCATCAAGAAAAGGCAACACATATATCTTGGATATGAACAACACAACACTCACTAATCATGAGACATGCCTGCTGTCTAAATCTTCAGAAGATGAATCTCAACTGTGGCATAGAAGGCTTGTCCATTCCAACATGAAGAACATGAATAAATTGGTGAAAAATGACCTAGTCATTGGATTACCAAAGAAAGAATTTCATATTCTAATCATTGTTCTTCATGTTATAAAGGAAAACAACACCGAGTGTCTCATAAATCCAAACAATTAACACTAACACTACACCACTCAAATTGCTTCACATGGACCTCTTTGGTCCAACCAATGTGCTGAGCATAGGAAAAAGGCAATATTGTTTGGTGATAGTAGATGATTTCACTAGATTCACATGGGTCTTCTTTTTAAAACATAAGAGTGAAACATCTGAAACATTAATGGACTTTGTGATCAATATTGAGAATCAACTTGATTTAAAGTTAAAATTTTTAGGAGTGATAATGGAACTGAGTTTGTTAATGCTGATCTGGATTCTTTTTGCCGGAATAAAGGGATAGCAAGACAATTCAGTGCACCAAGAACTCCACAACAAAATGGAGTGGCTGAAAGGAGAAACAGAACACTCATAGAAGCAGCCAGAACAATACTAGCTGATTCTCAGTTGCCTTACTTTCTAGGCAGAAGCTGTGAATACAGCTTGTAATGTTCAAAACAGAACTTTGATAGTCAAAGAACATAATAAAACACCTTATGAACTCTTATTTAAAAGGAAACCTTTTATAGGATATCTTAGAGCTTTTGGGTGTCATGTGTCTGTTTTGAATACTAAGAACAATTGGGAAAATTTTCTGAAAAAGCCTATGATGGTTTCTTTGTTGGATATTCATCCACTTCTAAATCATATATGTTTATATTCCAGAACATAACATAGTTGAAGAGACTCCCAATGTTTCTTTTGATGAATCCATGTTTACTACTAATGTAAAAGGATCATCTTGGTTATTTGACATAGATGCATTAACGGAATCATTTAACACTGGTTATCTGATCAATGCAGGTGCTGCGGATACATGCTATCCATTTGTGCCTCCAAGTTTGAATGAAGTGCCCCTGACAGCTGACCCACCAAGGGTACAACTTTCAACTGCACCTCAGCAAGAATCAACTCAGCAGCATGAAGTTACATCCGTAATACATCCGCAGATGCATCCGTATCCGCAGATGTAAGTCCTGCCTCAGCTGCTGAACTAAGGGATAAGAGGAGGGGTTAAATCAACAAACCATGCCTGCAACACAACAATGTTCATCCGTGGATGGTAATGCATCTTCTATGAAAGTACAAAATGCGTCCGTAGATGCTGCAGTTACTCCTGCGGAAGAACAAAATGCTGCTTCCGTAGAACCTCCTGCGGACGAACAAAATGTTGATTCCGTAGAACTTCCTGCGGAAGAAGACAACCCAGCAGCAACTCATACACAAGCTGATCAAAATGAACATGAGCCTTTTGATTATTTCATAAACTCAACTTCTCAGCTGACTCCATCTGCTTCAATGGGTTTCTCAAACTTGGAATCCACAGTTCCAGTTGATGCTGTCTCAACAAGCAGAATCCACAAGGCTCATCCAACAGACAATATCATTGGAGATCTGAATACAAGAACTACAAGGAACAAAGGAGGTGTGGCAAACATTTTTTGTTCACCTGCTTCTTGTCCCAAATAGTTCCTGCAAACATTACAGCTGCACTAAAAGACAACAGCTGGATTGAGGCTATGCAAGAAGAGCTATAACAATTCAGAAAACAAAAGTGTGGACTCTTGTAGACTTGCCTACGGGTCAACACCCAATTGGAACAAGGTGGCTATTCAAAAACAAGCTGGATGACAGAGGTATCATCGTGAGAAACAAGGCTAGGCTTATTGCTTAAGGATATACCCAGGAAGAGGGAATAGACTATGATGAAGTCTTTGCACCAGTTGCCAGGATTGAAGCTATAAGGGTTTTCCTAGCCTATGCCTCCTTCAAGAAGTTCACAGTCTATCAAATGGATGTGAAGTGTGCTTTTCTCTATGGGAAAATTGATGAAGAAGTCTATGTTGCTCAACCCCCTGGATTTGAAGACCCTGATTATCCACATAGAGTATACAAGCTTGACAAAGCTTTGTATGGTCTTCATCAAGCACCCAGAAAGTAGTATGACACACTATCATCCTTCCTACTGAAGAATGGATACAAGAGAGGAACAATTGATCAGACACTTTTCCTTAAACATGAACATCAAGATCTTTTAGTGGTTTAAATATATGTTGATGACATAATATTTGGATCAACTAACAAGAAGCTGTGTCAAAGCTTTGAAGACTTAATGAAATCTGAATTTCAGATGAGCTCCATGGGAGAATTGACATTCTTTCTTGGCTTACAAGTTCATCAGAAACCAGATGGCATTTTCATCAATCAAGAAAAGTACATTCATCAAATTTTGAAGAAGTACAATCTTGCTGATTCCACTTCATGCAAGACACCAGCATCAACAATAGACAAGATTGTGTCTGACCCTGCTGGAAAATCCGTAGATCAAAGATTGTATAGATCAATGATCGGTTCTTTAATGTACTTAACTGCCAGTAGACCTGACATCATGTTTACTGTTTGTGTTTGTGCCAGGTATCAATCAGACCCAAAGGAGTCACATCTGAATGCTGTAAAGAGGATTTTCAGATACCTGAAAGGCAAACCTGCATTGGGACTTTGGTATCCCAAAGATGGAGATTTTAGCCTTTACTCCTACTCAGATAGTGACTATGGAGGGTGCAACAACAACAGAAAATCCACAACTGGTGGATGTCAGTTTTTAGGAACAAGACTTGTTTCATGGCAGTGCAAGAAGCAAACAAATGTATCTGTATCCACAGCTGAAGCAGAGTACATAGCTGCTTCAGCAGGTTGCTCTCAAGTACTTTGGTTGCAGAACCAATTACTTGATTATGGTTATAATTTCCTTCATACACCAATTCATATTGATAATTCAGCTGCTATGTTTATAACTGCTAACCCAGTTCAACATAGTAAAACAAAACATATTGAAATCAGATACCATTTTCTGAGAGATTGCTCTGAAAAGGGTCTGATCAAGTTAGTCAAAGTAGACACAACCAATCAGCTTGCTGATTTGTTCACTAAAGCATTTGATTCTGTAAGATTTAATTTTCTGATAGAATCTTTAGGGATGATTAACTTAGAATAAATCAACAACAGCATATGACTGACTTTGTGCAGAGTAATCGTTAAGGATAACTTAAGTGTCTGATGGAACATCCATACATGTATTATATTAGGGAAATGATAGTAGACTATACTTGGTTATTAAACAAAAACTCAATCTGACTTATATCATACTGATATGTGAGTAGGTTCATCTTGAGTGGAAACAAAGCTAAGAGCATGCCAAACTAAAAGTATCAGGTAACTGTCTGTGAGGATTCCATTTGAGAATCAGAAAGGTATGTTCTCTCCTGATGTGATCAAATCACTTACACAAGCACACTATGTAAAATACTTTATAATCTTCTATCTTTGCAAAGTCATATTCCCTCTGTTTTGTGTGAACAAAGACCTGGGAATGTGATTAACAAGTGTGATCTTCATTCTCCCTCTGTTTTGTGTAAACAAAGACCTGGCTTAAAGTTCACCTCTGTTTTACGAAAGTAAAGACATGGTGACTATGAAGATCATATTTCAGCTCTAAAAGGAATCACTTGTGATCCATTGTACATCAAGTCAAAGAGCTTCAACATCAAAGCATTCATGAGACTGTAATATGTCTCAAGATAGAACTTATAACTTAATGTACATAGTCATTAAGTGTGGAATATAGTGATTTGCCTCACCTACGGAAGACATACTCTAATGATAATTGAATGTGGACTCATGATTGCTACTGATTAACAAACTTCACAACATGATAAATAGCATGCCTAGTTGATACAATACTCTTGTTTGAATTTAAGTGGATCTATATACTTGCAATCAGGTATGTATTGAATCAACTAATCAACATCAGCAGAAGCCAAGTTATAGTATGATCCCTCTATATATATATGCATGCATGTAACTGTTTAAGTCAGATGTTTAATTGTTATCTCAACTGACTTTCTCTCATTTAGACTGTCATATGCCTGTCATGCCTGTTTACAACTTAAATTTATGATAAATGTAACAGTCTCACATAATCACAAATTTAGGGGGAGTAGTTCATGCATGAAAAACAATAAAAGCTGATAATTGATTTGAATTACTTTGAAGGAATTGGAACTTGAGCACTAACTTGAATGCAGGATACAGGAAACTTGCTTTCCTGTACTTAAGTGCCATGCAAATAAAGTCAACAATGTCCAACATCAACATTTGATTCTACTCAGTAGATATCATACATTTAAAGTTTTTAAAACTTTTATGTTCCGCAGAAGTTTCAGTAATACCTCTCATCCGTAGAAGTATTATGTGATTTCTGATTCAGCAGCAAAACAAATGCATTGAACTTTTACATCCAGATGTTAAGACATCCGCAGATGTAAGGTTACGCAGATGTTGACATTCGCAGATGTAAGGTTCCGCAGATGTTGACATCCGCAGATGTCAAGGTTCCGCAGATGTCAAGGTTCCGCAGATGTTCTGCGGAAGAAGTAATGCATTCAAACAAACTTGGTATGCGGATAGGAAAGAATGGGAGTGGGCCCAACATAATTAATAAAAGAAACTAATATGTTCACCTATAAATAAGGTTTCTGATATTTTACAGAGCACTTTTTCACTTTTAGCCTAGAAAATCGCCCATTTTCCCTTTTTTTCAAAATTTCAAAATATCCGTTCCAAGAACACATTATCAACATTATCCAGTAATCAATTACCGTTACTACGAAGGTAATCATGTCTTAAACATCAGTACGAAACTGATTAATCGGTTATTGCCATTAAACGATTCAACTGCATGTTTTCTAACTTGATTTTCTTTACAGATGGATAATAGATTCGCTAAAGAACATAATGTGTGCGCGTTCTTAAACGCTGATGATCCTGCGGCGGAAGGATGTCGAGATATCATAAGATATCTCCGACGATCAAGGCTCTTCTACGCCTTGACGGCTGAGCCTGTGATCCATCAGGCGCACATAATCGATTTCTGGAACTCAGCACGAGTTGAAGAACAAGGTGATGAGGAAGTGATTGTGGCTGAGATTCGAACAAACGTCTACGAATCACTGAAAGCACCTACGAAGATGCTTGGAACTGGGTGATAGAGAGATAGGTCACCTCGATGTATTCGAGAATGAATACATTGAGAAAATATTCAACCTGATGGGGTATGATGGTGATTACGAGAAAGGGGAAATCAAAAGGGTAGGCTGTGCAAACCATACCGATTCTTGTGCCACATCTACCTGAAATGCATGTCAAACAGGAAGTCAGGACTCGACAGATTCTCTAGGCACATATCATCTGGAATCATTGGGATATTCGAGGGGAGAATTTATAATTACGCCAAATACATCTTCAATTGTCTGAGTGAACAAGTCAAACTGCAGAAGAATGACAAGATGTACATGTTCTCGAGATTCCTACAACTGGTGATCAACTCAGAACTACCAAGGGTGGACAGAGTTGGCGATGTGTTTGTTCAAGCACACTTGAGCAAATCTGTGCTAAACAAGCTTAGTGGAAAGTACCAGGGTCAAGATATGCCAATGTTCGCACATGTATTAGATCCCCAAGCAGACCTTCCACAAGAGTTGGCTTGGGCAGATGAAGCAGAATCATCTGCCGATTCTGCACAAGCATCTTACTCACCACTCCAAACACCACCCTACCAACACCACTCACCAACCCAAACTCCACCACTCCAACATCAAACACCTAGCCAAACACCCCCTCAACAATCACAATCACCAACAAGCTTGAACACACAACCAACCTCCCCAATTCATCAACATCAATCACCTATACTAACATCCTCATCATCCACCAAAAACACTCAGCCGATATCTCCAACCCAACAACAATCACCATCTGCTTCTCAGTCATCATCTCATCACACTCAACCTCTCTCTCTACTAAACATTCAATCCCCTGTACTACCACCACCAGAATCACCAAAACATGCATCACCGGAAAGTGCTGGCACTGAACCATTTAAGATAACTGAGTCTGTACACTCTGTACACTCAGGAGACACAGAGATATTATCTCAAGCCAGTACTGTTCCTTTATCACCCACACACACAGAAGAACAAGCTTCATCAGCACATACTGAGCCTATATCTTCATTGAAAGATGAACAATTGCTGATGAGCACGGGGAAGTACAAGGATCTGCTGAGGATGTCATTGCATACCATGAAGATGATTTAAGTGACAAAGACATTCCTGTCAGCAAAAGCTTTTTGGTTGCTGAGTACAACAAGTTAGTACTCAAATCAAATAAGCAAAAAGAAAGAATTCAAGAGCTGAAAGGTGTAATCAAGAAAGGATGAAGAGCTGATGAAGAAAGATGCTAGACTAAAACGACTGAGAGAAGATGCTCTAAGCAACAATGAAGTTATTGATGCATTGTTGCAAAGAGAACAAGAATTGGAGGCTTCTTTAAAGACTGAGCAAAATGATAAAGCTAAACTGATCAAACAGAAAGATGCAGAAATAGAAGTGCTGAAAAAGAAGATCTCTGCTCTGAAAACAAAAGAAGCTCCAAGTGCTGAGCAACCAAAACAGACGGGTGAAGCTGCTAAGCAAATGATTTCATACACCCGGAAAAGAAAATACATGGAGCAACTCAAAAGAAACCTGAAGATCAAAGCTCTCTAAGAAGATCAAAACTTCCATCCCCTGCACCTACACCTTCAGTAGATGTGTCTACTGTGAAGGTATCATCCGGAGATGATGATGACAGTGAGAAAGAGTGGGAGGAACTGACAAGAATTGAGTCCTCCACTGGTGAAAAGGGTGGAAAGGCCGATGACCTTCTAACAACAGCAGACATCATGGAAGAGAGGCCTGATTCTAGCATGTTTATGACCCCCATCAACCATGGTTTTCCATATGACATGGTTGAGAGGATGAACACTTCTGAAATGAAGAATGCTCTGAAAGAGTTTGAGTTTGCAAGGTTCATAATCCCAAACTGTGATTATGAAGCCTTTACAACCTTTCAGTCATTGGAGAAGATCAAGAAGGATCTAGGCCACTGTGACACAGCCAAACTTACCAAGTACAATATGACTTGCTGGTTACAGGGCCACAACTACAAACCGCATAAGCTTAAAGGAAGAACCACTGGAGAGTTTCGGAGGATGATGGAGCATGTGATGAAGGTGGAATTAGAAACTGGTGTCAAGTTCAGAACCATGCTCCACATCCAAAGAACAACAAACTAAACTTGCTGCTGATCCAATAACAGTTGAACCAAAAGATCAGCACAAGGAAAAAGAAACACTGATCAGAGAGCCAAGGGCAGTGATCCCCGGAAAGGTATGGCCTCTGGGAACCACAGTTCGAGAGATCACAGAGAGAAATCAACTCTCATTGAACTGTATGACTATATCACAACTCCCAGTTCTGTGGAAGAACACAGGATTATGGCCTGGAAATATGATCCAGACTGGGATTGTGCAATAATAAAAAGGACATCTGGAAGGATTCAATACTTCCATGATGTGTCAGCTCTGCTTAGCCTTCCGGAACAAGATATCAGGGATATGCAAAGCATCCCAATATCCAACTATCTAATTCATCTCAGGGGGAGACTTCTCTGGAGCTGTAAATGGTATGAAGACCAGGTTCATTGATGATGTGCTGACACAAGCAAAGAAAGATGATAAAGAGCATATCAGAATCAAACAAAGCAGGAAAAGAAGAACAGCTGAAGTCTCATCCCTTGTAGATGAAGACATGCTAAAGAGAGTTGGCTGTAATAAAAACTCAGATACCATCAAAAGCATAAAAGAAATCAGTTCACTTATCCTATCACAGAATGGGGATATGTTGAAAAGACCAAAGAGATGGTATTGCTGAGAAATGCTGATGGGAAGAAGGCTGATAAGATCAAGATCTTTGATCCAATTGAGATAAAGATGCTGCATCCTAGCTACACATCATACTTCACGACAAATTCTTTCCAAAGCTAACAGATGAAAAAGCCCAGAATGATCTCTGCCTGTACGTGCACATGATACAAGTTATTGATAAACTGCATGCAAAGGCACACAAGAGAAGGAGACATGAGGCTGGGCTACTGAAGGGGACAACCATAGCTAAAGTGTCTGAGCTCAGAATCTCAGAAGAAGATGAATTAGAGATTGTACATAATGATAGTGTAGTGGAAACACTCACTACAGAAGAAGATGTTTTGGGTCTGAGCTATGACACGTTGAAGAAGATCAGCAGGATGCAGATCAAGTACAAGTACGATGATCAGAAGACCGCTGTATCTTACTTCTATAACAAAATCATATCAAGAGTCAAGGACTAGCAGTTTTGAAAGACTGATTACAAGTAGCTAAGCCTAAGGGGGGAGTATTGTTAGATCTAGATTGTATAGGGCTAGATCATTTTTGTATAGGCTTAGTACTTGAAAATAAAGTCTTGTAATTAATATTTGTAACAATCAAAATATATATATATATGTGCTTTGAATCTATAGGATAACCCCATATATATGTGTGTTGATTTGTGATTGACAGGGAAAAACAATATACTTGGACGGATTCATGGAATTGACCAAGTGTAAGAAACATCTACGGATGAACAATTTTGTTAATCCGTAGATATGTTTCTTACATGACAAAATGACCAAGTACATGTTCCTGCGGATGATCAAGTACCGTGAAGTGAAGACTCCTACGGAAGAAGGATTTCCTACGGAAGAACAACTCTGCTACGGAAGACCAATCATCTACGGAAGAACAAAAGTTCTGCGGACGACAAGACACCTGCGGAAGAACAGAATACTTGTGCGATTTCAAATACCAAGAAGTCAACAAGTCAACACAATCAATAACAAATCCTAAGAGATCCGGTGTTTCCTTAACCGACTCAAACCGTCTATAAATATGAGTCCTAGGTTTCAAATCTCGGGAACACAATCAATCATTATTACGGCTGTCAAGAGTTCATTGTGCAACCCTAGCTGCCGTCACATCAACATCAAACATTATTCGATTCACAGAATTCGTTATTCATAATTATCAGTTATTATTCTTTTGTAATCATTACCTTATAGTTAATGAAATACATTGAATTATTATTGGTTTTCGAATTTGTTGTGTTTCTGTGGTTGTGTTCATCGTTAATCATTAAAACAATTAAACGTCAATTAGTGATAATTCCGTGATCATTAAATTGATTTATTTTAATACTGATAATTCCTGAATCGCGATCCTTGGATTCACACATGTAACTATGGATAAGGGTAGTCGAGTGTCGACACTATGCGCTCTTACGATAAGGACTCTAGTAAAAACTAAGTAGTTTGGGGGGAGTGATTGACTAATGGAATATTAAAATTAACTTTTTAATTATTAAATAGTTATTGGATATTTAGTTTAATTGAGTTTATAAGAATTAAATGAGTAATTAGCTTAAATGTATAAATAATTAATGAGCCTATGGAAAACTTTACAATGTGTGCTAATTAATTTAAAACATGTATAATTTTAGATCTTATATTTGTTTATGTCAGTATCAATATCAATATTATTTGATGTCAGTATCAAAGTTTTATGAGGGTCGGTCTACAAATTTCTTAAGGTCGGTCAGGACTAGATCATATATATATACAAAAAAGTAAAATTTGATGGGGTGCGGTGTCACCCCTAGGCAAAGCTACGTCCGCCCCTCTTATTTATAGATCTATGTTGTGAAGTATAGGATTATGACAGGGAAGGAGTGTTGCACATGTACGTTTTGAATCTAAGAGGAAAAAAATTAAAAATAAAATGGGAAAATGTTAGGCAGAAACTCGAGTCGATTACGTCCCCAATAAAAATACAAGCAAAGAACCAACTTTGATTAAAATTTATACACACACATATAGAGAGAGGATAGGGATCAAATGTTAACCCTTATTTATTATGATAATCCATTAACCCAACTAGTGGTCCACAACAAGTCGCGTCACCAAGTTACAGTGGTAAAACTAGTGGTTTAAAACGAACGTTAAAAAATATAGTAAAACTATACTCAAATCAAAGATATTAAAATGATCTATTAATGATGTAATTTATTTAAAAAATTACACAAAAAAGTTAAAAAGATTTTAAAAAGGGGTGGAACTTTTTTAAAATTTGAGGTAAAATTTGAAAATTGAGGAAAATCGTTACATCAGTGGGGTAACGCGGTGTAAAAGTTAGTTACACTGGTGTAAGTGTTCGTTAAATTAGAGTTAAAGGTTATCGTAATAAACAAGGGTTAACTGTGACAACCGGCAATTTCAGGTCAATACCCGGTCTTGGTTTGGTTATAATTACACCTATAATACTTGACTTTCAACTGAATTCCAATTATTGAAGTCATTTCATGCATTACAAAATTTCATGCATAACATTTCATGCATGGGTTATTCGGCGTAATTACCATTTTTACACGTGATACAACCGGCACCACACGAACGTTGGTGATAATTAATATATGTGTACTAATAAATACTTTAAAGTGTTTTAAAATATTTTATATTTAGTATTTCAAAGTATATTAAATTCCAAATTACGTACATTGGAAAGAGCTTAAATTTATAAATAACATAATCGCGTAAATTGATATTTTACGCGGAACGAATCATTTTAACGCAACCACTAACTACATGATGCATCATTAACATACCACCAATATTAATTATATGATATTTTACAAGTTCTTGTAGTATTTTAATGTATTTTAAAAAGTGGAAAGTAAAAATATAAAATATATAAAAATACAATAGTGCAACAAATACTACCCAAATACCCAATACTATACAAAATTGAAAATTCATCCCTTTTCCATGCATGTGGTTGTCCAAGCCACCATCACATCACTCTCCCACCTCCTTCCCATAAAGCTCACAAGACTTGCAAGATTTGACAAAACACAACTTGCCATTTTCATAAAGCTTCTCTTTTGATGTGTTAAAACAACATGTCTACCTTACCACTCTTGGAACACCCATTTCCCCATCCTTTGGCCATGAATAGGAGCCCATGCTTCAAGAATTTTACACTTGAAGAGGATTGAGTGCTATAAAGGACATGCACCCTTCACTTCAACTACACCAACATATCACACTCATCTTCTCTCTTCCTCCCCTTCAAATTTCATCCAATACCCCATCACCACCACTCCATTTCATTTTCAACTCATTTTCTACAAATCTTGGGTGATTCAAGTGCCTTTGGTTGAATATCGAGTGATTTTTGAAGCTTCCAAGCATCCTACAACATCTTCTCCACTTTTTCTTGTTTGGTTCTTAGTTTAATGGATCAAGTCTTCTTTTCTTTTCATTTCAACACTGCCATCTCTTTCTCCTTGCTTGTTTAAGGTTAGCAACTTGTTTCTAATATTTTATACATCACCATGATGTGTTCATGTTCACTAACTCATCCAAAAGTGCTCCCTAGCAAAGTTTAAAAAGTAACAAAACATGTAAGATATTTTCTGGCAGATTCATGTTCTGTGTTTTCGACACCATAACTCGACCTAAACATGGTCAAATGACCATTTCTTGATCCTAACATTAACTTTAGGATGTCTAGTTTTTAACTCATCCAACCTTGAAATTTTTAGATGAGTATAACCTATCTAAAACGTACAAACAAATTAAAGTGTTGAACCTGAATTTTTGGCAGAATAGATAGGGCAGAAAGAATGAGGCATAAGTTAAGCTTAAAGTAATCAAATGGAGATTTTCCTTCTGTGGTAACTAAGCTTAAGGTGTTAGGTTTAAAAGTAATATAGGCTCTAATTGTTAATATAGGGTTTGACCCCTCAAAAAGGTGAATTCCATAGACATGTACAGAAAAATGCTGCACTGACATCTGTTGCTTCATGAACCATTTCGAGGCACTTAAACTTAGTTACATGTTACAAGCTATACCTTTTTGGAATCCTAAGACATAGATCTAGATGTGATAAAAGTATCAGATTTTATAAAAATTCTTTGTACCATGAAAAGAGGATGACAACCAGACCTAGTGGATTCCGATCCGGAGCCTACTGAGTCCATTCCTCATTCTGTCAACTCTATTCTGTAGCCGGTCGTCCCTATTCCCCAGCCTACTGATTTAGCCTCCCAGCCTACTGACCCTACTCCTTGGATTCCTGACACTGATCCTTATGATCTAACTTCTGAGCTTGCTAACCCACCCCTGTGGCCACTATTCCCGAGCTAGTGGCTGCAGATATCCACCATCGCATCATTCCGGCACTATCACCACCTTCATTGTAACCCTACTAGACTCACCTTATGGATGTGCTTCATTTGCACACACCTAAGAAGTGAGTTCGTATCCTGATTTCTATTTTCTTCTATACGGGTGTCGATAGGAGTTTTATTACTACCGGTTTTAGTCATTACATAGAATTACACCGACATATTTAGCTTGTAAGTATACAATAGGTTTAACTGATGGTAAATTAATCAAAACAAATAAGATAATACAAGGATGCACTTTGAATTTGGCAGATCACTCGTTCAATATGGATTTATTACCCGTACCTCTTAGGAGTTTTGACATCATTATTGGCATAGATTGATTGTCGAAAAGTCAAGCGAAAATTGTTTGTTGTGATAAGATTGCTCGCATTCCACTTCCAAATATAAAGACAAATATCAATTCAAGGAGAAAGGCGTGGCACCATGCTAAGGGTCATTACGTATTTAAATCCCGAAAGTACTTACGAAAAGGCTATCATGAAACATTAGCACACGTGGTAGAGAAGCAAGCGGATGAGAAAAGAATCGAGGAGATACCTATCGTGCGAGAGTACCTGGAAGTCTTTCCTGAGGACTTGCCCGGACTTCCACCCTAAAGACAAGTCGAACTTCGAATTGACTTGGTACCTGGAGCTGCTCCAGTAGCACGATCACCATACTGACTAGCACCATCAGAGATGCAGGAGTTGTCAACTTAATTGCAAGAATTGTTAGATAAAGGATTCATAAGGTCGAGTTTCTCACCCTGGGGAGCTCCGGTCTTGCTTGTCAAGAAGAAGGATGGATCGTTCCAAATATGCATTAACTACCTAGAATTAAACAAACTCACTATCAAGAATTGATATCCACTTCCATGAATTGATGACTCATTCAATCAACTTCAAGGTTCTAGCTATTACTCGAAGATTGATTTACATTCGGGATATCATCAATTATGAATCCAAGAGGAGGATGTCCCTAAGATCGCACTTCGAACTCGTTATGGCCACTATGAGTTCATGGTCATGCCATTTGGGTTAACCAATGCACCAGTTTTATTCATGGATCTCATGAATAGAGTGTGCAAACCCTACTTGGATAAATTCATGATCGTTTTTATCAATGACATCTTAATATATTCACGAAGGATGAGCACGAACAACATTTACGGTTAATCTTGGAACTACTCAAGAACAAGAAATTATACGCAAAATTCTTAAAATGCGACTTCTGGATCCGAGAAGTGCAACTTCTCGAGCATGTGTTAACGAGAAGGGAATACATGTTGACCCATCCAAGATAGAGGTCTTTAAAAACTGGGAAGCACCTAAGACTCTGACTGAGTGTGACAATTCCTAGTTTGGCAGGTTATTACCGACGCTTTATTAAAAATTTCTCCTAAATAGACCAACCACTGACAACCCTGACTCAGAAAGACAGAAATTGATTGGGGTGATAAGCAGGAAGTAGCGTTTCAATTGTTAAAGTAGAAACTGTGTTGCGCACCAATTTTGTCTCTACCAGAGGGAAACGATGGTTTTGTGGTGTACTGCGATGTATCACGACAAGGACTTGGCTGTGTCCTGATGCAACATGACAAAGTTATTGCTTACGCATCACGACAATTAAAAGTGCATAAGAAAACTACACCACTCACGAACTTGAATTGGGAGCTGTTGCTTTTGCACTAAAGATTTGGCGACACTACCTGTATGGTACCAAGTGTACTGTATACACCGATCACAAAAGCCTTCAGCACATCTTCGATCAGAAGGAACTAAACATGAGACAACGCAGGTGGGTTAAGTTACTAAATGATTATGACTGTGAGATTCGTTATCATCCTGGGAAAGTGATGCGCGGGTAAAAGCTCGGGTTTAAAAGCACAAAACGACATATTTATAGCATAACTTCGAGTTCAAATGATCTATTTTGATGTGGTTTGTGTTTGTTAGGGCCGGAACAATTAAGAGTACACTCCGGGGGTCATATGGGATGTCGGAATGGAGCCCGGAATAGTCGGATACGCGAAACAAACAAAAGGAAAAAATGCTGTTTCTGGAGCCCGTCGCCGACGCCCTAATAGGCCGTCGCCGACGCCCTCTCAATTCTCCTGTCGGATTTTTAATGCCCACTTGTTTCATTTGACTTGTTTAAACGGGCTTTTCAAGTTGCAGCTGGAAAGGCCATATAATAGGGAGGAAAAGGAGGAAAGAGACCATCCTACACAACATGCTATGATCCTCTCACTTTGTTTTGTCTCCAAGATCCATCATCTTCATCATTAACCATCTTCTTCTCATCACCATCTTCTTCATCATCATCAATCATCAATGAAGCTTTAGAGAAGAAATTTTTGACAATTGGAGCTTTTCATCATCAACAAAGTCAAGCAAAGTCAAAGTGATATGGAATTACAAACAAGATCATCACCCGGATTCCAAGCCTCAAACAACATGAGAGGCTAATCTTCTTTGGGTTTTCCCCCGGTTTGCATATTGTAAGACTATGGTTTGTTAACATTTGAAAACTAGATTGCATCCTTGTGTTTTGTATTTGATTGCTTGAAACATTTATGCTAGTACTTTGAGCTTAACTTGAATTCCCAAATTGAATGAATGATTATGAAATTTGTCTTTGAGAAATGGAGTTGTTCATGTGTGCTATGTATATGTAGAGTTTGAATGTTCTTGTGTAATGAAGTGTATTATTGTCCGTGTTAACGTTGACAATTCTTGACACCTAAACCTTGTAACGATGAACTCATTAGCATAAATCATACCTTTGATGCAAGTTAGTTGGATTGGTAGAACCATAACCTTATGATATCAACCGGGGGTGAACCTTGTTATTAAACTTAGTTTTGTTAACCATTTTTCTAAGTTTCTCAAGTTTTATTAATCATTCTTAAGCAATCTTTTTGTTTTGTTCATTCCTTTGTGTTGGACAAAGTCCCAACACCATTTCAAGTAAACATATTAAAACTTTTATAAACAAAATAGCAAGCTTCATAATTAACTCGATAGTCCAATTCAAGTCTAAACACAAACCACATACTCCTTGTGATTCGACACCCTTCTACCATTTGCTACATAGTTTTGGTACTAAGGAACTATACAAATACTATCTTTGACTAGTGCAGGCGACAAGCCGGTCAAATTTTGGCGCCGTTGCCGGGGAGTAGTGCGCTTTGTGTGTAGAATTATGTGTGACTAGTTTGTGATTTTCTGTTTAAGTGTTTGGTTATTTTTGCATCATTCCTTTTCCCTTGTTATGCTGGGTGTGTTATTTGTGTAGATCACAGGTAGTGCATGCATACTAGAGCATCCGAAAGAACCTCTCCGTTGGTGTTTGAACCGGAAATTGAACGCTTTGCAAGAAGGAACCGAGCCAACCAAATGGAGGGAGGTAGTAACAACCGACCCCCACCACAACACAACATTCCACGAAATCCACCACCACCACCCACTAATGACCGTAACCCCAACCCAAACCGTAGACAAACGCATAGCCATAGTAACCCACTTTTTAAACATGTGAACCAAAACCCCATGGGTCACTTTGGCCCACCAAACTTAGATGAGCTAAGAAATGCCATTGATGAGGATGAGCCATTTAGTGTTCCATCTTACCAATCACCCGAGCGGGTGAGTGTTCACACCTATCACACGGGTGATAGTGATGATTATGAGTATGACAATGAAGGCAATGGGGGATTCTACAATGAAGGAGGGTATGATGGTGATTATGGCTACCAAGGTGATAATTATGATGAATGGAACCATGGGTATATGGAGAATGAGAACTACAACTACAACCGTCAACATAGACAAAACCAATTTAGGAATCCAAACATAAATGCCAACCCAAACCAAATTCCTCAGTTTGTCGGTGTAGCTAATCAAGGACCACAAAGAAGATACCCAATGCATCAAGAAGTGAATGGTCCTCCACGCCAACAACCTCAACGAGCTAGAACACAAGGTGTAAATGGTAGGTTCCGACCCATCATATCGGACAATGTCTCTCCTATTGTTCCACCGACTCCGAGAAGGCGTTCATTTGATTGCAAGCCCAACTACATCAACATCTTACCTCATTTTCATGGCATGTCAACGAGGAGCCTTACACACATATATCCGAATTCTCCGACATATGTGGCACAATTGGAGGACACAACTTCTCACAAGATGAGGTACGTTTAAGATTGTTCCAATTTTCATTAAGGACAAGGCAAAGCAATGGTTTTTAACCTTGCCGGCTAATAGTATTCGAACATGGGGAGAAATGCAACAAGTCTTCCTTGACGAATACTATTCAATGGCCAAAACGGATGAAATGAGGGACGAGATCCGGACATTCCAACAACAATCCGGAGAGCCACTTCATGAAGCTTTTACTCGTTTCAAAGAGTTGATAAGAAAGTGTCCACATCACCAAATTGAGCTTTGGGAGCTAGTGAAGAGTTTTGTGAACGGATTGACAAAAGAAGAAAGAAAGTACCTCAAGTCTATGAGCAATGGAACCTTGTTGAATAACCCCGAGGAAGAGGATTGGGAGTTCCTTGAAAGGATGAGTAAGAACTCAAGAGCCGAAGAATCCGCGGATAGGAAAGCAAAGCATCCTATTCCAAAATCCACCTCCGACATTGACTCAAGTGCAAAGGATCAATAGCCGCGTTGGAAAGGGAGTTAGCTCGCATGAAGAAGAAAGATGTAAATGCGGTTCAATTCGCGGTTTGTGAAGAATGTGGGGACATTGGTCATAGAGCCGATAGTTGTCAAGTAAACATGGCTTAAGGAACCGAAGAGGTGAATCAAGTTTATGGAGACCGGAAGCCTTTTGACATGAACTCCAACACTTACCATCCGGGTTTGAGGAACCATCCCAACCTTAGGTATGGTAATCCTTCAAACCAAATAAACCCAAACTTCCAACCGGCCAATCAAGGTGGACAAGGCTATCAAAACCGCCAAGGGAACAATCAAGGGGGAAATTACAACCAAGGTGGCTACCAAAGGAACAACTACAATCAAGGAGGTAATCAAGGCTACAATCGGGATGGTAACTTCCAAAGAAATTACAACAATAATCAAGGTGGACCATCGGGAAGCCAAGGTGGTGGAGATGACTCGTTGAATGCAAAGTTAGATGCTCTTATGAACATGGTGAAAGAATCTAACAATGACATCAAGGAGATGAAGAGAGCAAATGAAGTAAGAGATAAGTCACATGAAGCTCTCACAAGGCAAGTTGGTCAACTAGCCGAAGATTTGGGCTGACTTAAGGGAAGCGGTGGAAGATTGCCAAGTGATACAACCGTGAATCCACAACATCAAGGTTCAAATTCTAAAAACACACGCGAGGTATCAATCAATAAACTTACTTTTCGTAGTGGTAAGATAGTTGACAATGGTGTTAAACCACCACCATCCCAATTTGTTGAAGGGGTGGTGGAAGATGTTACTGATAAAGTGACGATGAGGGTGAAAGTAGCCAAACGGGTCAAAATGAAAATTTTTCTGAAAAATCTAAAACCAAACCTGTTGAGGTTACACAAACTCCTAAGGCTAAGGAAAAGGTGGTGGAGGGTAATACTGTCCCTTTTCCCGAAGCTCTTAAGGCACCCTTGCAAAAAATGGTAAAGAAGAGAGGTCCACAACAAGATGAAATGTGGGAAATTTTTAAACAAGTGAAAATTAATTTGCCACTTTTAGATGCAATCAAATAAGTTCCTTCATATGCTAAGTACTTAAAAGAACTATGTACCCAAAAGAGAGCTCACAAATTCCCTAAAAAGCTTGATTTGACTGAAAATGTGAGCTCTATTCTTTCGGGTGCCCTTCCACTTAAACTACAAGACCCGGGAGCGCCATTATATCTCTTCAAGTGGGAGAATTCAAAATGACAAGGGCACTCTTGGATCTTGGTGCTAGTGTAAGTATTTTACCGGGTAGCTTGTATGACCAATACGACTTTGGTCCGCTTCAAGAAGCTAAGACCACCGTGGTATTAGCCGATTTAACACCCAAGCTTCCCCGTGGGATAATTACCGATGTGATAGTAAAAGTTGAGAATTTTTATTATCCGGTGGACTTTTTAGTACTTGATTATGTTTCCATAGATCAAACCAAACAACCTACGGTTATCTTGGGTAGACCATTTTTGGCAACTTCAAATGCTCAAATCAATTGCAAAACGGGAACGGTTGACATGACATTTGGTAACAATAGGTTGAGGCTTAATGTATTTTCAGGTATGACTAACCCTCCTATTAATGATGAATGCTACATAGCCGACATTATTGATGAGTGTACACCTCTATGCGACATGGTCGTTGATGAGGAAAACACAATGGAGGATTGTTTCATGTTTGACAGGTTGAGAGTGGAAACTGAAAAGCAATTAGAGGAGGAAGAAAGGGAGATAATGAGTGCGGCCATGAGGAGTGAACGACCACCATGGTCGGTTCAAGTGGAGCCACTACCCGAGAAGATCAACACCGGGTTGAAACCTTCATTGCAAGAACCACCACAAGTTGAATTGAAAGAATTACCAAAGCATTTAAAATATGCTTTCCTTGGTAAGAATGAAACTTTACCTGTTATTATTGCTTCTAATCTATCCATTGAACAGGAAGGTGCGTTGATGAAGGTGTTGATTGCTAACAAGGAGGCGATTGGATGGACCATTGCAGATCTAAAAGGAATCAGCCCCTCAATTGTTATGCACAAAATCATCACGGATCCGGAAGTCAAACCATCACATGATGCCCAACGAAGGTTGAACCCGAACATGAGAGAGGTAGTCAAGAAGGAGGTATTGAAGTGGCTAGATGCAGGTATCATCTTTGCAATCTCTGACAATACTTGGGTGAGCCCTACACAAACTGTACCAAAAAAGGCGGGCATCCAAATTGTTAAAGATGACTCAGGTAATGAGGTAGCTACCCGGCCAGTAACCGGGTGGAGAATTTGTATTGATTACAGGAAATTGAATGCTGCTACCTCAAAAGATCATTTCCCCTTACCATTCATTGATCAAATTGTTGAGAAACTATCAGATCAGAAATTTTATTGCTTTCTAGATGGTTATTCAGGTTATAACCAAATAGCTATTCATCCTGAAGATCAGGAAAAGACTACATTTACTTGCCCTTATGGCACGTTTGTATTTAGGCGAATGCCCTTTGGGTTATGTAATGCCCCTGCCACATTTCAAAGGTGTATGATGAGTATCTTTTCAGATATGGTGGGGGAGTCATTAGAAATCTTCATGGATGATTTCTTAATTTTTGGCACATCTTTTGAATTATGTTTGCTTCAATTAGAAAAAGTTTTAAAAGATGTGTTGAAACCAATTTGGTCCTTAGTTGGGAAAAGAGCCATTTTATGGTTCAAGAGGGGATAGTATTGGGTCATGTTGTGTCTAGCCGTGGGATAGAGGTAGACCGTGCTAAAGTGAAGGTTATTTCCACTTTACCTCACCCCACTAATGTTAAGGGCATTAGGTCATTCTTGGGGCATGCCGGTTTTTATAGAAGATTCATAAAGGGATTTAGTGTCATAACCAAACCATTATGTAATCTATTGTTAAAAGATGCCCCATTTGAGCTTAATGAAGAATGTGTAAAAGCCTTTAACATCTTGAAGCAAAAACTAATTGAAGCTCCAATCTTGCAATCACCTGATTGGAAATTGCCTTTTGAAATAATGTGTGATGCGAGTGACTATGCTGTTGGGGCTGTCTTGGGTCAACGGGTTGATAAGAAACCCGTTGCCATATACTATGCAAGTAAAACCCTCTCAGATGCCCAATTGAATTATACAACAACTGAGAAGGAATTACTTGCGGTGGTATATGCTTTAGATAAATTTCGGTCCTATATATGGGGTAGCAAGGTTATTGTTTATTCTGACCATTCTGCTGTTAGGTACCTCATGGAGAAAAAGGACGCGAAACCAAGGTTGATACGTTGGATTTTGTTATTGCAAGAATTCAATCTTGAGATCCGAGACAAGAAAGGGAGTGAAAATGTAATAGCGGATCATTTGTCAAGAATTCAACCGGTGGAAGAAGATACCACGCCAGAGATAAATGAACAATTCCTGGATGAATACATCATGTCTATCACCACCAATAACCCCTGGTACGCCCATTTTGCAAACTATTTGGCTACAGGTACATTACCGGAAGGATGGAGTAGAAGAAAGAAACAACACTTCAAGGCTCAAGCAAAACATTACATTTGGGATGAACCGGACCTCTTCAAAGTTGGAGCCGACCAAATCATCCGAAGATGTCTACCGGATGAGGAGATCCCATGTGTATTGAGCATGCTTCACAAATCGGCATGTGGAGGACATTTCAGTGGACAAAAGACGGGTCACAAAGTCCTTTCTTGTGGTTTTTATTGGCCTACCATCTTCAAAGACTCTCATGAATTTGCCAAGAGTTGCATAAGATGCCAACAAATGGGGAGTGTGACAAGAAGAAATGAAATGCCTATGCAACCAATTTTGGTGGTGGAAATCTTTGATGTTTAGGGCATTGACTTCATGGGCCCTTTTCCAAACTCTTTTGGTAACCTCTATATCTTGGTGGCGGTCGATTATGTCTCTAAATGGATAGAAGCAATCGCCACCAAGACCAATGACCATAAGGTAGTATGCAAGTTTGTTCAAAACAACATTTTTTCAAGATTTGGTATCCCTCGTGTGATAATAAGCGATAGGGGATCATATTTTAAAAACTTCAACTTTGGCAAACTTCTAAAACGTTATGGTGTTGACCATAGGATTGCAACACCATACCATCCACAAACAAGTGGACAAGTAGAGGTTTCTAATAGGCAAATCAAAGAAATTTTGCAAAAAACGGTACGACCCGATCGCAAGGATTGGTCAACTAAACTAGATGATGCCTTGTGGGCGTATCGTACTGCTTACAAGACGCCTATTGGAACCACTCCCTACCGGTTGGTCTATGGAAAGGGTTGTCATTTACCTGTAGAATTAACTCATCGTGCCTTGTGGGCGGTTAAAACTGTTAATATGAATTATGAGTGTGCAGGTAAACAAAGACAATTGGCGCTGAATGAGTTAGAAGAGATCAGGGACGAAGCTTATGAAACCGCATCTGCATACAAGGACAAGATGAAGCGGGTTCATGATGCCAAGCTTCGTTTGAAGGAATTCAAGCCCGGACAGAAGGTATGGTTGTACAACTCACGCCTAAAGCTATTTCCCGGAAAGCTGAAGAGTAAATGGACGGGTCCATATTTGATCATCCGGGTGGGCGACTTTGGAGATGTAGAGATTGAAGATTTTGACGACCATTTAAGGCAAACGGTGAATGGGCACCGCCTTAAACCATATCTTGAACCAAATGACATAAATGGGGCGGACAAACAATCCAAGTGCTTGTTGTTGAGCACTCTTGATGAGGTACCGATTTGATCACAGCACCGCAAAGTCCGGCTAACGACAGGTAAACTTAGCGTTGCGTGGGAGGCAACCCACGAGAGGTAACTTGTAAATATTTGTTGCTTTGCATTGCTTAGTGTAGTATAAACCTTTTCAGTCTTTTTAGAATTGCCAAGCCAAATCCGAGTCACAAAATCATATTGCGCGTGCGACTTGTGTGTATTTGGGACAATACACGTGTGTTCGGAGGGGTGATATATATATAGGTATAAGGTATATATATCTACATATTTTTTTTTTTTTTTATTATATTTTTTCTATGGTGTGTGTGTTAATTTTTTATATTTTATGTCTAATATTTATATATATATAAGTATGTAATTTATATATATAAGTATCTACATATTTACATATTTCATGTGTGTTAAGTATGTGTTAATTTTTGTGGGATGCTTATTTATATATGAGTTAAAAAAAAAAATTAAAAAAATTGCATTTCCGAAGCCCGTCGCCGACGGGCAAAGAAGGCGTCGCCGACGCGACCCCGTAGACCACACCCTCCGTAGACAGCAACTTAGCCCGTAGACGAAAACAGCACCAACCAAAGCCCGTCGCCGACGCCGCTTCTGGCCGTCGCCGACGCCCTTCCTGTCCAAGATTCGTAAAATTTTGTTTTTTCTTAAAATTTTAACCCATTCTCAACCACCCAAACACCCCCTTTCGGATTTTTACCCACCACAAACCTTATTACACCCCAAAACACACTCCTACTCCTATTTTCATCCAACCACTTCAATTCTTTCTCTCTTCTTCTCCAAAATTCTCACGAACCCTAAATTCCTTCATAACCTAACTTCTTCCAAACTTAACCAAATCCAACCATTCTTGTGCCCAAGGTGTTTAGTTTTTCGTGAGTAACAAAACCCCTAACATAGTTTTTGCTAATTCCTTGTTGTTAAAGAGAAATCTAAGGTGCAAAATTCGGATTTTTGGGTTTTTCTTCAAGTATCTTTCTATTGCAACTTGTTGGGTGAAACTCTAAGCACATAAGGTATGGTTTCTTCTCATTCTATTACTAGCATTACACAGTTTGTAGAAATTGTCTCTTGAACATGAATGTGATTAGTGAAACTAGTTTTGAATATGTATGGATTGTTGAGTAGGAACCTTTGGTTGAGTTTAGATTATGTATGATAAATGTAGATACAAAACAAGTGTGGGGAGAGGGTTCTAGCACAATTACTCTTAAGAAATAGGCATAGAACAAAGATGAAAGTTATGAAAATTTGTATACATGGTTGTAAGCATATGATAGTATGTCATGGATAAACATAAAAGAAAACCTCATTGTTGAAAGTAAACTGAAATTTTGAAGATAATGCAACATATTGTTTGTCAAGAACATACTTGTTTATTCAGAATTGCAAGAGGAGCATATGCTTACAAAACCATGATCTATGCCTATTTGTTGGAATTGTTTGAATGCAAGTAATTAATGGGTGTATTGGTTGTTGTGTTGTAGTTCAATGGCAAGTAGAAAAAGGAGCAAGACCTCAAGAGCTACAAGTTCATCCTCTCGTAGGGTGATGAATTGGGAACAAGAAAGCTCAGTTACTGAAGATGATGCAAGGCTATTTCGCCAAGACTGGACGTGGACACAACACAAAATGACAAAATCGGGGAGAAATGGGAATCCGGTGCCCAAAAACGATTATCCGACTTTCACAATAGAGCTACTGAAATCCGTCTATGGAAGTGGAAAATGGCAAAGGTCCAGTATGGCGTCCCAGGTGTGTGTGTACCGGAGAGAGTGGTTAATACTGAAGAGCTCTCAAAGATAGGGATAACACAAAAATTCGAAGCTCTAGGGTGGGAGAGAGCTTTAGATTGGTGTGCCGCAAATAAATACCGGGTTTATTTGGGGGCGGTGGCTGAATGGATGGCTTCATTAAGATTTGAAAACAAAAGCAGCCATCCATCACAATGGAGGTTATCAGGGGAAACCGGTGCGGGTACTATGGTGATGTCTTTTGAGACGATGAACCGGATCGCCCAATTTGATTCTTTGGGCCAGGGCAACTACTATTACTATCATATGGATCAATTTTTTTCAAGGCCCGTTCTAGAAGCAGACCCGGTAAACTTAATCAGCTTGACTGTTCCCTTCTGTGAAGGTGCTGAACTTGAGAGGAACCACTTATCTCTCGAAGGAAAAATTCTACAAAACATCTCCCTTGAAAATGTGATGGTACGATTGGGAGATCGAGGGAAACTGAGAACCTGGGACTGCAGAATTTTACACTCTTTACTTTATGGAAGCCCCAAACTCTCATGGAGACATATAGTGATGATGAATATTTGGGAATCAAGGGAGCTATATGCTAGGAAAATGGTCCCATATATTCGGTTGATTAGTGCTATGATCGTGCAACAAGATTGCCTTCCTCCAGAGGCACTCTGGGTTAGTAAACCTTTGGACTACTTTGATTTTAAGAAGATGAGAACATCAAAGATTTTTGTTGAACAGCAAGGGTTTACATTTGTTGTCCGGGATACTGAAACTGGACAGTCTTTTACTGCAAGAGACCCAGATGCTCCTCCACCGGATGAATTTGAGGCCATGGAGGAAGAAGAGGCACAACCCGAGGAAACAAGGCCCTCAAGAAGGCGAAATGCCCGTCAACATCGAGAGGTGTCTGATAATGTAGCTGAATTCACTGTGAGACGAAGGCAGCCGGGTTAGGAATCTTTGCAGGTCGGGCACAGGCACACATATGACAATGTGTCTGCTCTGATGGGAGAAATGAGAGAAGTAGAGGAAGCAAGAAGAGAGAGTGAAAGGGTGTGGAGGCTGCAGCAAGAGGAACATTGGGCACAATAAGAAGCCCGAAGGATGGAAAGGGAGCAGTTAGAAGACAGGCGTTGGATGGCCCTTGCAACAGCCCAACAAATGGCTGTCAACAACGCCTACATTCTCCAAGAACAGGAAAGGCATCACCGGGATTTTGAAGCAGGTCAAAGCTATCAAGAGTATACCCCGTGGACAGACTATTCGACCATCAGGGACCAACCAGAACAGGTGCAACAGTCAGTGCATTGGCCCCAGGGCGTGGCGTCCAGCTTCATTCCCATTCCTGCGCCACCACCAACTGAAGGGGGAGCATTTGACAACTTCAATGAGATGTTTTCTGCTCTGACTGGCTATCCTTATCAACCATACCCGCCAAGAGATCCAAATGAGCGCTACCAAAGATAGGTGGCGAGGTATGATTTATGTGTTTGTACAGTTTATTTAAATGTTTGAGTGTGTTTGTTTTTTTTCCGGTTCCTTTTAATTCTGTAGTTTTTAGTAAGAGGTTATTGAAGTTCCACAATTCATGCTAATTGATTGGATGTCAAAGAGGTGAGAAGCTTGCTTTTACACAATTTTTTACAATTGCAGGTTGTGTGCTATTTGGATTGACAAGCTAATGCCAAGAAAAAGTGAAGAAATCCAGGTGCACATGTTCCTTTCAGCATGATTATCTTAGTAGTTTGAATAAGTGGAACGTTGTTTTAGGATGGGGAAACATTTGGGGAAGAAATTTGCATCACATCTCTTATGTTTTGAAAAGACTTTCACCCACATTGAGGACAATGTCAACATTAAGTGTGGGGATGGGGGAAAAATAGAAAAATTTTCAAATTTTCAAATACTTTTTGGTCCTCATTTTATGCAAACAACTTAGATTGTCACCAAAAGATTTTCAAACCGAGAAAATTGGGTAAAAGGTCGTCAGTCATGGTTGCCTCGAATAGTCTCACCAAGTGCCTTTAAAGAAAACTTTAAGTGAGATGCCTAGCTAGTTTTAGTATGCTTAAAAATAGTCACACATGCTACATGTCGGCAACCCATTTCTCTTCCATCATGTGAGTTTTGAGCCATACTTACCCAGATTGCTAGATCACTTACATATATATAAAAGTTCATTTGTTGAGTGTGATCATTATGCGATTAATTGGTAGAACTTGTATGGTTTGATACGTGCTAAGACCGCAAAGGAATATGTGAACGGAAATAAAAAGGCATTAGGATCCCCCATTATTCCCTATTACCCATAAAGATTACAAAACTATACCCCTAGTTGCCAATTTTGAGCCTATTTATACGAACACAAGTGTGTGTAATAAATTGCCCTTTCGTTTGTCAACCCACTAGCCGAGCATCAAAGAGTTATCCTCTTGAAAATTTTGATGAGAATCCAATTGATTTTGTCCATGTGTTAATCAAATTAGTGTTCTTTAGTTATATATATAAAAAAAATGAAATGAAATGAATATATACATCGTGTTTGATGAAAAGATGTCAAGAAAAAGAAAAAAATAGAATAAGAAAAGCTTTGGGATAAAAATAACCCGAATACCGTTATTAGTAGTTTGTATTGTTTTAGATTTCTCATCACATTAGCCACTAAATAAAGCTTTATTCCTCACCCAAGCCTAAGCCCAAAAACCACAAAAGTCCTTTGATCTGGGAATTATTCCATTAAAGCAGTGGAGGCACGATTGCTTTACAAGCTTATGCTCACATTATTGCATATGGTTTTGAGTGAAAAACATACTAGCACATCACATGCTAGTCCACAAAATAGCCGAGAGGAGCGTATCATTGTGAGGGGCATGAAACATGAGTGCAAGAGTTTAAAGCATGGTAGGATTAGTTAGGCAAGTCTTGGTTTGTTATTACATATATCATTCACTTATGAACTTGAGAGGCGGGTATGACTTTGGACCTTAACTTGATAGAAGGTGAGAAATTCTAAATGTCTTGTAATGTTTTGAAAAATATTGTATGGTAGTTTGCTTGAGGACAAGCAAAAGATAAGTGTGGGGATGTGATGCGCGGGTAAAAGCTCGGGTTTAAAAGCACAAAACGACATATTTATAGCATAACTTCGAGTTCAAATGATCTATTTTGATGTGGTTTGTGTTTGTTAGGGCCGGAACAATTAAGAGTACACTCCGGGGGGTCATATGGGATGTCGGAATGGAGCTCGGAACAGTCGGATACGCGAAACAAACAAAAGGAAAAAATGTTGTTTCTGGAGCCCGTCGCCGGCGCCCTAATAGGCCGTCGCCGACGCCCTCTCAATTCTCCTGTCAGATTTTTAATGCCCACTTGTTTCATTTGACTTGTTTAAACGGGGCTTTTCAAGTTGCAGCTGGAAAGGCCATATAATAGGGAGGAAAAGGAGGAAAAGAGACCATCCTACACAACATGCTATGATCCTCTCACTTTGTTTTGTCTCCAAGATCCATCATCTTCATCATTAACCATCTTCTTCATCATCAACCATCTTCTTCATCATTATCAATCATCCTGGGAAAGCAAATGTTGTAGCAGACGCTTTGAGCAGGAAAGAACGAACCAAAACTTTACGAGTGCGAGCGTTGGGAATGACGATTCATACGAGTCTAACTGCTCAAATTCGTGATGCTCAGTCTGAAGCACTAAAGGAACAACATTTGAAGAAAGAATTCCTTAACGGCATGGATAAACAATTTGAGATCAAGTCGGGTGGAACTCGCTACTTTATGAATCAAATTTGGGTACCAAATTTTGGAAAGTTAAGGGATCTTGTGATGAACGAGGCATACAAATCCAGATACTCCATCCATCCGGGCTCTGATAAGATGTACCCGGATCTGAAGGAGC
Source organism: Flaveria linearis (assembly GCA_024085815.1). Taxonomy (NCBI): domain Eukaryota; kingdom Viridiplantae; phylum Streptophyta; class Magnoliopsida; order Asterales; family Asteraceae; genus Flaveria; species Flaveria linearis. The sequence continues at coordinate 15,915,790 of CM044010.1, forward strand.
TATACTGGTGGCCTAACATGAAAGCTGACATTGCCACCTATGTTAGCAGGTGCCTCACGTGTTCAAAGGTTAAGGCGGAGTATCAGAAGCCATCCGGATTACTGCACCAAACGGAGATTCCACAATGGAAATGGGAGCAGATTTTCATGGATTTCATCACAAAACTACCCAAGACATCCACTGGTTATGATACGATTTGGGTAATTATGGATCGACTGAGAAAGTCTACTCACTTCCTACCAATTAAAGAAACTGATAAAATGGAAAGGTTGACGAGGGTTTATGTCAAGGAGGTTGTTTCGAGACATGGAGTACCGATCTCCATTATCTCTGATCGAGACAGTCGATTTACCTCGAGATTTTGGCAATCATTACAAAAGGCCTTGGGTACACGGTTGGATATGAGTACCGCATACCACCCTCAAACAGATGGTCAGAGCGAACGGACCATTCAGACATTGGAAGACATGCTTAGGGCTTGTGTGATAGACTTTGGAAACCATTGGGATACTCATCTACCCATAGCTGAGTTTTCTTACAATAATAGTTATCACACCAGTATCAAAGCTGCACCGTTTGAAGCACTATACGGAAGGAAGTGTCGATCATCACTGTGTTGGACAGAGGTTGGCGATAGTCAACTCACTGGCCCCGAGATCATACGCGAGACCACGGAAAAGATCGCTCAGATTCAGGACCGACTCAAAGCCTCGCGCGACCGTCAGAAAAGCTACGCTGACGTGAGACGTAAACCATTGGAATTCCAAGTGGGAGATAAGGATCTACTTAAAGTCTCACCATGGAAAGGATTCATTCATTTTGGCAAACGTGGTAAACTAAACCCTAGATACATTGGACCATTTGAAATCCTAGCCAGGATTGGTCCTGTAGCTTACAAGCTAAAACTTCCCCAAGAACTTAGTAGTGTTCATGACACTTTCCAAGTATCAAATCTGAAGAAGTGCCTGTCAGATGAAACTCTGGTTATACCACTCGATGAGGTTCAGATTGATGAACAACTATTTTATTGAGAAGCCCATGGAGATCCTAGATCGAGGGGTAAAGAAGATGAAACAAAGCCGCATTCCTATAGTGAAGGTCCGATGGAATTCCAGAAGAGGACCCGAATTTACTTGGGAACGTGAAGATAGAATGAAGCTCTACTACCCTTACTTGTTTGAAACCCTGGCATCTGCAGACAACCCTAACTGAATTTCGGGACGAAATTCTTTTTAACATGGGGAGTATGTGATAACCGGCAATTTCAGGTCAATACCTGGTCTTGGCATGGTTATAATTACACCTATAATACTTGACTTTCAACTTAATTCCAGTTATTGAAGTCATTTCATGCATTACAAAATTTTATGCATCGGTTATTCGGCGTAATTACCATTTTTACACGCGATACAACCGGCATACACACGAACGTTGGTGATAATTAATATATGTGTACTAATAAATACTTTAAAGTGTTTTAAAATATTTTATATTTTAGTATTTCAAAGTATATTAAATTCCAAATTAAGTACATTGGAAAGAGCTTAAATTTATAAATAAACATAATCGCGTAAATTGATATTTTACGCGGAACGAATCATTTTAACGCAACCACTAACTACATGATGCATCATTAAAATACCACCAATATTAATTATATGATATTATACAAGTTCTTGTAGTATTTTAATGTATTTTAAAAAGTGGAAAGTAAAAATATAAAAATATATAAAAATACAAATAGTGCAACAACTACTACCCAAATACCCAATATTATACAAAAATTGAAAATTCATCCCTTTCCCATGCATGTGGTTGTCCAAGCCACCACCACATCACTCTCCCACCTCCTTCCCAATAAAGCTCACAAGACTTGCAAGATTTGACAAAACACAACTTGCCATTTTCATGAAGCTTCTCTTTTGATGTGTTAAAGCAACATGTCTACCTTACCACTTTTGGAACACCCATTTCCCCATCATTTGACCATGAATAGGAGCCCATGCTCTAAGAATTTTACACTTGAAGAGGATTGAGTGCTATAAAGGATATGCACCCTTCACTTCAACTACACCAACACATCACACTCATCTTCTCTCTTCCTCCCCTTCAAATTTCATCCAATACCCCATCACCACCACTCCATTTCATTTTCAACTCATTTTCTACAAATCTTGGGTGATTCAAGTGCATTTGATTGAAGATCGAGTGATTTTTGAAGCTTTCAAGCATCCTACAACATCTTCTCCACTTTTTCTTGTTTTGTTCTTAGTTCAAAGGATCAAGTCTTCTTTTCTTTGCATTTCAACACTACCATCTCTTTCTCCTTGCTTGTTTAAGGTTAGCACCTTGTTTCTAATCTTCTATACATCACCATGATGTGTTCATGTTCACTAACTCATCCAAAAGTGCTCTAGCAAAGTTTAAAAAGTAACAAAACATGTAAGATATTTTCTGGCAGATTCATGTTCTGTGTTTTCGACACCATAACTCGACCTAAACATGGTCAAATGAACCATTTCTTGAGCCTAACATTAACTTTAGGATGTCTAGTTTTTAACTCATCCAACCTTGAAATTTTTAGATGAGTATAACATATCTAAAACGTACAAACAAATTAAAGTGTTGAACTTGAATTTTTGGCAGAATAGATAGGGCAGAAAGAATGAGGCATAAGTTAAGTTTAAAGTAATCAAATGGAGATTTTCCTTCTGTGGTAACTTAGCTTAAGTTGTTAGATTTAAAAGTAATATAGGCTCTAATTGTGAATATAGGGTTTGACCCCTCAAAAAGGTGAATTCCATAGACATGTACAGAAAAATACTGCACTGACATGTCACAAGCTATACCTTTTTTGGAATCCTAAGACATAGATCTAGATGTGATAAAATTATCAGATTTTATAAAAATTCTTTGTACCATGAAAATAGGATGACAACCAGACCCAAAAATCCCCTTGATTCTGTCAAATGTCTATATTTAGATAAAGTAAACTTTTGGAGATCTTTGGTAAAAAGAAAACCCATACACATGGAAAGTATAATATCATTATACTTAATATAAAACACATTCAATACATTATGTACTTATAGAAAGAGAAATATGAAGACAAGAATCTAAATAAAACATTTACGACTCGACGTGCCTAACTAGTCAAGTGACATTTTCGAAACTAACTTTGTGGATGAGTTATGCATGACCATCTAGGGTTAGTAATCACGACCTCATTAGTATATTGTGATTTTATATAGGAGATTCCTAGACCGATCATACGTACAGACTAGAGCTAGTATTCACGCGTGCATTACAAGTTAGTTTCACGGCCCCATTTTACTTATTTTCCTTTTGAGGGAGATTACATGCAAATTCCTAATTTTCTTGGGCACATTTACTTGTCAAAGATTTCACATGTTATATAAGTTGTTTACTTACCGTATGAAGTCCCCTGTTATCGAACCATTAATTTATTTCCCAAAGCGAGGTAATCATGGATACTACTATTGGGTTTGACTACCCCCACCCGGGTTAATTACCCTAACCTTGACTGGAGGTCTAAACGGGTGCATTATTAGCCTGTTCACACCCATACTCACGGTAGGCATGGGTAGGGACAATTTATTACAGTTACAGTCTAGCTTCGGTTGCGGTGCTTATATAATTTGTAGCATTGTATGTACAACAATCAAATCACAGAAAGTATTGTGGCCCTTTACGCTATTTATTATTACTTAAAACCTATGAACTCACCAACATTATGTTGATATTTTTCATGCATGTTTTCTCAGGTAATTGATAGATGCACCAAATTAAG